>VWZT01008738.1:0-20377 GCA_013397055.1 Pachycephala philippinensis
GTTTTGGCAGCAGCCAGAGACAATTGTGAAATGCCAAGGAGCACTGGAGGGGGAAATTGGGGACTTTGTGCTGCTGTGGGGACATTGATCCACACTTCTTTTTTTCATCATTATCAGTAGACACGTGGCTGGGATGATTTAAATGGAAATAAACCCATGGAATCATCAGCTGTGCAATGAATTTAGAAAAGCTTCAGGAAAAGCCTCAGCTCCTTTCCTTGCACTGTGGGAATGACAAACAGGGATTGCTCAGTTTGGGTCTGGGAAAGGAGCTGGGAAATAGGAGATTGGTGCAGCTCAAAAATCCGAGTTAAATCTTTATAAAACACACCTGTTTGAGGGTTTTACTCTGGAAATTATAAAATTGGGAAAGGAGCTGGGAAATATGAGGTTGGTGCAGTTCAAAAAACCGAGTTAAATCTTTATAAAATGCACCTGTTTGAGGGTTTTACTCTGGAAATTACAACATTGGCAATTCCTGTCAGAATTAATCTGAGCTTTGTGAGCTGGGATTTGGGGGGGTTGTAACAACATTCCAAGTATTGCAGGGAATATTATGGCTGTAATTCCACATCTGGGCAGAACCTTCCAGGTTTGTTTGGAGGATTGGTGGCTTTGCTTTGGTTTGTCGTTGTCCAAACAATTCAATATTTGATATCTGCTACAGAAAATGTGCCCATAAAATCCTAACTCAGTCAGGATGGGAAGTTCCCTGTTTCCCCTCCCTCTGGATTACAGCTCCATGCCTTTGGGCCAGGCTTGAACTCCTTTTCTGGAGTCACCAGAGCAGGCTGGAAATGGAAATTTGGTGGTTATTTATAAGTTGCTGCCAAAAAAGCAAAATCCCAGAGGCTCCCGGTGCCTGCATCCAGCTGAGGCTGGATCCAGCAGGTGGGTGGATGGAAAATTTATCCCAGGCTTTTGTCCCTGTCTCTTTAATCTGGCTCCAGGCTGTGGCTCTGGACATGCAGCACTTGTTGTGGGTGCTCTGGGGATGAGCCTCAGCCCAAACGAAACCAGCTGAGACAAGGAAAATCCCTTTGTTTTGTCGGAATGCTTAGGACAAACAAGTGAAACAGTAAAAAAAATCCCAAAGCAAATCACTGTGGCTGCATGAAAAGGATGTGCCAGAGTCTCCCAGAGCTGTTCTGTCCACACCTGCAATTCCCAAAGCTCTGCTGTTCCCTTCCCTTGGGAATCCAGCCCTTTTATTCCCGGAGTGGAACAATTTGGTGCAGTTCTGGTGGCTGATCCCAGTTTACAGCACGAGCGACAAAATCCTCTTGAGAAAGTCATTGCTAAGATTGCATAATTGGGCATTAAAGTTCTGATTATACTTTCCAAACTCCGGGACTTTGTTAAAAACCTGACATTCCAAAGCACTGAATTTCAGTGTTTGACAGCTCAGCTGTGCGAGTTTTTTTACAGAACATTTGTACCAGAAGAACAGCATGTTAATTGCCTAAAAAAAAACTGGGACAGATTAATCATGGAGCAGGATACTTAGGAGAGTGTAGTTCTAGAGCCCTCTGCTGATGGATTTCCTCGTGGAAAGGGTGGCCAGGCTCTGGAAGGGGCTGGAATTCCCATCTCTGGAGGTGCCCAGGGATGGTGACAAGGTGGGCATCGGGCACAGCTTGGGCTGGATGATCCTGGAGGGCTTTTCCAGCCTCACCAATCCTGGATTCTCCACCCACCCAAGCAGACATCCTGCTTTTCCATGATCTCCTTGAACTTTCTTGCCATTAGAAAATTCTTGCCGTTATCCCTGCTCCTCAAAGCCCTGACTCTGGAGTTGTTCCAGCTGAAATACTGGGGTGACCTCTGTGTGCAGCATTTGGAGAGCAACTGGCCTGAGCTGAGAGCTGCCTTTGGATCAGGAGCTCTGAGCCACAAAGTGCTCAGTATTAATTCTTTATTTTCGCTGTGGTGGTAGAAATGGGAGCTGGGTTTGTGTCACACAATAAAATCATGGGATCTCCCTCCTCAGTGGGAAGGGACACACAAGGATCATCCGAGTCCAGCTCCTGGCACAGGTCTCATGAGCTCTGGTGGGGTTTTGTTTTCCCAGATTTCTAAAGCCAAGGCTTTCTGGCACGACCATTTCCTGGGAAAAGGGAGGAGCTGTCCAGGAGCTGCCCTGGAATCTCCATTTCCTTGGACGAGGGCAGCTGCTCTGGGAGTGACTCCAGCGGCGGCAGTGCCCAAGGCCAGGTTCTCCCGTCTCCAGATCCCCCCTCAGAGCAAGGAGAGGATTTAATTTCAGCCAGAGAGGCTCTGCTGAATTCTGAGTTCTGAATTCCAAATTCCTCCCCTTCGATGGGGGAACTGAGCCTGGCAAAACTTGTTTAAACCACACAAAAGCAGGAGGCATCGGAGCGTTAAAAACCGGGAGAGGGGAAGGAAGCGAGGATGTGCCAGGCACAGATCTCCTTAGGGAAGTGAAATCCAATTGCAGGGAAGCACTTGCCAGTGCTGCATTTTGTGAGGGAACATTGTCTGGGCAACCTGAGGCTGCCCCTGGATCCCTGGCAGTGCCCAAGGCCAGGTTGGACGGGGCTTGGAGCTGGGATAGTGGGAGGTGTGGCACTGGATGGGCTTTGAGATCCCTCCCATTCCAGGATTCCATGCTATCTACTGAAATACAGGCTCAGGAATTCCTGGATAATGAGGTGATTATGGGGATAAACGTTGGGTTTAATGTAAAATCATTTCCTCGTGTTCAAGGAACCAATTTGCACGGCTGCTTGTGGGAATTCTGCCCTTGAGATTTCCCTGGTGCTGGTGTTCCCTGTGCAGCCACAGGCTTTGGCATTCCCAAAATCCCGTTTATGAACAGCCACGGGGGCATCTTCCAGCTCTGCATCCACAGCCAGCAGAGGGATGGGACAACAGGACAAAGAGGAGCTGATGGACAGTGAAAGGTTTTATGCTTTTTGTCAGAATATAAGGAGTGGAGTGAGCAGGCGGAAGTTTTTAGTTGGGAGTGAACAATGGGAAGAACTAAATCCCCTGTTTGTGCAGTGGAATGTTTCTGTAGGAATTCCTGGAGGAGAGGATAATTCCATAGGACAGAAAGGATAATTCCACAGGACAGAAAGGATAATTCCACAGGACAGAAAGGCAGCCTGATTATTGGGAATAACTGTGGTGGTGCAGAACTTCAAACCCAGCCGTGGAGTTTGGGGAGCTGAGGGAAGAGGCTGTGAGCCAGAGGATGGGAATGGAGCAGGAGCTGTGCTTGGAGTGGGAATGGGATGTGTGGAGGGAGGGAATCAAGGAGCAGTGGGATGGGGGAGGAAGGAGAGGATGGCCCAGCTGAGAATTATTGCTGGGGAATACCTGGAAGAGCAGAGAAGGTTAAAGAAGGTAAATGAAAGCTGGGAAATAGTGGGAATATCCATAGGAATGGGGAGCTTGTGGGATAGAATAGAAACTCTCTCCAGGTGCAGTTGGAGTGGTGGAGCTTGGCAGGAAAGCTGGCATGGGATCAGAACTGGGATTTTTAATGGTTCAGAAATCCCAGTTCTGTTCAGAAAGGAGAGGGTTCTGTGACTGGATGGGAACATTTCCCACGCTGAGGGAGCCACACATTTTCCAGGCCGTTTGTTCTGTGTATTCCAGAGGTTTGGGAAATACAGAAATGAACTTGATCTCCTGTTTGGAACTTCAGTAACCCCTGCTGCAGTGTGGGTGTCCCATCCCATGGGAGAGAGGCAGCAGGGACGGGGAGGGAGGGAAAGGTCCCTCATCCCTCAGGAAAAGTGAGACACTGAGGGGCTGGAGTGTGTCCAGGGCAGGGAATGGAGCTGGGAAAGGGGCTGGAGAATCCCTGAGGGAGCTGGGAAAGGGGCTCAGCCTGGAGCAAAGGAGGCTCAGGGGGGACCTTGTGGCTCTGCACAGCTCCCTGACAGGAGGGGGCAGCCGGGGGGGTCGGGCTCTGCTCCCAGGGAACAGGGACAGGAGGAGAGGGAACGGCCTCAGGCTGGGCCAGGGGAGGCTCAGGGTGGGCATCAGCAGGAATTTCCCCATGGAAAGGGTGCTCAGGGATTGGAACTGCCCAGGGAGGTTTGGAGTGCCCATCCCTGGAGGTGTCCAAGGAATGTGTGGATGTGGCACTGGGGACGTGGCCAGGGCTGCTGGTGACAGCTGAACTCGCTGCTCTAAAGGATCTTTTCCAACCGTAGCAATTCCAGGGCTCTGTGGCTCCATGGCTGTGCCAGAGGATCAGCTCTCACTGGGAGTCCCAGTTGTCACTTTTAATTAAAGCTGCCTGTGCTGGCTGCAGCTGGTGGCTCCCGTCCCCTCCCTGGTGCTGCCAGCTCAGCGCAATGCCCCCTCTGGAATCTCTCTGAGCTGATCCCTGTGTCGGGAATAATGCAGCTGGATGGGGATGGAAACCACTGGAAAGTCATTCTGTAGGATCCTGTGGGGAAGAAATGCAGATTTAGCAGAAGTTTTGTTGTTGCTGCTTCAATCCCAGTTTGTTTCCGTGGTGCCTTCAGCAGGTAAATGATGTTTTCTCTGCTGTTCTTCGCACAGCGCTCCCAGCCGCTGCTCCATAAAGCAGCCAATAAAGCCCATTTCATCCCGAATTTCACAGCAGATAATCTCTTAAACTAAAGGATTACTTCAAATAAAAGCGGCGACACATCAAAGATCCAAGCAGAAATGTAAATTCCCTGATTTCCAGACAGAGCACTTCCCAAAGAAATGTCTCTTGGTTTTTGGGATTGTCTCCTGCTGAAATGTCTGCAGGGTGAGCTGTCAGAGTGATTGGAATTTCTAGCAATTAAGAGCATAATGATTAATTTTGAACATGTGCCACTAATGTGCAACAAATTGCTGGAATTCTGTCACTTCTATAAAAAGAATCCAGGGTTTTCCTTGAGGTTATGCAAAAATTGTCTGTAGGGAGAACAGGACACAGATTTTTAATCATCCAACCAAGGCCAGCCACTGCTTCTGCTGTCACTAAAATGTGTTTGCAATTGGAGTCATCATCATCTCGGATTATCCAAAAAACACTTACTCAGGAAAGCTCCTTTAGGAATTTCAAGGCAAGGCCAACGGTAACATTTGGAATCAATGAGTATCTTATCAGAAAAGATAAAGATTTGCCTTTACATCCCAAAGGTGTGAGGTCTGGGCTTTCAAAACTGATACTTGGTGGAAATAATTCTTCAGTTTTACCCTTCCCTGCACCTTTCCCAGATCTGAAGGTGTTCAGGCCCCAAGGGACCTCCCAGGACCTGCAGCAACGCCAGGGAAACTTTCCCTCATTAATATTCCCGGGAGACAAAGGCTGAAATCTGATCCTTCACGCTTGGTTATTTTATTTTAGGATTAGCCAAATCTGAATGTGAACCTGAACGCAGGCCATTGTAATGGGGACATAATGAAGAGAATTCAATTATCACCATTAAACGGCATTTCTGGGGGAGATATGCTGCTTATCTGGGAATTTCTGTGCAGGAAAACACTTGAGATCTTATTTCACACCCCTCTCTTTGATAAGACCAATTCCCACTTGGAAGCTCCCTAATAATTCCGTTATTGTGACTTTAGAGCCAGAGTTTCCTAATCTTTCAGGAAGATTAATGAAGACTATTACCAATTATACAACCTGGACAAATCCCTAATTTTGCGTTTCCAGTTGGAACAGAACAGTGACATTCCTGCCTCCCTCACCTGGCTCTGGGGGAAGTTTGGGAGAAAGTGCTGCTTCCGAGCAGGTGTGGGAAAGGAATAAAATGGAATAAAATGGAGTGGCTTCCAGTGGAGAATCCCAGGATTCCTGAGGCTGGAAAAACCTTCCAAGGTCTTGGAGTCCAACCTGTGACTGATCCCCTCCGATGTTTTCTTGGGACATCAGAGATTCCACCCAGGAACGCATCCCACTGTCCCAGGCTGCTCCAAACCCATCCTTGGGCACTGCCAGGGATCCAGGGGCAGCCACAGCTGCTCTGGGAATTCCATCCCAGCCCCTCCCCACCCTCCCAGGGAACAATTCCTCCCCAATATCCCACTATCCCTGTCCTCTGGAAGCCATTCCCTGTGTCCTGTCCCCCTTGCTCCATCCCTCTGCCCATCCTGCTGCCTCCTCTGGGCTCTCTCCAGCAGCTCCAGCTCCATCCCCTGCTGGCCCCAGGGCTGCAGGTGGGATCTCACCTGGGCAGGGAGAGGGGATGGATCCACGCTTGGAATGCTCCTTCCCATGGTTTATCTCCTGGAGAAATGGAGCAGATTTTTCAGGAAGGGCAGGGCTGCTGTTCAGGCAGAGAAAAAGGAGATTAAACCTCATCAGAGGCCTTTTCTGAATGGGAGAACGGGGAGGAAATGCAAAGCAGCAGCAAGGGCTGAGGTGAGAGCTTACATAAGCACAATTCCCATGTCACAGGTACGGGATTACGGCTGGAAACAAAAGTTTGGGATAAAGAATACAAGGTGTAGAGGTGGTGAGGGTTGCACAGCTCACAGAGCAGAGAAACAAAGCGCTAAAAACTCCCAGTTTCGTGCCAAGCTGGTGCCCACAGAGGCAGGTGAGCAGCGAATTTAAAAACAAGGAGCTGGGTGAGGAGGTGGCGGAGCTGCAGAAAGGTTCCACGTGGTTGGAAATGGAGAGAGAATCTTCCTCCGTCCCTTCAAAGCTCTGAGTTATTGACAGGGTTGTGTTCCTAATTGCAACGGAGTGCTGGGAATGAAGATGGCTCCGAGAGCTTTGAAGTTCCCTAATTATTGCAGTGACCCAGACTGAAAGTGGACACTGTGGAAATGAGCCAGGCAGCCCACAGAATTAATTAAAGGGAAGAAAGGAAATGAAAGTGGATGTCTGGCCAGTGCCAGGAGAATATCCATGGGGAAAAGGCTTTGGGCTGAAGGAAATCCGAGGGTTGTTTTCTTTTTTAATTCCAGCCTTAAGCTCGGCTTTGTTCCATTCCTTATGTGTAGTCCTTGTTGTCAAATCTCTTCTGGCAGAGAAAATCTGAGTTCTGGGGTATTGGAACAAACTGGGGAATTCCCAGTGCCTTCCTTAAGTCAGAGCAGGGAGCAGCTACCCTGGAACACCTCCCAGGAATCCTGGTAAATGCTCCAGAAAGAGCTCCTGCTTCCCAAACAAGTCCTTTATGGGATTTGGAGAACAGAGGGATATGCTTCAAAGAAGGGGAGGTTCAGAGTGGATTTTTTATTGGAGATTTAGGTGGGACACTGGGAAGGAATTCCGTGTGAATGGTGTTGATTGTGCTGCCAATAAGAGAAAGAAAAGAGGAGCAGAAAAGGCATCCCTTGAGCGAGATGTGTGACTGAGGAGGCACTGGAGAGCATTCCCTGCTGCTCTGGAAATAATCCAGTGTTTCTGAACCCTCTGGCAGTGTTTGACTGCTCATTCCAGCCCTGCCACGCTCCCATTCACACTTCCAAGCTCCTGATTTTGAGGATTTGTCAGTAACTTCCTAGCTCTGCCAGATCCCTGAAACTGGGATTTCTTGGGAGTTTTCTGAATGGAATTGGAGGAGCAGGAGGGGTTTGGGGTTTGCTGCCCTGTCAGAGAGCTCAGGCTGGGCCCTGAGAGCCCAGACCCTGCTGGGTGGGATTTGGACTCTGGTTATTCCCAGCAACTCCCTGAGACTCCAACACTTCCCTGAAGTTTTTCCATAGAAAGCTTGCTTGGGAGAAAAATGAAATCCATCACGAACGTATCCCACAAAACAGCAAATTACAAATGGATTTGTGCTGCCAATTACAGAGAGGTGGCTTCTGGAGCTTTTTTGCAGCAGCATTTTCACCCTCTGTTCTACACCCTTGCCTGATTCCTCAGGACATCCCAGAATTCCAGAATGGTGGAAGCTGGAAGGGATTTAAAGCCCATCCAGTGCCACCTCTGCCGTGGGCAGGGACCTCTCCCACTGTCCCACACTGCTCCAGCCTGACCTTGGGCACTGCCAGGGATCCAGGGGCAGCCACAGCTTCTCTGGGAATTCCATCCCAGCCAGGAATTCCTTGCCAATCTCCCCCCTAACCCCCCGCTCTGGATGCATCTCCTCCTGTGCAGCCCCA
Source organism: Pachycephala philippinensis (assembly GCA_013397055.1). NCBI lineage: Eukaryota > Metazoa > Chordata > Aves > Passeriformes > Pachycephala > Pachycephala philippinensis. The sequence continues at coordinate 8,059 of VWZT01008738.1, forward strand.
CTGCAGGGGATGATAAAGCTTCTGAGATGAAAAAAAGGAATTGTTCTGTCTTTTGTCCCCGTTGTTCCAAGATCCTTGGAATGCTGGAATTTGTTGAGGTGCTCCATCCCATCCTTAAATCAGCTGGGTGAGCACGCAGCAGTTTCCTCTGTCTTTCCAGCAGGTGAATGAGGACCCTTCTCCTGTGGCTCCTGCCAAACAGGGATCGGTGTTTTCCTGCACAAAAGATCCGTTAATTGGGAAGGGATTGTATTTTTTGTAATTGATTTCCATGGAGCTCCTGTTCTCCTCAGATGAAGGATTTTCTTTCTGAGACAATGAGCTGCAGGTGCTGCTAACGAGCTGCTTGCTAACGAGCTGCTGCTGGAGCTGAAAAGGAGCAGGTTCTGTTTCTGCTGCTCTCCTCATTTATCTGTCTTTCTCCAAGAAATAATCTGATTTTCGAGCTCTTTTGGAGTGTCTGATGTTCCTGTGGGACGTGGGGCAGTGACCTCAGGACTCAGCTGTGGGGAATTACAGTTTTTCCAGGAGTTAAATGGGGAAAAGCAGCAGGCTCTGGAGTTTCCAGGAGGAGTGGGAGAGGGATGAGGAATCCCTTGTGGGATTAAGGAATGGATGGAGCTGCTGTGTCCCTGACTCAGCTCAGGCAGGGGGTGGCTCCTGGACTGATCCTGTTCCATGAGCAGCCACCAGCACCAAGGAAAGGATCTCTGAACGTCGGGAGAGAACAAAAGGTAGGGAAGGAAAGTGGAATTACCAAAGCTGGTCCAAGGTAGGAATTAATAATGCTGAAATTAATAAAAGGTTTAATTACCACAAGCCCACAGGGCGTGAAATTCCACTCCTTTCAGTTGTACCCAGGTCCTTCCATTCCATACTGGTGCTTCCTGCAAAAACCTTATTTTGCTTTATTTGGACTGATTTAGTGCATGTTTTTTTCCCCTAAATATAACTCAAACCCTTGGAAGTGGTTTGGAAAATGGGAATTGAGGGCTGAGCCCTCCTTGCCTTTGTGGTAAATACATTTCAGGGCAGCCTGGTTTATCCATAATGTTTAAATAACTCCTGGAGGTGCCCAGGATGGATTTAGGGACAGCCTGGTTTATCCATAATGTTTAAATAACTCCTGGAGGTGCCCAGGATGGATTTAGGGACTGCCTGGTTTATCCATAATGTTTAAATAACTCCTGAAGGTGCCCAGGATGGATTTAGGGACTGCTTGACACGTTCCAAATCTGCTTTTGGGGTGTCCTCTCCATGCTGAAGGGGTTTTGTTGCAGTGATGAGGAGCAGGGCTCTGTGTGAAGTTACTCACTGAATTTGGGGTGCTCACCCACCCCGGGGGTGGGGGGGGGCTGCAGCACTGGGACCGAGGGCGGGAGAAATTTGGGAAAACTTCCTGGGTGTGTGTTTTAGTGCAGAAAAAGGAATGGGTTCTGCTAAATCCCTTCTCGGGGTTCCCAGCAGAGCGCAGTGGCGCGGGAGGAGCAGGAATGGTTTGGGATTGCTCCGTAGCCAAGGATTCCCATCCTGCTTTCCTCAGCTGCTTCAGGAAGCTGCTGGGAGCTCTGCTGCTGGGGAGGATCCAGGGATAACGCCCCTTTCCCAAGGGAATCACACCCAGGTGACTCCAGCTGAGTCCCTGCTGGGCCAGGGCCTCGGGTCTTCCAGGGATGGGTTTGGGTTTTGTGGCTTCCAGTGGCTCATTTTCCCATAAAAACCGTGCTTGTGGCTGGGCTTGGCGAGTTCCCTTCTGGAACAGCTGCTGGGTTGAGGTTTTTCTATTCCTCTGGCAAATCCCACTTCTCATTCCATAAAGCCCCCACAAGGTTTTGCCATTCCTCTGGCAAATCCCACCTTTCATTCCATAAAGCCCCCACCAGAACTGCCCAGTGCAGACTCGGGATATCCCTCAGGAAAACGGTTTCTAACGACCCGAAATCCAGAGAATAACTCCCAAAAACATTCCCCCAAGTGCTGCGGGTGTCACAATCCCGTTTTCCCCCTTTTTCCCTCAGTATGCTGCTTGGAGATGAGCACCAAAAGGAAGCTGATCGGGCGCCTGGTGCCGTGCCGGTGTTTCCGTGGGGAGGAGGAGATCGTCTCCGTGCTGGATTATTCCCACTGCGGCCTGCAGCAGGTGCCGAAGGAGGTCTTCAACTTCGAGAGGACCCTGGAGGAGCTGTACCTCGATGCCAACCAGATTGAGGAGCTTCCCAAGGTAATCCGTGCCCCCGGGATGGAATGTGTGCCCGGCTCTGGGACAGGGATTGCTCCTGCCCGGAGCTCCTGGGGGCTCCAGGGGTGTTCCTTGGGATATCCAAGGGGTGTTCCTTGGAATTGGTGCTGGACTGGGAGGAGCAAGGACTCCTGCTCCTTCTTCACAGCACAGGAATGTTTTCCCAAAAAACTGGGAAAAAGAACTCTCCAAAAGAAGCTGTTCTGGCACCAGGAATTGCTGTGGTATCCATACCTGGATCAGGAGTCACCGCTGCCTTTGGATCCTCTCTATCCCTGCTTTTCAAAGCCAGCTCTCCTTCAGGATCACCTCTTTATCCCTGTGGGGTATTTTGGGAATGCCAGTGCAGTTCTCCCTGTCAGGATCACCCCTTTATCCCTGTGGGGTATTTTGGGAATGCCAATGCCTCTCTGTCAGGATCAGCCCTTATCCCTGTGGGATATTTGGGAATGCCGGTGTATTTCTCCCTGTCAGGATCACCCCTTTACCCCTGTGGGATATTTTGGGAATGCCAGTGCTGTCCTCTCTGTCAGGATCACCCCTTTATCCCTGTGGGATATTTGGGAATGCCAGTGCATTTCTCCCTGTCAGGATCACCCCTTTATCCCTGTGGGATATTTGGGAATGCCAATGCCTCTCTGTCAGGATGAGCCCTTTATCCCTGTGGGATATTTTGGGAAGTGCCAAGTGTCCCACACTGCCCTGAGATGATCCAAGTCATCCTTCCAGTGTAAAACTCCTCCTCTGGAATCTCTCAATCTGTTCTCCTGCTGCTCACTGGTTGCTGCAAGGAGTTAAAAGTTCCTGTAACTAAAATGTTCTGGAAGCAAAAGAGGGAAAGGTGGAAAAACCAATTAATGGCAGGTGCCGGCTCCATAACGAAGCACGGAGGGACGGGATCCAGGCCTTAATTGAATTTTTCTCCACAATAGTGAAAGATGCTCAGAGATCTTTAATTAAACATTGCTCCATTCTCCATCACCTCACAGCACATTTCCCACTTCTGCTGCACAGAGACTTGGTAAAAATTCCATTTACAAAGGTGGAAAATGGACTTTTTCCATGCCATGGAGCTGCTTTGCTGGGATGTGATGGTTCATTGCCTGAGAGGTGGCACTCCATGGAGGAATTCTGCACAGATGGTGGGGCAGGGCAGCCAAAATCCCTCTGTTTTCATGGAAAAATGCTGTGGAGAGCTGCCTGAGCTCTCCTGGAGACACAGCACAGAACCAGCTGGGCTCTATCCCCAGAAATCCCAAATGGAGCCTGGGGAAAACCTGCTCAGGAAGCCCTGAGGTCCCATTTTATTTTAATAATTAAATATAATCTATTGTTTTATTTTCCTCCCTCTACTGAGGAATATTGGGAGTGACTCATTTAGAGAGGGATTTTTGGGATATTTGGGTTGAGTCTCTTGGAATTATCGAAGTGTTTCAGACTTGGGCTTGATGGAAAACAAATCCATCAGGACAAGATGCCATAATTGTGTACAAAAAAAAAATGAGGACCAAAGGGAGGAGGTCCAAAATGCTGAAATTGGGATGAAGGTGATAATTTTAATGTAGAGTAAATCGAGTTTAACATAATCTTGGCCGTGTGGAAGAGAAGATTAATGGCAGTGTTAATAGCACTCATCAGTTTTTGTCTTAAGCCTTTATTAATTGTTACCAGGATTTCAGCAGTGGAAATAATTCCTTTATCAAATTTTCTGCTCGAGGTGTTTTTGCTGCAGAGCTCAGAGCTTTTTTTTTCCATCACTGAATTAATATTCCAGGAGAGAAAAGGCCTTTTTTCCACGAAACTGGCACTGCATTACTTACCATGAACTTTTGTGTTATACATTAAATTCTGCCGTTCTCTCCTCCCTCTGTAAATGGGATTTCAAAAGAATTTCTTCCAGAGGAAATTTTTTGGCCGTTTTCTGTTCTTTGCCAAATATTCTGTGCCTCTGATATTACAAAATTCTTTTGAATCAAAACTCTTGTTTTGATTCAAAAGAATTTTGTAATATCAGAGGCACAGAATATTTGTGTGTCATAATAAGATCATGTCTTATTATTTCAGGAGGAAACAACTCAGTTAAGTCCAGCTTTACTTTAGTTTCCTGTGATGCTCTAGAACCCAGTGAATTATTTTACATTGAACTGATGCCTTTAACTCATTCTGCCTGGTTTTATTTTTATTTTTGCCCCTACATTTGATGTATCATAATGAGGATTTCTTTTCCTGCTGGTTTTTAGTTCTTCATTCCTTGTTTGTGTTTTTTTTTTAAGGATTTACAAGATGATTTTACATTTCTTACTCCCTTTTGGCTAAATCCAGCCAAGTCTTTTTATTCTTTTTGCCTTTGCCTTCATTCTCCTGCTGCAAAAAGGGCCCTTATTCGTATGAGTCAAATGGATTGATGACTAATAGAGAGAAAATTGATCTGGATGAAAGTGGAGTCACTGGAATCAGCATCCAGGAAAACATGAGTGGGCTGGAATTCTCCCCAGAGGTGCAGAATAAAACCTGGTTTTTATCACTCAGAGCTCTGGCAGCACCATTTGGGTTCAGCCTGGGAGGAATCAGAGTTGTGTATGGACAGAGGGAACGATGATCCCAACAAAATCCTGATGGAGCTCTGGGAACTGGGGAAATATCTGTTGAACATCCAGTGGGTGAAAACCAAGCAATTTTGGGGCCACATTCCCACATTCCGTGTCTCATGTTCCTTCTGATGCAGCAGCACACCCTAAAATCCCTCCAGAGGGAAGATTTTTAACTGGGCTTCTTCCTTCAGCACTTCCAGAGCCTTGGCTGTGTCCAGGTGGGGTCAGAACTCCGAGTTCCGAGCCTTCCTCGGCTCCAGAGGAATTCCTCAGGCTGGGAATGCCAAAGCATTTGTGGAGCTTGAGGATAATTAATTTAATCTGCATGCAGTCACAGTGTTTTAAAATCTGCCATGAAATTTAATTATGAAATCAAATAATTGACAAGGAGGCACAAAAATGTGGGAATTTTTACGGCCAACATGAAATACATCAATAATTCTAATTTATCTGATGCAATGATATCAAAATTACAATCACTGATTGCAGTAAATTTGCAGTTTTGGATATCGATATCAAAATTACAATCATTGATTGCAATGAATTTGCAGTTTTGGATATCGATATCAAAATTACAATCACTGATTGCAGTGAATTTGCAGTTTTGGATATCGATATCAAAATTACAATCACTGATTGCAATGAATTTGCAGTTTGGCCTTTTTTTTGGACATTCCTGCCACCAATGACCCGTTTCCCTTCTCCCTGTCCCCTGTGGGAACGCCTCCCCAAAATCCCACTTGGACTATGGAATTCTGCCGTGGCAAACGGGGTTCTGTGGTGTTTGCGTGTCGTTAACGATCCCAAATGGAATTTTTTTTTTCCATGAAACCCCGGAACAGCAACTGTTCAACTGCCAGGCCCTGAGGAAGCTGAGCATTCCCGACAACGACCTGTCCAGCCTCCCAACCTCCATCGCCAGCCTGGTCAACCTCCGCGAGCTCGACATCAGCAAGAACGGTGAGGCCCCAAATCCCCAGCATCCCAAAAATCTGGGAGCTGTAATGAAGTTTTACCTCCTTGTGATGAATAAATCCGTGTTCCGCCTTGGGTTTCCCAAAAATCTGGGAGCTGTAATGAAGTTTTACCTCCTTGTGATGAATAAATCCGTGTTCCGCCTTGGGTTTCCCAAAAATCTGGGAGCTGTAATGAAGTTTTACCTCCTTGTGATGAATAAATCCGTGTTCCGCCTTGGGTTTCCCAAAAATCTGGGAGCTGTAATGAAGTTTTACCTCCTTGTGATGAATAAATCCGTGTTCCGCCTTGGGTTTCCCAAAAATCTGGGAGCTGTAATGAAGTTTTACCTCCTTGTGATGAATAAATCCGTGTTCCGCCTTGGGTTTCCCAAAAATCTGGGAGCTGTAATGAAGTTTTACCTCCTTGTGATGAATAANGGGAGCTGTAATGAAGTTTTACCTCTTCGTGATGAATAAATCCATGCTCCGCCCTGGGTTTCCCAAGGATCCCAAAAATCTGGGAGCTCTAATGAAGTTTTAACTCCTCGTGATGAATAAATCTGTGCTCTGCCTTGGGTTTCCCAAGGATCCCAACAATCTGGGAGCTCTAATGAAGTTTTACCTCTTCGTGATGAATAAATCCGTGCTCCGCCTTGGGTTTCCCGAGGATCCCAAAAATCTGGGAGCTCTAATGAAGTTTTAATGCTTCATGATTAATAAATCTGTGCTCTACCTTGGGTTTCCTGCCTGGCGCTTTGGGGAGGGATCCATGGGAATCCACCTCTGTTTTTTCCATAAATATTGGAGTTTTTTTAGCATCCTGATGGGTTGTGCCCAGCTGGGAATAGGAATGTGAGGTTTTCCATGCACATTCCACTTCCAAAGGGGTTTAGAGCTCACTGGGCTCGTGTGTGAGGGATTTAAACAATTCCCAGGATTTATCTGGGCTGCTTTGCTGCTGTGCATTCCCAATTCTGCATTTTCATCCTGATGAGGCTAAAAAACTTCTGTGTGTCTGAGCTCAAAGGTCTTTGTTTTTAAAAAATGGGGCTTAGGAACTCCTGGAAATGTTGGAAAATTTCCTGTCCGTGGAGGGCTGGAGGCTCTGAGGGTTCTGTGTGAGAAGAGCTAGGGAAAAGCAGTTTGGGAAGGGATGAAGGCACAAATATCAGCACAAATGAGGTCACTGTTAATTCTAGAAAATTGTGTAACTCGAGCATTAGCAGAAGAGTTATAAATTTGTGTTTATATGTATTTATTTTAGATTTAAGAATCACCTTTTAGATGATAATTCCAAACTGTGTTTCCTTCCTGCTCGAGCTGAAGTCTGAGCTGAAAACCCCGATGAACAAACCAAGCTGAACAGTTCCTGTGCAGATAATATGTTGATGTGTCCAATAAATATTTTGGTGCATCTAACACTCTTTCCATGTTTCTTTAGGAATCCAAGATTTCCCAGAGAACATTAAGTGTTGTAAGTGTTTAACGATAATCGAGGCCAGCGTGAATCCCGTGTCCAAGTGAGTACCAGAGCTCGTTTTGCTCATTCCAAGGGCACAAAATGTGCTCAGAGTGAGCTCAGAGTTCAGGGCTTCATGTCCAGGTCTTTTTCAGGGTTAATCTGAATTTCTTTCTAATTGTTTTAACCCCAGGGTGGGTTTATCTGAGGTCTGAGTGCTCTGTGAGTGCCAGTCAGGCTGGGCCCTCCCTTAAACCCAGGGCTGAGGTTTCACCTGGACACTTTGCCAGCCCTTATTCCTCATTCCTTCCAAAATCTTGGATGAATAACAAAAAACGTGTTGGAAATCCAGGATTTGCAGAATGGAGTGAAGGGGGGAAAGGGTGAAATGCTGCTGTTTCAGATTAAAAGAAATGGAGGGAAAGGAAGAGGGAGAGGGAGAAAGAATGGGAGGAAAGGAGAAGGGGAGAAGGAGAAAGAAAGAAATGAGAGAGGGGGAAAGAGGAAAAGATAAAGAAAAAATGAAGACAAAAGCGGGAGAAAGAGAAGAAAGGAAAAAGGAAAGGAAAAAGGAAAAGGAAAGAAAAAAGCTGCTCTACCCTGAATGTGGCAGGCCTTTGCATTTCCTGTGTTTGGAGCAATGCAGAGAAGATGGGAGTGGGCAAAAAGGTCTGTGAGAAGTTTAAGGTCTTCAGGAGAATTTGGGTAGAGAAAGAAGGTGAGAGAGAGAAAGTCACCTTTCTGCTTCTAAATATACATTGTTATTATCTCCATGGCAACCTCGGGGTGAGCATTAAGGTTTGCACTGTTTTTTTAGGCTGCCAGATGGCTTCACACAACTTCTAAATTTGACCCAGCTCTATCTAAATGATGCCTTTTTGGAGTTTCTTCCAGCTAACTTTGGAAGGTAAGAATGAGTCACAGCAGCACATTCCTTTCACTTGAACCCTGCTCAGGCTCCCGGGGACCAGCTTAAAGCTGGCTTCTCTTGAAAAACTAAACCAAAAACCCAGAGATTTTGGCTCTTCAGCCCCATTTTCACGAGTGACAGCAGCAATGGGGTGGGGAGGTGATGCAGTTTGGGGGAAGGTGAGGAGAAGCAGAGCTTGGAGAGGCTCAAAATTCCCCCAGCGTGGCTCAGCTGGGGCAGGGGGAGCAGCAGAGTGACCCCTGCCTGGGGCACACAGAGGGTGAGGAGTGGGAGCCACAGGGGCACAAAGAAGTGGCTGAGAGTGGTGGAAACAAGAAAAAATGAAATGTGAAAGCAGAGCAAGAGGGAGCAGAAGGGATGGGGAACGAGGGTAAAAATAAATGCAGCAGGAGCAGAGCCAAAAAGTGTGAGATGAGGACAAGGCAGGGGTGGTGGGAGCCAGAGTTAACCCAATTTCCATAGGAGGGGGCAGCAGGAGCTGGGGAGGCTCACCCTGCACAGCCCTGGCAGAAATGGGGGGTTTATTCCTCCTCTGTTACCCCGGGAATTGTGGAATTTCTGCCCTTGGATTGTCCCCCTGGGCACGGAGCTCAGGAGACCAAAAATCAGCAGAACAAATCTTCGGGGTTGGTCCAGAGCTCACCCAAACCCAGATTTAGGCTGGTCCCTGCAGGCACCTGGAGGAAAGGTTTAGGGTTTGTCTGGGAACATCAGCTCAGCTCTCCAGAATCCTGTTGGGAGTGACAGAATCCTGTTGGGAGTGACATTGGGCTGGGGAGATAAAACACTGCCTTATCACAGCCCTGGGCTGGGCCTGGCACTGCCCTGGGCACCTTTGGGAAACACAAAACTCCAGCAGGAGGAGGGAATTGTTTGTAGGAGAGGAGTGTGTGGGGTGCCAGGATAACCCCCAATTCCTGCGCTCCTTAGGGGTGCCAGGATAACCCCCCAATTCCTGCCTCCTTAGGAGTGCCAGGATAACGCCCAATTCCTGCCCTCGGGAGGGGTGCCAGGATAACCCCCCAATTCCTGCCTCCTTAGGAGTGCCAGGATAACGCCCAATTCCTGCCCTCGGGAGGGGTGCCAGGATAACCCCCCAATTCCTGCCTCCTTAGGAGTGCCAGGATAACGCCCAATTCCTGCCCTCGGGAGGGGTGCCAGGATAACCCCCCAATTCCTGCCTCCTTAGGAGTGCCAGGATAACGCCCAATTCCTGCCCTCGGGAGGGGTGCCAGGATAACCCCCCAATTCCTGCCTCCTTAGGAGTGCCAGGATAACGCCCAATTCCTGCCCTCGGGAGGGGTGCCAGGATAACCCCCCAATTCCTGCCTCCTTAGGAGTGCCAGGATAACGCCCAATTCCTGCCCTCGGGAGGGGTGCCAGGATAACCCCCCAATTCCTGCCTCCTTAGGAGTGCCAGGATAACGCCCAATTCCTGCCCTCGGGAGGGGTGCCAGGATAACCCCCCAATTCCTGCCTCCTTAGGAGTGCCAGGATAACGCCCAATTCCTGCCCTCGGGAGGGGTGCCAGGATAACCCCCCAATTCCTGCCTCCTTAGGAGTGCCAGGATAACGCCCAATTCCTGCCCTCGGGAGGGGTGCCAGGATAACCCCCCAATTCCTGCCTCCTTAGGAGTGCCAGGATAACGCCCAATTCCTGCCCTCGGGAGGGGTGCCAGGATAACCCCCCAATTCCTGCCTCCTTAGGAGTGCCAGGATAACGCCCAATTCCTGCCCTCGGGAGGGGTGCCAGGATAACCCCCCAATTCCTGCCTCCTTAGGAGTGCCAGGATAACGCCCAATTCCTGCCCTCGGGAGGGGTGCCAGGATAACCCCCCAATTCCTGCCTCCTTAGGAGTGCCAGGATAACGCCCAATTCCTGCCCTCGGGAGGGGTGCCAGGATAACCCCCCAATTCCTGCCTCCTTAGGAGTGCCAGGATAACGCCCAATTCCTGCCCTCGGGAGGGGTGCCAGGATAACCCCCCAATTCCTGCCTCCTTAGGAGTGCCAGGATAACGCCCAATTCCTGCCCTCGGGAGGGGTGCCAGGATAACCCCCCAATTCCTGCCTCCTTAGGAGTGCCAGGATAACGCCCAATTCCTGCCCTCGGGAGGGGTGCCAGGATAACCCCCCAATTCCTGCCTCCTTAGGAGTGCCAGGATAACGCCCAATTCCTGCCCTCGGGAGGGGTGCCAGGATAACCCCCCAATTCCTGCCCTCATTAGGGGTGCCAGGATAACCCCTAATTCCTGCCCTTGGAGTCAGATATAAATCCAAATATCACGGGAAAAGGGGTGGATGGCACACCCTGGGTGTGGCGTTGGTACCCATCCTGCTCTGGCAAAGCCCTGGCTGATAATTTTGGGATTAAGGACAGGTTTAGGAGCCTAAATCTTTTAGCAGAAAACACTTTCTTTTACAAATGCTGATTTTATATGAACAAAATTACTTTATTTCCTTTATTGTTATTGTTATTTCCCTCCTGTCTGATCTATTTGCATTTACAAACCTTGCTCTTGTTTTCTTGGTTTTTTTTTTTTCTTTCTTCCAAACTTCCCAACTTTTTCTGGGTTTGCCTTGCTGGAGTCATGAATAAAATTAATTTAAAATTGCTGGGGAAACCTGATGAATGTCAGAGCTTTTCAGAAGAGTTCAGATAAGGGCAGACACTACACGAAATTATTTGGGTCTGAATTTTGTGCCAGATCCAGCCCCACGAGAACTGCACATTGGATTATTGTGTCATTCTTATTATTATAATACAGACTTTTTAGAATTAAAATTAATAATTTCAAACCATTCTGATGGATTCTTTGAATGCACTAACGATTTTCTCTCCCGTTTCCAGACTTGTCAAATTGCGAATTTTGGAGTTAAGAGAAAACCACTTGAAAACTCTACCAAAGTAAGTGATGGGATATTTCTATTTATTCACCTGGAATTTCCAAAAATGCCAAATATTTGGATTGGCAGCAATGCAGTGGTGATGTTTCTGTGAGGAGTTACTTTTTTTGCATTTATTAAAGAAATTCTGCTGAAGGTTTGGGACCACTGAGGTGGAGAGGAAGGAAAAGATTTTGCTTTATGAAAATTCCACCCTCAAAGTGCTGGGAAAAAGGCCAGGGCACAACCTTGGCATTAAATGGGGGGGAAAATGAGAATTTGGGTTTTTTTGGGATTATTTTGTCATCTGTGGGCAGAAAAGGTGCTCAGGGCAATGTCAGAGGCACCAAGGCACAACCTTGGCATTAAATGAGGCAAAAAAATGGGAATTTGGGGTTTTTCTGGGATTATTTTGTCCTCTGTGGGCAGAAAATGTGCTCAGGGCAGTGTCACAGAGAGGCACCAAGGCACAGCCTTGCCCTTAAATGGGGGAAAAATGGGAATTTGGGGTTTTTCTGGGATTATTTTGTCCTCTGTGGGCAGAAAAGGTGCTCAGGGCAATGTCAGAGGCACCAAGGCACAGCCTGGCCCTTAAATGGGGGAAAAATGGGAATTTGGGGTTTTTCTGGGATTATTTTGTCCTCTGTGGGCAGAAAAGGTGCTCAGGACAATGTCAGAGGGAGGCACCACTTATTGGAGATGGAAATTTTGAGGATTTTCCCCCTTTGGAGAAGGATTTCAGCTCTGATCCCAAAGCTGCTGACTCCTGGATGGAAATTTTGGGGCTGGAAAAGCAGAACTGAGAGTGGGAGGAGGGGCATGGGGCAGGAACGAGGCACAGGACACCTGAAATTCCAAATTAATGGAATTAATTCATTGACCCAGGCAGGAAGGGAAGGGAAATGGTGACAAATCCCCCCCGATTCCAACAGAACCATCTGCACCTGGGAAAACAAATAATTAATAATAAATTCCAGGAATATCACACGGAATGTGCATCAGCCATTATGGACAGAGCAAGGAAAATCAGGATATATTACACAATCCATTGGGAAAATGAGTGATGCAGGTCCTTGAGGTTGCATTTAAACTTTAAATTTATTGTATTCCTTTCTTATGCTACAATTTATTAATTTTATCCTGAAGGAAATAACCTTAATATCCTGGTGCTTTGTCCAGAGGTTCTAATGTGAGACACGGAGAGAAGGGCAAGAAAATAATATTAATATTGCAATTTGAATTGAAATTTCCATTTTAAT
>VWZT01008740.1:695-13881 GCA_013397055.1 Pachycephala philippinensis
TGGGGAAGACAGAGCTGCCCCAAGCTCTGAGACCCCAGAATTTGGGTATAAATGTGTGTAATACATAAATCACACCAGATTTGGAGGCTTTTTTGCAATAAGAAAATGCCTGGGCAGAGGGGGTGGAACATGGAGAATTTCTGTGTTTAAGGGCAGGATGGCTCAATAATTAACAGTTAATTCTGATTATTCTCATCAATACATTTATCCAGATTTTGTAGGATACCAACAATCCCTTTTGTGGGGAAGACAGAGCTGCCCCAAGCTCTGAGACCCCAGAATTTGGGTATAAATATGTGTAATAAATGGGTGTCCTAAACTGAGCCCTCCTCAACATCCTGTCAGAGCCAGAGCTGCTTAATATGAATTTGTGATTTCCCCACCAGACTGACTTTTTAAAGGGATTTTTGGTGGTTTATTGGCTGCTGCCTTTAAACATCCAGACCTTTGCCTGAGGATGAGGCATTCAGGATATCTTTGGGCTAATTTAAACAACTTCTCTGTGTTTTATTCCCATCCCATCACCCCCTGCCCTCCTCCTCATCCCTGCTGTCTCCTTTTAATAGCTTCTGCTTCTCTCCTTAGGCTCCGGGGATCAGTAATTAAGAAATCAGCCCCTGCTTGGTTGGATAACCACTGGGAAGTGCTGCTGCTGCTGCCCAGCCTCTGAGAGAAAATGAGTAAAGACAGGAACGTGGCTGAAATAAAGAATTGGCAGATTACAAACCCACTGGGATTGGGTCTGGCTTTATCTGGCCGTGCCAAGGAGGAGGATAAATGTCTCAATGAACTGGGAATTAGGGAGTGACAAAGTGGAGTTTCACTCTCGAGAGGTGCTATTGGTGTCCTCCTGCAAAAAGTAGGATTTAGGAGGCTGCGGGGGATTAAGGAGTGGATTGGATGAGTTGGAGCTGTTCTGTGCTGTGTTTGGAACAAAAAGCAGCAATCAAAATTTAGGGTTTACCTGGGACAGTGTTAGCTCAGCTTGAGGCAGTTCAGAGCCTGACCTGGGAAAAACTGCTCTGGCTCCTGAAAAACTGCTCTGGCTCCTGAAAAAGTGCTCTGAGTCCTCAAAAACTGCTCTGAGTCTTGAAAAACTGATTCTGAAAAACTGCTCTGGCTCCTGAAAAAGTGCTCTGAGTCCTCAAAAACTGCTCTGAGTCTTGAAAAACTGATTCTGAAAAACTGCTCTGGCTCCTGAAAAACTGCTCTGAGTCCTGAAAAAACTGCTCTGAGTCTGAACTGCAGCTTTTGGAGTTTTGGTTCTTGTCAGATTAAGGGGTGGATTGGCTGAGTTGGAGCTGTTCTGTGCTGTGTTTGGAACAAAAAGCAGCAATCAAAATTTAGGGTTTACCTGGTCCAGTGTTAACTCAGCTTGAGTCAATTTAGAGCTATGAGTCCTGAAAAACCTCTCTGATTCCCGAAAAACTGCTCTGGCTCCTGAAAAAGTGCTCTGAGTCTGAGCTGTAGCTTTTGGGATTTTGGTGCTGCTCAGCACAATGAGTTTGGGATCATCTCATTAGTTTGAACTTGATGTGGCAAATGGCTTTTGCTTCTCAAATAGGATTTGGGGGAAATGTTTTGTAGCTCTGCTGTGTGTCCCAGGCTGAGTAGGACACAGAAATACACACAGAAATACAGCTTGGGACACAAAAATGCAGCCTGAGACACAGAAATCCAACCTGGGACACAGAAATCCAGCCTGAGACACAGAAATCCAGCCTGATATTTCAACTCTAACAACTCCAATAATAGGGAAAACATAAAATTTCTCCCCAATTTCAAGCTCAGCCTGCTTGGGGTGAATGTGTTCATTAAAAGTAATAAACAGGCCCTGAGTTTCCCCACTTTTTTCCACGTTAATACACTCAAAATTAAGGCCAAAGTGCTGTTGGATTCTGTATTTAAAGCTACAAAGAGCAGGTTTATAAAAATTTATGAGAGCACGTCGTGACAGGGCAGGAGGGAATGGCTTCAGAGTGAGAGAGGGGATGTTTAAATAGGATTTTGGGAAGGAATTCTTCCCTGGGACGTTGGTGAGGGGCTGGGATGGAATTCCCAGAGAATTTCTGGCTGCCCCTGGATCCCTGGAAGTGTCCAAGGCCAGTTTGGAGCACCCTGGGATAATGGGAGGTGTCCCCACCCACGGCAGGGAACTGGATGAGTTTCCAAGTCCCTTCCAACCCAAACCCTTGTGGGATTCTTAAAATCCTCATCTAGAAGTCAAATGCAGTGGGGCTGGTGCAGGTTTGGAATGAAAAGTTTTGCATTTGGCTCTCCTTTTGCATATGGAAAAGGTTCAGTTCTCTCCCTGTGATGCACAAAATCCCAACCCCTTTTATCTGAGCTGTTTTCTCTCAGGTTGCTGAGATGATTTTTGAAAGAGTGGGAGGTGGGGAGGCAAACAGGCAGAGCTGGGCAGGGGAACATTTCCATGGGGCCCCTCCCTGGGTGTTTTTCCAGCTCCTGGATCATGGTTCCACGAGGAATATTTCAGGAGCACCATTTCTTGATGCGTTCGTGGCAGTTTTTAAAGGTCTTAGCTGAATGATTCGGTTTTAGACCTGTATAATTTTTATTTCCATTAAATGGGTGACTTTAAGAGCTGTTGGCAAATGTGTCTTGTTGGAGATCTGATGGAAAAGCTCGTGATCCACCTGGAATCCAGCATTCCTGGGTCCTGCTGGATCTTGTAAGGATGCTCTGAACAAGAACAGCTTGGACAAATTATAAAGAACTCCCAAAATCTGTGGCAGGTACTCCAGTGAGTCCCTGAGCACTGCAGTTTTCTTCTTGTTCGTAGTTCTCCAGGGGCACAATAATAAATGAAATATATTTATTTATTTAAGGCTTTCCCTTAGCAGTTCTACACTGAAGGAAATGAAATGAGGGAGGTTGCCTGTCCATGTTTATATGGACACTATAATAATCCATCAGCCTATGCAATCTGTGCTCTCACTGCTCATTTTCTAAGTGAAATAATAAATATTGTTGTAAAGTGTGACATAGTGTAGCTTGGAATAGCAAATCCATGCCTAAACATGAAGGTGGGGCTGAGGGATTGCATTTATTACCAAGGAATCGTTTAATTTCTCTGCTGGAAAACCATTCCCGTGGTGAAAACACAGATTTTTCACTCTTTAAAGAGTGACCACAATCCCATAGGGACACGCATCCAAAGACTCCCAGTTCCTTAATTTATATCTGACTTGGGATTTTGTGACAAGCTGGGAATCTCTCTTTTAATTTATATCTGACCTGGGATTTTGTGACAAGCTGGGAATCTCTCTTTTAATTTATATCTGACTTGGGGTTTTGTGACAAGCTGGGAATCTCTCTTTTAATTTATATCTGACCTGGGATTTTGTGACAAGCTGGGAATCTCTCTTTTAATTTATATCTGACCCAGGATTTTGTGACAAGCTGGGAATCTCTCTTTTAAAGCCTAAACAAACTCGTAGGTCCAGTTACACTTTGAAGTTGAAGTGTGGGTGGAATTTATTACCTGCTCTGAAGGCAAGAGGTCTGAACCCAGTTTTTCACGATGTGAGGAGTCTGTCCTGCCAGAGTGGCTTTTCCAGGGAATTTTGGGAGGGCTTTGTGGTTTTCCATGTGGAAAACCCAACTTCCAAGGAGCAGACACCACAACTTTATCTCGTGATCTGCATTCCAGAGGGTTTTGTCCCCAAAAACTGCCCAGGCCGTGTGTGGAACAGCTGGAGCATGAAATGGGTTCCTGTTCTGTCCCTCCTGGGCTCGCTGGAAATTCTGGAAATTCTGGGATGCTCTTCCTAAACTTGTAGAAAGAGCTGCCCAGGGAAAGGGAAGGCTTCTCCCCACAAAATAAAACATCTTTTAGGGTGTTCTGTGTCATTCTGGGTGTGCTTGGATAAAACAGGGGCACAAAGGTGGGGTCAGACACATCCAAGGCTCTGCACGTTGGGACCTCGCAGTCAGAGCTGCTCCTTCAGGTGCTCAGGGCTCCAAAAAACCACCCCCCAGCCACTTTGGGAGCTGGGAATTGAAAGGCAAAGTTCAGGATGCTTTTAGGGGCTCCTCAACATCTTCCAGACCCATGGATCCCCAGCAGGAGATGCTGCACAGCTCCTGAGTGCATTGGCCATTCCACCTGCCAAATATTCCCAATAAAATCTCTGTTTCTGTGCAAGGGAGCTCAGATTGTGACAGCAGAGCCTCCCTCAGCACAGACATTAACAGGACATCCTTTGAGCTGTGCTTCCAGTCCTTCTGAACTTATTTGGGAAGCACTGAGAGCTCCAGGAATTCCCAAGATACCACGGGATAACTTGAATTCACCAACACTCAGCCACTGCTGCAGGACTCCCAGGCAGAAGAATGAGGATACCTCAGCCTGAGCCTGGAATTCATCTGCTCAATATCCAAACATTTCAAGGTGCTAAACCCAACAAGTTTTATTTTTTAAATAATTATGTTTTCATCTAAAAACATCCTCTCTGAATATTGATGCCTGGGGTAACAAAAAGCCCTCAGAAACAGGCAGGTCCTCATTTCAGAAAACGAGTGTTTGGATTAATTTTGCAAAAATTTAACGTCCACCTTCAGCATCACCATGTAAAGGAGAGAGGTGCCAATGCTGCTGATGGAAAAGGAAGGAGGAGAAGAGATTTTCCTGTAAAATTTTGAGAGAAAGGTGAATTGTCGAACTAAAAACGATGACTCTGGCTGGAGCTATCCTTCAGGCATCAGCTCCAGAGCATTAAACTCCAGGAATGGCTCCAAGGGCTACGTGGAATATCACATTTTCCATCAATTCACTGCTCTCAGTATGGAATTCACCATACTCACCTTTCTGGAGAGGTGAAAATCACTCACTGAGGGCCAGCAGAAGGAAAATGAGCAGCCTTAAAAAAATGTCCATGGTTGTCACTTTTTGGTCACAAGGAAAGCAAGAAAGGATCAAGTTCAGCCTTAGAAAATTGAATATTTTTTCCAACCAGCTAAAAGAGAGTTTATTTCTGCTATTCTAAGCAACCACTGGGCCTGGCAGCAACCCCAGAGCTCTAATTCCAATTGTTAAATTAATTTTCAATAAAGGTGTCACACAGCCACCACAAACTCAGTGCCAAACACAAACCAAGATACCTTAAACACACTTGAGAGTGGGCAAGGTAAGAATCAGTTCTTATTCCTCTGTCAAACAGCTCCTTTTGTGCTCTCTTGAATTCTCATTAGAATAATAAAGCTGGGTCAAAAAATAGCCACGAGTGTTAATCAATACCTCACAGGAATATTATTTACAGCCAGGTTAAAGTAATTAAAAAGAAAATAATAATAATTAATGAAGTAATTAATAATGAATAATGAAGGAAATAATAATAAATAATAAAGTAATTAAAAATAAAAGCTAACAAAGAGATGAATGCCAGTCCAGCCACACCAGGAATAACCACATTATCCACCAGTGCTCCACATCCTTGGGAGAAGAAAGAAGCTGTTCATAAATTTATTTCGTGTGGTCCCTATGCAGAAACCTCCAGCACTTCTTACAGATTATCTCTCTCTCTCCCCCCTAGGTTATTTGTCTAGACATATTTTAATTAAATGGCATCACTCTGGTTAGTGATGTGGTGAAAGTGAGTTGAGTTTAGTTTAACGAGGTGCTTTGGTCCTTCCAGGAGCAGTGATGAGGCGGGTGTGTGGGGCAGGGGATGTGACAGGATAAAACACAAAGGTGGAGTCAGACACTCTTCTGCCTGGGAGTCCCAAAGCAGTGGCTGAGTGTTGGTGAATTCAAGAATTAAAGTTATCCCTTGGTATCTTGGCAATTCCTGGAGCTCTCAGTGCTTCCCAAAGAAGTTTCACCTCTCCTTCACAATTTTACAGGAAAATCTCTTCTCCTCCTTCCTTTTCCATCAGCAGCATTGGCACCTCTCTCCTTTACATGGTGATGCTGAAGGTGGACGTTAAATTTTTGCAAAATTAATCCAAACACTCATTTTCTGAAATGAGGACCTGCCTGTTTCTGAGGGATTTTTGTTACCCCAGGCATCAATATTCAGAGAGGATGTTTTTAGATGAAAACATAATTATTTAAAAAATAAAACTTGTTGGGTTTAGCACCTTGAAATGTTTGGATATTGAGCAGATGAATTCCAGGCTCAGGCTGAGGTATCCTCATTCTTCTGCCTGGGAGTCCTGCAGCAGTGGCTGAGTGTTGGTGAATTCAAGTTATCCCTTGGTATCTTGGGAATTCCTGGAGCTCTCAGTGCTTCCCAAATAAGTTCAGAAGGACTGGAAGCACAGCTCAAAGGATGTCCTGTTAATGTCTGTGCTGAGGGAGGCTCTGCTGTCACAATCTGAGCTCCCTTGCACAGAAACAGAGATTTTATTGGGAATATTTGGCAGGTGGAATGGCCAATGCACTCAGGAGCTGTGCAGCATCTCCTGCTGGGGATCCATGGGTCTGGAAGATGTTGAGGAACCCCTAAAAGCATCCTGAACTTTGCCTTTCAATTCCCAGCTCCCAAAGCGGCTGGGGGATGGTTTTTTGGAGCCCTGAGCACCTGAAGGAGCAGCTCTGACTGCGAGGTCCCAACGTGCAGAGCCTTGGATGTGTCTGACCCCACCTTTGTGCCCCTGTTTTATCCAAGCACACCCAGAATGACACAGAACACCCTAAAAGATGTTTTATTTTGTGGGGAGCATCTCCTGCTGGGTATCCATGGGTCTGGAAGATGCTGAGGAACCCCTAAAAGCATCCTGAACTTTGCCTTTCAATTTCCAGCTCCCAAAGTGGCTGGGGGATGGTTTTTTGGATGGAAGATGTTGAGGAACCCCTAAAAGCATCCTGAACTTTGCCTTTCAATGGGTCTGGAAGATGCTGAGGAACCCCTAAAAGCATCTTAAACTTTGCCTTCAATTCCCAGCTCCCAAAGTGGCTGGGGGATGGTTTTTTGGAGCCCTGAGCACCTGAAGGAGCAGCTCTGACTGCGAGGTCAGGACCTGGGGAGCTTTGCATTCCCACCCTGCTGCATCCCTGCCCAGCCTCGCTGGGAATGACATCCCTGAGTGCGATTTTCAGTGTCCTACCCCGGAGTTTTGAAGATAATTGCACCCTGGGGAAAGCCAAATCCCAGGCAGCTGTTTGAAATGGGGCATTCCACAAGCAGCTCGCTGCTTTTGCAGTGTTTTTCCCTAAGCTGTTGTTAAGAACTGCTTAATTTTATGGTGGGTTGTTAATATTTATTGTTTTGTAACTCAGGCGTTGGAAATGTGGGTTCGGGTCAGGGTTGTGCTGACCTGTCCCTTTGTGCTGGGATTTCCTTGTTTTTTCTGGCAGAGATGTGTCTGTCCCTCGGGACAGCTGCAAGAATAGATTTATTAGCACCTGTGAGATTGAAATATAGGCACATAAATAATTTATTAAATGATACAGGGAGCAGAGGAAAAAGGGAACTAATAGAAAAGACAGGAGGCTGTCAGTGTGGCTAAAATGCTCTGCTTGTTTTGCCCAGTTCTGTTCCAAACCCTTTCTGAGGGAGTAGATGGTATTGAGGAAAAGAAATTTAAGATCTTAGGACTCTAAAAATCAATCAATTCCTTGGCTTCTCTGTGCATATAATTAAGAGAAATGTTTTTTCTGGGTTAGCTGGGAGTGGGATCTAACACCATGCACAGTTGTGTCTAGCAGTGCTACAATCAAACCAGACTCATTTCTGTAGATCTCCATTTAAATGCCAAAAACTCCTGTATTTTAGTGAAGGCATCAAACCAGATTAATTTCTGTAGATCTCCATTTAAATACCAAAAACTCCTGTATTTTAGTGAAGGCATCAAACCAGACTCATTTCTGGAGATCTCCATTTAAATGCCACAAACACCTGTATTTTAGTGAGATTTTCACACCTGGAGCACGGCACAACCATTGAAATATTGTTCATTAAGGAGCAGAGAAGCAAATCATACTCCCTGCGTGCCACTGCTCTCGGACAGTCACTCATAAATATTTTAAAATACTTAATTGGAAGCCAATCCTGGCAGATGCTGCGAGGTGCAGCGTGTTTGGAGCCCTTTTGGGGAGGGGATGGGGCAGAATTTCTGGCTTGGGGCAGAATTTCTGGCTCGGGACTGAAATGGAAGGATGAGGCAGAGCTGGGCTGGCAGCCCAAGCACCAGTTGGTTCAGAACACGTGGAATTTTTTGGAAGGAGTCAGTGTGGCAGAGCTGAGGGCTCCCAGAGTGCAGAGTGCTTGGGGTGTGATGCAGAGGGCAAAATGGGATTGCTGAACATCAAAATTCCCCTTTTGGAGTGACACAAGGAGTCTCTTCCTCCCTCCCTCTTGTCGTTCTTTTTGGATTCATGTTCTCCAGCAGAACTCCTGGCTTCCCTAACCAAGTAAGGAGGCTTTCTGCTGCTCCAAATGTCTGTCTTAAACATTCCAAGGAACTTTTAAACATGGAAGTTCCATAGTTTTCTTGCAGTGTGATGCCAGCTGACCCCCTCGAGGTCATACAGCACTGTGATGCCAGAGCAGAGCCCAAACAAATCGAGTTGTCCTTGAATCCCAGCTCATTGCCATAAAAAGTGAAGTTTTATGTTTGAAATCAGAGCAGATTTAGGCTGAGTCTCTCCTAGGGAGCACAATAATTCTTGCATCATTCATATGTTTAATCTTAGGGCAGTATCTGGTGTAGGACCAAAGTGCCAAAACCTCTCTGACATCCTGCTCTTCTGGAAGGTGATAAATTATCCCTGGCATGCCAAACTGCTGGATGTGCCCTCAGGAATAAAGGTGGAGTGGAAAAAACTGGGCAGAGTCAATGTGGGCACGAGTGTTTGGTGTGGTGCTGAAAATCAGATGTGGCAGAGGATAAATGGGATAGAAATATAAAGATTCATTAACTGTTAATTGCAGGCAGAATCACAGAGAGTGTGGGGTTTGATGTTTTTAAAGGGTTAAGAACGATGTGAGGTTTGATTTTTTTTTAAAGGATTAATAATGGGAGGCTTGATTTTTTAAAGGGTTAAGAATAACGTGAGGTTTGATTTTTTTAAAGGGTTAAGAATGACGTGAGGTTTGATTTTTTTTAAAGGGTTAAGAACGATGTGAGGTTTGATTTTTTTAAAGGGTTAAGAATAACACGAGACAGAGCAGCAGCCATTACATCAGTGAAGAAAAAGTGGTTTTTGATGTGTTTGTCACCTGTGTGGGAAGAGGTGATTTCCCCAGCACCTCCCTCAGTTCCTCCCTACAATTTCTATAGAAACGGTGAGAAGGAGCTTGTTTGCATTGAAGCTGCAGATTTTTGTTTGAAGAGGGTTTTGAGGAGGGTTTTGAGGAGGGTTTTGTCCCATGATTGTGTCACTTACACAGTTCTGGGTGTGTCATTTCTGTCACAATTGTGGGCAGCGTGTTCATACCCATTTTTGACAGGTTTTTGTGGGAGCTGGCACACAACTGCGTGGAAAGGCGAAGCATTGGCACTGTTCTTTAGGAATAACAGCCTAAAAAAGGAGAATTCTGGTTCTGTTGTGGGGTTTTGAGGAGTGATTGGCACTGGGGAAGGAGGAGAGGGAATGATGGCACACAATTCCTGCCAGCTCTGCGGGGTGCAGCCGAGATCTGAGGCTTTCCTGTGGATCCTGTGCTGCATCCCAGCATTTCTCTGCTCATCAGAGGGATTCCTCTCCTCCTCTCTTTCTCACTTCCAGAAAAAACCATTCTATTCCAGTGTTTATCCCTGTAAATTCAGCGTGTGGCTTTATTTTCATTCCTTTCGCTGCGTTGGGATGTTGGCTAAAGGCTCTCTGTGCTCTGGCCTCAGCTGTGAAAACCCTGAAGTTTGATTTCTCTATTAAAGATTCACACTGAAGTGTTAATCAGCTTCAGCCAGGCTATTTTTAGAGCTGCAGCCTTCGATGCCAGTTGAGTGGTTGCAATTATGATTACTTATGGTTTTGCTAATTGAAACAGCTTTTTGGAAAACTGCTGCTTCAGAAAGTAGAATCAAATTGTCCAGAGAGGTTGTGGAACATCCATCCTTGGAGATGCCCCAAATTTGACTGGACATGGCCCTGAGTATCCTAAACCTCCTCTGAAGGTTGGATTTGATGACCCCTGGATTTATCTTCCAACCAACCTGATTCTCTGAATGAAAACTAAAATCTGAATAATCACCTTTGAGGTGACAGGAATAAACAAAGATTTAGCACAAAAAGCTTAATTCCTTCAGCTTCTCTCTGAGGATCTCCAAGCAAGTTCATTGTGAATGAAGCTTCTCTCCCCTTTTCCCATCAGTGAAGGACAATTAAGAGAAGAGTTGATTACGATCTCAGTGATAAGGGGGGATTAATCTGGTGCTGAAGGACATTAAGATGCTCTGTTTGTGTCAGGGGACACATTAACCTGGAATAAATCTGTCTCAACCCTGCATTTCCCACGTCTGTGGTGTTGGAGGGAAAGGAGAATTTCCTTTTTAACCTCATTTTTCTGAGTGGAATGAAAAATCACCCAGCTAATTGTGGAGAATGCAGTCAGAATGATGCAATCAGAATGCAACACTATCAAACCCAGCCTTTAACAGCCAATTATCTCAGTGCTTATAAATCTCAGCAATTAGAGGTTTGTGGGGTTCACCTGGAATCAGGGATATCCCAGTTCATGTGGATTATTCTGAGGCAGCTTGGCAGGTGGTGAGAGGCAGGCTAAGCCTCAACAATCCTTGGTTTTCTGGCTAAAATCCCCTCTGGAAGAAAAGAGAAAATCAGGATTCTGAGAGGGAAACCTGTCCCAGAAACAGGTGAGGTGTGAGGGTTTGGGAAAGGCACAATTTGTGCAGAGCAGCTCGGTAGGAAAGCCAAAGGATCCAGACACAATTCCAGGAAGGCAGAGGAAGGAGGGGCTGCTACCAGCAGTGATTGTTTCATTTAGTAATTAGTGCTTCAATCTCCTCGAAGTCAAATAAAGCAGAGGATGTGAGCTCGTGGAGCCGTTCCCTCCTCCCCTTCCCCGCACTTCCTCACCCTTTTTTGCACTCAGAGATGTGGAGGGGATAATGGGGCCTTGCTGATGGGTTTGGGGTAAAAGTGGGGTATTTTTCATGCTCTGGCTCTGATGTGACCTTGGCTGAGCTGCTCCCTGTGTTCTTTTACCTTCCTGCCACCCAGCAGACACATTTGAAGGGTGAATTAAAGGATGTTTTGTGCATGGAGATTTTTCTGGAGCGTGGGGAAGAGGGAGATGCTAAAGAAAAATCTCTATAAATTGTTGGTGTGCTGGCAGAGTGTGCTCTCCCTTTCCAGGGGGGAAACATGTGGAGGTGGGAGCTGCTGTGACCTGGAAGTGTTTGTTCCCTTGATGCCTAAACAGGCCAACCCAGAAACAGAACAGGACAGGAGTAAGGGAATAAAGGTGGATATTTATTGGAAAGGCCTTCAGAGGCACACCCTGGGCAGGCCAAAGGCTGCACCCAAGATGGACCCTGAGTCACGAGTTCTTCACACTTTTATAGCTTTGCTCCATTTGCATCTCAGCCCAATTGCACCAATTAAACTTTAACTAATGATGGAATTTGCCCTCAGCTTGCCCCCCTTCTCAAGATGCTGGGTTACACATTTTGGGCCTAGGCCGGGCTGGGTGTCCTTGGAGAGCAGCCTGGAGAGGCTTTGTTCTGTCTGTCTCAGCATGAGAGAGCAGCAGCTCCCAGGCTGCAGGACACTGCAGAGTTACACACTGGGAATGCAGGATTGGAAACATATAAAAGCTAAAACCTAAAGCATCGCTCTGAGTGGTGCCTTTGTGGCCAGGTGTTTGTTTGCTCTCTTCTCCTGACCCAGGGAGTTCAAGCTCAGTTGTGTGTGCTGGAACTCTGCCTTCCCCCCTGACACGGGCACGGGGCTGCCAAGAGCCAGGACGTGACCTGGGGAATAAATACCTCCTTTTCTGAAAGAGGATAAACATCCCCTTTTCTGTGCCTTGCTATCAGATGCTCTTTGGTGTTATTCTCAATAAACAATCGGTTTGAGAGCTCTGAGTGGAGCACACCCAGTGCCAATATTCTTCACCTCAGGAAGAGGTCTGTGGGAGAAATCACCTTTTTTTTCCTTGCCACGCTGTTTTGGGTTGTGAACTTAGATTTCCATCCTGATCTCCAGCTGCTGTGTGTTAATTCCAAATATTCCATGTGTCCCCAAAGCAGGCAGTGTGTGCCTGTCCTGCTCTCCCTTCCAAATATTCTGTGTGTTCCCAAAGCAGGCAGCATGTGCCTGTCCTGCCCTCCCTTCCAAATATTATGTGTTCCCAAAGCAGGCAGTGTGTGCCTGTCCTGCTCTCCCTTCCAAATATTCTGTGTGTTCCCAAAGCAGGCAGCATGTGCCTGTCCTGCCCTCCCTTCCAAATATTCTGTGTTCCCAAAGCAGGCAGTGTGTGCCTGTCCTGCCCTCCCTTCCCAAATCCATGCAAACAGCATCTCCTCGATTGCAGAATTGACCTCAGAACTGAATTAAATGGCTGCAAGCACTCCTACCCCTCCTTTTTCCCTTCTCCATCGCTTCTCCTTGCCGGGGATTGAAAGGAGCCGCCTCTTTACTACAAATAATGATTTGTAAAACAGCGATATTTGCACTGAGTGGCTGCTGCCGGCTTTGATGTTCTTGGCACTGCTGATTGCTACCCAAAGCGAGCTGGGAATTACACTCTGTCATCCTCTTGCCTCATAGCTCAGGGCTATATTTAGTAGTTCAAGTTGCAACAGATCTGGAAGTCGTTCCCTTCAGCTGCAGCGAGGGCTGGAGCTGGGATGGGGCTCCTGGGTTTGTCCTGGTGAGTCCAGGGAGCTCTGGGATGGGGCTCCTGGGTTTGTCCTGGTGAGTCCAGGGAGCTCTGGGATGGGGCTCCTGGGTTTGTCCTGGTGAGTCCAGGGAGCTCTGGGATGGGGCTCCTGGGTTTGTCCTGGTGAGTCCAGGGAGCTCTGGGATGGGGCTCCTGGGTTTGTCCTGGTGAGTCCAGGGAGCTCTGGGATGGGGCTCCTGGGTTTGTCCTGGGGAGTCCAGGGAGCTCCTTCTCCATCACGAGGGCTGCTGAACTGGTCAGTGCAGAAATGTGGGAGCTCCTCACTGCTCTAGGGTCAGGTTCAGGCAGTCCCCAAAACTGCTCTAGGGTCAGGTTCAGGCAGTCCCCACAACCGCTCTAGGGCCAGGTTCAGG
>VWZT01008744.1:0-15724 GCA_013397055.1 Pachycephala philippinensis
GGGAACCGCCCGGTTTCACCCACCGCTGCCCGCGGAAGACCCCGACTCTGACACTCCAGCGCCAGAGCCCGGCCGGTCCTTCCTGGCCCCTCAGAGCCCACGGCCGATCCTCTCCTACAGACCCTTCCCAGCGCCCCTCACTCCGTCCAGAGGCCCAAGGACGCAGCACCGAGCTGGCCCGGGCCTCCCGCCCCTCACCGTCTCTCCCGCCGCCAACGCCGCACAGACGCGTCAGCGCGGCCGCGGCGGAAGTGACGCACTGATCCACACCTCAGCGGGGCCCATGCCCCCTGGGAAATGGAGTCTAGGCCGGTGCGCACGCAGGGACTCCGCGCCTGCGCAGGGCACGCTTCGTGCGCTGCCCCATCGCCCACTGGCGGCGGAGTGCGGGGAGCGAGGCGGAAGCACCGGCGGGGCGGCGGGGCGGCAGGGCAGGCGGGGCCGGCGGGGCCGGGGCTCTGATAAGGCCCTGGAGAAGAGGAGCAGGTGTGTCTCGGCACAACAAGTTGCTCTGCCGACGCCGGCAGCTTGGCAGGTCCATGGTGGGTGTGTAAAGCAGTGAGGGAGGAATGAGGGAGAAGGAGCAGGGCTAAATGCCTTAAGAATCAGGTACACAGAACCCCAAAGTCTCCCCTCCTGCACTGGGGACACCCTGCTTAACTCATTTCCCCCCAGGCAGGCTCCAACCTTCTGCTGCCCGCGGAACAGGACATGTCCCGACCTCCCTAGTGCAAAGCCAGTAACATAACAAACCTGTGTGGCATTTCCAGCACTGCAGGAAGCCTCGAGAGCTCCCCTGTGTCCGTGTCTCTCAGGCAGATGCCTCTGGTGGGAGAAGGGCCTCAGGATCCTCCTCTGTACAGATCTTGCTCCTCACACGCAGGTGAGAAGGCAGCTCGGTCAGCCTCGGGTGGGTCGGGCTGTCTGTGACCACGAGCACTCCCATCTGTCAGCAGCACTGACTTTTGCACCTGGTTCCAGGCCGCTCTTTCCCATCTCCTCACTTTTCTTCCTGTGATGAAATACAACCGTTTTCCTTAACGTCCGGCTCCCAGAGCGAGCAACGTGTCCCACACCGTGGTTCTACGGCCTCTCAAAGCTGGGTACTTCAACTTCACCTCTGCCACCATCACGTACCTGGCACAGGAGGGTGCACAGGTCGTGGTAAGTGGATGACTTGTAGGAGCCCTGCAGATACACCTGACCGCGCTCCTGGAGCTGGGTGGTCGGGGGTGGTGCGTGTCCCTGTGCTCTCACCCTGCCCAGTTCTGGAGCGAGGAGGAAAGGTGGCAACGCCTGTCTTTTCCCTGCCTTGTCCAGGTTGGCCTCACTAGTGCTCCCGGGCAGGGAGGAATCCTGGCTCAGCGCGACTTTGACAGGAGGTTCTCCCCTCACTTTGTAAGTACCTTTCAACTGATAGTGGAAAAGTGCGCCGCGGCAGCTGCAGCCCAGTGCGGTGGCTTCCTGCTTGCACGTGGTGTGCGTGGTTTGCCCTGCAGTCACCTGGAGAGCTCCAGCGGGAGCTGGAGTTAATTCCTGTCAGTTCTCCAGAGGAGTTTCACAGAAGCAGCTGAGTTTCCATCCCAGCTTCCTCTGTGAAGGAGCTGCACTGTGGGATTTGAGTCAGAAAATATGAGAGTAGAATCTTAGAACCTCCTAGGTTGGAAGGGACCCACAAGGATCGTGGAGTCCAACTCCTGGCCCTGCAGAGAACAACCTCAGGAATCCCAACCACACACCTGTCGGCCCTGTCCACACTCCTGAAACCCTTGTCAAGCTCAGTGCTGTGACCACTTTCCTGGGGAGCCTCTTCCAGTGCCTGGGAGACCATCCTCTGGGAGAAGAGCCTTTTCTTAATACCCAGCCTAAACACTGCCCTGACACAGCTCCAGGCGTTCCCTCGGGTCCTGTCACTGGTCACACAGGACAGAGATCAGTGCCTGCCCCTCCGCTTCCCCGCGTGAGGAAGCTGCAGACAGTGTGAGGTCTCCCCTCGCTCTCCTCCTCTGACCTCATTGCTCTAGGACTCCCCCGGACTGGATTGTTTTGACTTTTCTCTAACAATTTCTCCCTCTAGCTGGACTGGGCAGCATTTGGCGTGATGACCCTGCCCTCCATCGGGATCCCCCTGCTGCTCTGGTACTCGAGCAAGAGGAAGTACGACACCCCCAAGACCAAAAGGAACTGAGCACAGTCAAATGCCACCAGCACCCCAGAGCTCGGGAAAGGACAATCTTGAACCCCCAAGAACAGCGGCTGGGTCCTGATGGCACCGTCCCCTGCGAGGTGCTGCCTGGGCCGTGCTTCAGCCCTCTGGGCAAAGGACTCGGTGGCTGCAGCAGCAGTGACGAGGGGTCCTCTGTGTTCTAAAGGAGAAACAAGCAAGCGGAAAAAAGAACAACCAAAAGTCCCAAACCGCCTTGTCAGCCCCTTTGGAGCCGCAACCCTCTCCCCTCTGCAGCCGCAGCAATACGAGCAGCGTGTGCGTGCCCAGAGGGGCCTGTTTGTGGGGCTGTGCCCCCTGTGCTGCCTCCAGCTCCCATTTGCCTGCTGCAGTTTTCTGCAGGGTGTAGTATCTCAGGGCCCCCTCCGGGTGCTGCCTGGCCTGTGGGACGGAGCTCGCTCTGGTGACACCACAGACCTGATTTGATAGAGGATGTCCGAGCTGCTGCTCTGCCCTGTTGATGCTGTTCTTTGGCCCACCAGCCTGCCCAGGTCTGTGGTGGACTTCTAAAGCAATGAGGGAGGAGTGCAGGGAGGAGGACCAGGGTTAAATTCCTCAAGAAGCAGGTGCAGAGGCCGGGAAACTCTCCCTTCCTGCACTGGGGATGCTCTGCTTAACTACACCCACCCACACCCCCCTCCCCTAGGCAGGCTCCAGCTTTCTGCTGGCAATGGATCAGGACGTGCCCTGACCTCCCTGGTGCAAAGTCGGTAACAAAACAAACCCTGCTTGCATTTCCAGCACCGCAGGAAGCCGTGAGAGCTTCCCAGTGCCCTTGTTCCTCAGGCAGCTGCCCTCTGGTGGGAAAAAGGCCCCAGGACTCTCTTCTGCACACATTTTGCCCTTTGCACACACACACACAGAGATGAACAGCCCGTGTGCACCGATGCAGGGCCCTTCCACTGGCTGCGAGTGTCACCTCAAACCCTTTCATTGGAGGTCCCCACTCCCAGCCTGTGCCAACACCTCTTCCTCCAGCCACTTATCTTCCTTCCCTGCTGCCCCAGGCAGAACTTCTCCAAGCTGCAGGCAATGAAAAGCAAGACAGAGGTCCAATCCCTGTTGGCCACTGAGGCCGCTTAACTATTTTCTCTGCCACCGCATCCCACTTCTCTGCGTGGTTTGCTGCAGCCAGGGCAGGCTGTTCTCAGTCTCAAAACACTGATACAATATCTGTCCTGGCTCTTAGAACCTCAGACCTTTTTCTGTGAAGCAAGAGCATTTTTGGGAAATGTTTCATTCCTCCCCAGTAAGCGCCTTTCTTGGTGCTGCTGGTCACTATGTGATGGCTCTCAGGCCAGAAGAGGAGATCACACAGCTCCGTTGCCACCCACATAACTGTGTTCTGGAAGACTCTGACTTGGGTTAAGGAAGGGTGAAGCCACACACTTAGAAGGGGTTCCAAGAAGGTGATGTGGTTGTTGGCTGGGTCAGTGTCTAAGAGCAGAGAAAAGTGTGGCATCTGTGTGGCAACGTGTGGCCATACCTTTGGCCTTGCAGGTGCTGTGTGGGCAGCCTTAGGAACTGGACGATTATTTGAGCTGAGCTGGGCCGTAGCGAGAAGGAGGTCAGGGCTGGTGATCTCTCGCAAGTGCAGTGGTAGTTTTCTGTCTTTTGGTAACTTTGGTGCCACAAGTGATGACGGCTGCAGCGTCCTATCAGTGTGTAGCAGGTGAGCAGAAGGCCGTGGAGCTTTTGAGGGCCGGGTTGTTGTGGAAGACCTCTGTGGTGACCGGTCTGATTCTGACTGGGGTTTTTTCTTGCAGGTGATGGAGAGTAGCCTGCCAGCTGCAGGAATGGTGCAGTTAGCAGATGTGGCTTCTGTTGAGGATGGCTTCAGACCACCCCACCCTCTGAAAGCTCCATTGAGGGATCAGGGACCGCTGCCCTCCAGTGTGTAGTTTTCACTTTGGCTGGAAAGAGACCCCAGCGCAGCACGTCTTCCAAAAGTTGCTGGCATTGCTTCTACATTAATTGTCTCGCTCCCAATGGTGTGTGGCCCAGCAGCCAGCAGTGCAGTGGAGCTGGGCAGTGCAGCTGGCCAGATGTCCCTCCTAACTCTGTAACATGAAAACCCCTAGTCAGGGTAAAACCATGTATTTTGGGGATGGAAAATTTAATGGTGCCAGCTTACAGCTGTGTAAGTTCAGTTAACGCAAAAGGACAATCAAAGACTTCTGTCATAGGAGTATTTTTACTGGATGCGTATAACCACACACACCCCTCTTCAGGATAAAGTGAATTACTGAGATTTGATCTTTATTTTACTCTTTAAAGTTTTACACTTCAGTTCCAGTTTTATTGACCAGCAAGTGTGGTATGCAGCAGCAGTGCAAGGACTGGAGCTGTTGGCTGGGGATCTCCCTTTTTTTGGAGGGAGGGAGTTTGTCCATTTTGAATGGCATTGTTAAAAATAATGATCTACCAGTCAGAGCTCTTTCCCTGGTTTTTGTGCCTCTTCGGGAGGTTGGGGTGAGATCACGTCTATTGGGACATCCAAATATCAGAGTGGGAGGTGGGCAATGGTGCAGTGGAAGAGCAGGTGTGAGGAGGATGAGGGGGTCACAGGGGACTTCCACCCCCAAAAGGTGTCCGTGTTCGTTTCAACAACCAACGAGGAGCTAAACTCCAAACAAGCCACTGTCCTTCCCCTCCTGCCGTCAAGGGAGGAAAAATAAATCAGAGATGATGACTTAAAACTAACAATTTATGAAAAACTAAAATCACCAAGCAATGGAATGAGACATACACGATGGAAAGAAATTTGTACAAAATAAAGGGTTTAATGTTTTAACCAGCAAAAAGCGAGGTATTAAGTAGCCCCCTTGTAACAAAGACAAAATGGCTGCTGCTTCCCTTAGCAGCTGATGTGGCCCAGGAGGACAAAGACAAGATGGTGGAGAGGTTCTCTTGGCTCAACACTTCCCCCCTGGAACAAAAAACCCGGGGTGTCAGGGGCTTATGGAGCAATTCTGATGGTGGATGGGGGGGTGCCACCATTGCCCAGAGAGCTCCAGACCTGTGGGATCAGTTTCCCTGCTCCCTCTCAGTGACAGCAGCGGTGTTTGTATAGATCAGTTTTGGCACTTCGCTGCCTCTTCCTGCCACCCACTGGGCCCTTTTCGCATCAGCCTGGTTGGACTCAGCTGGTATGGACTCTGCTGGTTTTGGTCTCTTCTGTGCTGGGGGGAGGACGGAACACCCAGTGGGGGAAGCCAGGCACTGAAAACTGCGTCCCTGGCCCCGCAGGAAGATCTTTCTGTCCTTGCTCGTCTTGTCTAGGAGTAACTCCTGGACATAATGAATTTTGGAGGTGGAATCAAAATTTCAGTGGTGGTTTCCTCACAGAGAACGAATCTGGCTTTTGTCTGGGAGCAATCTGTGCATGTACTGAATTTTGGAGGTGGAATCCAATTTCCACTATGGGCTCCTGAATGATAATGACAGTTCTTGTCCATAGGAAGGCTTCTTGTGATGAGTGGAAGCTTCAGACAAGCCCTGCCTTAGCCTCAGGTTTTGGTAACAGTTTCAATTTAAGGGATCACTCTGGACTGTAAGTTCCAATGATGGCAAATCACATCTATTTATAAAAATAAATTATTTATTAAACAGGCAAGAGACAACAGATGAGAGATCCTATTCAGAATTACTTACTACACAGTAGAAAACTAAAGACCTAGTAGATTATAGCATAACATAAAACAGTGCATTATATCAAGGTACCTGTATTAAAGCTAGCAAAAGAAATAGTATTGATTAGGAGGCAAATGTAACTTACCACCAAAATGATGATAATGTACACAGATTCCTTCACCTTCACCGCTGGGGAGTAACTGTGAAGCAGGTGTCCCTACCCACAAGAGAAACTCCACACATTTTCAGGGAAATGTATAGAGGATTTCTGACTTGTGAAAGTTTGCTGTGGCTTTTAGAGTTTGTAAAGAGACGTGTCTGTCAGTTAAAAATCTGACTTATGTTGCCAGATCTCACTTCAACAGTAAGAAGTTTACTGGCAGTTGGGAGATGCCAGAGCAGTGTAAAACCCATGGTGCCCGAATAACTCACTACAAGACAGCTTGTCCTGTTTGAGTTATCTGACTGGTTAACAAACAACAGATAAGTCCTTGTGGAAGGGTGAGATGCCCTGCTATGGAAGGAAATCACGTAGGCCCAAAGTTTCAGGTGTAGATGAGAAGCAGCCCAGGGGAGGCCAAGGCCAGCCAGACCCATCTGTCCTGGCAGCTTTCATCTGGGAGCAATCCTTGGATGTATTGCGTTTTGGAGGTGGAATCAAAATTTCGGCCGTGAGCTCCTGGACGAGAATGACAGTTCTTTTCCATAGGAAGTAAAGCACGTAGCCCCAGTGTTTCAGGTGCAGATGAGAGGAAGCCCAGGAGAGATTAATGCCAGGCAGACCAGTGTGTCCTGGCAGCTTTTGTCTGGGAGCAATCCTTGGACGTACTTCTCACTTGCTTTGCCTTGTAAACCCAACCCTTTATTTGGCTACCCCTTACTTGCCTTGCATTACCTTGCATGCCCATTCCCTCCCTTGACCTGTCTACTGCTCGCATTCCTGGCCTTCTCTTGCAAGGCTTACCCCGCCTCTGATTTGCTTTCCCATGCCTGCCTCAACCTTGCATGTCTTTGTGGACCCCTCTGTGTTCTTCCCTTGTCCTTCCTCCACTCCATTGCCTTGCACTGCCTTGCTCACCCCTCTCCCAAGCTTGACAAGAAAAGGGTTCTTCCAGGTTTTAATTTTGTCCCTGTTTCGCGTTGGTTGTTTTTTTGGGGGGGAAGAGGCAGTTCTGTAAACCTGGGGGGTCCTTTGCTGTGTTGTTTTCCCTTTCTTCCCCCTCTCCACCACACTGTCAGGAGAAGTGGACTTCTCCTCCATCTGGTCTTTTTCCCTGGGCTACAGGGTCTTCTACGGAGGCCACCGCGTTGGGGAGGGGCTTCTCTGCCATCTTGTGTTCTGGTCCATGTGGTCTTCTCTGGAGGCTGCCGTACTGGGGGAGGGGGCTTCCCTGTCATATTGTCTTTGTCCTTGGGCCATGCAGTCGGCCACAGCAGCCCTATCTTGGGGGAGGGGCTTCTCTGACATTTTGTTTGCGTTGTTTCTGGGAGAGGGAGTCTCTTGCTTTAGAGCCTTTGTATTTTTGGTTGCTGCTGTTTCCTTATTAATTGATGTTTTGTTTTTTAGTAAACTGTTATTTTTTCACTTTTATCTTCTCACATTTGTTTCTCCTTCTGTTGAAAGGGGGGTGCTTAAAACTAAAGGAGAGGTAGCTTGTTTCCCAGGCTCCACCCCGTAAATAGTCTTAAACTAAGACAAATTTGGCACACAACTAAAGGGGCTTGAGAGAGAAAGTGACAAAATAACAATTTTGTCCAAAATGCTTGTATATGGGGTACAGAACTCCCTGGTCACTACGCTGATGGGTCTAGTCACGTGGCTGTGGCACCTAACTTTGTATATGTGTCCATATATGTGGAACAGTTTGCCCACCATGATGGATGTCCTTTTTCAAATCAGGGAGAGACAGAAACCAAGATTTCTTTCTGGATACACTTTGTGATACCAGTTTATGGAAAGATAACATCAGTGGCAATGAAGACCGTTTTGGATGCATATTCACTGTTGTTTGCATGTCCTGGTCTGGGATGCTGCTTCTGGGGGTTTATTAATGATTACACCAAGCCTGCTGGGAGAACAGGAGAGGATGATTTTTCTCCCAGCCTTTCACCTCCTTCTCTCCCTTCAGGTCTGGACACATCGCTTTTTGAGAATGTTGAATTCCCTCAGGATGTTAAAAGACACCATAATTTGTTGCCTCTTGTGGCGCAAATACAAATTTCCACACATAAGGGGCAAGGTCCAAGAAAGTTTCTTTTCCTGGCACACATTTATCTGTGTGAGATGCAGCGGAAAACTTTTTGGTTTAGACTCAGACTACAGGAGTGACAGAATGTGACGGTACGCAGATCCGAAAAGGAAAGTGCACGGCACTGGCATGTTTCGACAGAAGCAGTGCGCTGGACGGCTCCTGTGCTGGCACATTGTTCTGTGCAAGGAGTAGATGGACGTTTCACCCTCTGGGAGAATGAAAACGCGTGATGTTACATAAGGCGAAGAATGAACCCGCAGAGCACCGTGGTTGTGTGCTTGTACAGGCTGCAAGAGGAGTGTGGCTGCCACTTGGCTGCCTGATGAATTCAAGTTATCAGTTGTAAGGGGGAATGTCTGCCTCAGCTTCCTGTGCTGATACATATCCCTAACTCAGCCCTATGTGGAAACAATTCCGTTTAGCTTTAGACTCCGGAATCCAGAGAACATGATGGTAGATGTAGCCAAGAAGGAAAGTACAGAGTGCATGAGGATATACACGACAGATGCTCCCTGCCTTAGGCCAAGAGCAGCAGGGATGTGCAGGCCCTGATATGGAAGTTAGAGGCAGAAGTGTTGAGCAGAAGAAACCAAAGATGTGATCGCACTTTTTTGATCAGCAAAGCATATTTTGCTGAGGAAGCCTAGCAACATATAATCTAAAAATGAATGTGACTGACAGTCACTTTATGCTGTAAAAGGCCAATCCCACATTTTCATAGTGTGGACTTCTAGCACACCTCCCTAAGGTGTGTGTGAAGATCTTTCCCATGAGTGGTGATGCCCCTCAAGGTTGTACCTTGAGGCTGAGCAAAAAAGATTTGCCCACAGTTGCTGTTAGGGATGAGTAACATCAATCTCTACTTAAAAATTGGATTTTTCTAGCTTTAATGAAATTACTTCAATATTGTTTCAAAAATAGAGCATTATACTAGAAGTTACAGCTGCTAGAAGTACTAGATAGTTCTGACTAAGGTCTTTTTGTCTAAGCATTATCAGTATTGTAATCAAATTAAAGAAATAATTTATTTTATTTAAATAAATATATTTGGTTAGCCATCCTTAATCCTTCAAGACAAAGTTGTATAAAGGTAGGGTTACACCTGTATGATCCTTTAGAAATAAACCTTTGACCACATCTGGGCCTGGGATTGGATTTAGCCACACCCAGACTCCTCTGAAGGAGAGAAGGAGTTTACAAAGCCAGGGCATCGTTTCTGCACCTCGTGACACAACATGAGGGCTTCTCTAACACATTTTGTCTGAAGCTCCCATCTTGCCTGTGACAAAGAGGAAGGTAGTTCCTCCGTAAGCAGTGTTATAAAGTTACTCAGTGTATAGCTGTTACTCTCAAATTTAAGGCAAGCTGCCTTGGACGTCCAAGTTAAACCTTCCATGAAGGTACATGCTAGCTGCTCTGTAGTCATCACTCTGAAAGAATAATAATAGGTTAGTTACATGCAAGTTTTTACATATTGTTCTTGCAGAAATATTTTCAAGGTATGTGTTTGCTGTGTGGCTTGCAAAGCACAAGGAACCAGCTTGTGATACGGGAGGAAAATAGGAGTGTCATCTCTGTCCAGTAATACATACAGTGTTGCCCCAGTTCCTCCAGCTAATATTGCTCCAGGCTTGGGAACCTGATACGGGATAATTGCCCAGAGAAATTGAAGGGCTGTGGTTTGCACTTTTTCAGATTGAATTTCAATTTGATGTTTGTTTTGTGACACCAATAACAGAGTTCCAGTGCTATCCCCCCTAAATAAGGCACAGGAAATCATCA
The DNA here is from genome assembly GCA_013397055.1 of Pachycephala philippinensis. Classification (NCBI taxonomy): domain Eukaryota; kingdom Metazoa; phylum Chordata; class Aves; order Passeriformes; genus Pachycephala; species Pachycephala philippinensis. Next base: position 9,892 of record VWZT01008744.1, read on the forward strand.
AAGATACCTAAAATACAGAACTTGAGACTATGATACTAATTGAGGATGTAGAAGGGGAGAAAGCAGAGTACGGAACCATACTGCATTGTCAGGGGTTGTTATATAAATGGTCATTTCTAGATTAATAGGTTGCAGTCCCAGCACAGACTCCATTGGTGTAAACAATTCCACTTAAAAATTTTGGAAGAGACACCATCTGGAAGAATTTCAGTCTTCACTGTGTTTTATACTGGAGGTACAGTCACAGTATTTCAGCATGTAATTCTTTCTGTTTCTTGCAATGCCCAAATTACAGCTTTAATTCATTTTTCCATTGTGTTATAATGTATAGCAGAGCCTTGTAAGGCCTTGGACCAAAATCCTACGGATTTTTTCTGACTTTTCAGCCCAGTTGTCTGCCACAATCCCCATGAGACTTTATCATCTAGAATTGTTACTTTCAATTCAAAAGGATTTCCTTGCCTAGGAGTGTGTAATTTGGCTTGCTCAATCAAAACGTTTTTACAGGTATCAGTGGCTTCTTCTTGTTTCTTTGTCCATTGCCAAACAACTTTCTTCCTGGTCCATTTCTGCTGTTTTAGCATTTGCCAGTGTCTTGGTGTGAGGTGGCAGGGGAGTTGAAAGGGAAGAATTTTTTTGCATAGGCATTGACTTCTGTCAATGGTGAAACATTTTTGCTCTTAAGATCCTATTTATTTCTGATCATGGGACACTGACTTGCACAAGATCATTCCACATTTCTTTCCATGTCACACATGAGGTAAGTCTTCAGTTTTGCCGTCTGACTTTCTTTCACCACCCGCACAGCTGGTTCTGAAATCAGAACCCAAATTTCCCCTAAGGCATTTGCTAGGACACTGGTATTACTAGTAGCACTGTGACTGCTGGTGTAATCAAGGTCTTCAATGAAACAGGCGCCCCTCTCAAAAGCTGTGTTTTGATACTTTTAGTTACTGTTGCCCCATCCAGACTAGATCCTGTAATTAGTGCATGAGCCATCCCCATCTGCTGCAGGAAACGAAAATCTTCCTTGAACATCAACTTCTGAGGGATGGCACCAATTCATCAATGTCTGCATATGCTGTTAAAACTGCTGCACACAACACTTGATACAGCATAGGGGTGGCAATAGCCAACCAAACAGGACCCCTGACTGAGCACATCCCTGGTATATCTGATCCTTACTGCCTATAGGGCTAAATAGATTTTTTCACCAATTAATAAGTGGACAGACACAGCCCCACTATTCCAAGCTCACAAAATCCATGTCAGTTTGTCTTCTCCTCTCTTCTGCCAATAGATCTCCAAAATTTCCATTTTGGAGTATAAGTGCACCCCTCCATCTAGCAGATCCCTCTGCCCCTCTATTTGTACGAGAGGTTGTGCTTCTACCACCTCCCTATCTGCTAAATCTAGCTAAAGCTCAACCTTGGAGTCTGAGGACTCCAGATATTTCCATCCCATTCCTCAGGATCCTGTGAATATGACTGGGAAATAGAAATCTTATTTTTCCCATATCTGTGCCTTTGTTTGTGAGCAGTATATGCCACCACATATTGCTGTTTTACAGTCGTTCTACACTGCATTGTTGCTCATAGCACCACTTTGCTGGAGTATAATTACATGTTGTGTGATTGCCTTTGCATCTTGTAAAGTCCTGACTTCCTTTTCCAACTCTCATATTGCTCTGCAATGCTGTAACTTCATGGTCCAAAGCTCTAAGAGGGGCAGCTAGCAGCCATCTCCATCTCCCCACTAACTTGCAAGAAGGTTTTGATGCCCTTCCCCAGAGAGCACATGCAGTAAATCCTTGTGTGCTGGATCTCTAAAAAGAGACAAAGGAAGTTGCAGCCCATGGCTAAAGATGATCCATACCTTATCCATAGCTTATCCATAGCTTTAGGCTGTGGTGTTTATGGGAAATGTGGATCTGTTACTCTTTGAAGTGTATCAAAGCAGGTGACTGGCACATGAGGGGGTGCTGGTTTAGCGGATTCGCTACCCAGCACCCATCTCTGCACAGACATAGAAGAAACAAATATCCCAACTCCAGGTGTGGTGCAGTTCCTGGCACACTATGGGAAAGAACCCACTTTGAGGACATTATGGTGACTCAGATGGGGGGGCCATAAGGCTTTGCCTGGATCATCTTGCTGCCCCTGGAAACGGAGAATCAGAACAGACAGGACTCCAGCGGGCACCAGCCAGATGATCAGGGACTCCTCCAAATCCTCTTCAGCATCATGGCAGTGAGCAAATCCAAAGTGCAATGCACCAGAGATATTCAAGCAAGGGTGGATGGAATTCTTGGATTGTCAAGTGCACTGTTGTTCCTTTTTCACATTGCTTCTACAAAAGGTGTAGGTTTATCAGTGTAACTGATCAGTAGGATCAATCTCCATGTAAGTCACAAGGAAACATTTGACAGTGGGCCTTAATCAATCAGTGGGGTGGGAGCAGTGTAACTACTTAAGGGCCAAACTTTTTTACAACAGAAAAAAGAAAGAATGGTGTTAGAGAAGGAGAAAGAAGAGGAATGGGCTGGAGATCGGGGGGTCTTGGCCTGAATGTGCTATTTGTTGATGGGAGGGGTCAGTTATAAGAGATAAATGTTATGATGGTGGAGGATTTTGACAGTGAGGGAAGAGGACCAGGGGAAAATATCAGGGCATGCCCAGTTGATACTCTGGTTCCAGTAAAGCTGGGCAATGAAACACTAGATTTTTGTACTGATAGTGGAGTCACACCTTCAGAAGTAACTTGCTGCAAGGGCCTGCTCAGGAAAGTTCCAGTACAGATTGTTGGGGCAGCAGGAAAATGAGCTTTGTGGCCACTCCTACCAGCCATGGCATCTATAGTTGGTGACACTAAAACAACTCATCAGTTTCTATATATGCCATAATGCCCCCTTCCCTTGCTGGGATGAGATATATTTTGTAACTTAAACGCACAAAACCTTAAACCTTTTCTGAAAATACCATGCAGCTTCACATTCCACCTGAGAGAGGCTGGAAAGCTCAGATCTGCCTATTAGTGGGCAAACCATTGGAGGGCATTGGAGAAAATAATCTGGATGCCATTTCAAATGCAGTGATCCACATGGGCTACAGGAAAATGAGGTAAAGCAAAGAATATGTCTCCAGTTAAGAGAAAAAGCTCAGAACCAAAAGCTAAACCATGAAGAATGAATAAACATCCTATAAAGACAGAAGCACAAAAAGGTCTGAAACCATTGATATACACATTCTTACAATTCGTCATACTCAGACAATGTCAATCTAACTTTTAGATGCCTTCCTACAGGTAAAGAAGCCTTGTTCTCGAATGTGCAGATTAGTACAAGTTTAAGAGCAATCAATCAAATATACACAGACATACACCCAGCTGTACCAAATCCTTATGCCTTGTTAACCTCAGTGCCAGAAGCAAACCCTTATTTTGCTGTTATGGCCTTAAAGGATGCTTTCTCTTGTATCCCAATAGACGAGCAAAGCCAAACCATCTTTGCCTATGAATGAAAGAATCTCTGTGACTGGAAGAAAGATGCAGTTGGACGGTGCTCCCTCAAAGATTCGAAAATAAGTCCACTTTATTTGGTGGTTTTAGAAAAAGAAGTAGAACAACGGAAAAAAAGGTAACAGTGTTCCTCTTTTACAGCCTGTAGATGACATCCTAGTTGGAGCTGACAAGGAACAAACCTGCTTGAAAGTGACCATAAGCCTGGGGAACATTTTGGGACTTGCTGGAATTTCAAGAAAAAAAGGTAAGACCAATACCTTAGCTTTAAGGTATCAAAAGGACAACGAGATCTGGATGAAGAAAAAAAAGTAGCAATATTCCAAATTGCAGCTTCTAAGATGAAAAGATAGCTGACAGGAATTTTGTTAGTGGGAGGATTTTGCCCCATATGGGTTCAAAATTTTGAACTAATAGCCAACTCTCTTTATCTGGCAATCAAAGGCCCTGAAGAATTGCTGGAATGGCCCTGAGAATGTTGAACCAGTTTTAACATCATAAAGGATGCTCATGGAAGCACTGGCTTTAGGCCTTCCAGATACGACTAAACTCTTTCCATGATGTGTGCACAAAAGGCAACAAGTAGCCTCTGTGGGGATGACACAGCTTCTTGGAAGTTGGCAAAGGCCAGTGGCATCCTTTTCCAAGTAACTGGATGATCAGCATGCTTATGGGCCATAGTAGCCACCACCCTAATGATACAGGAGGCCCAGAAACTCACTTTGGGATGATCACTAACTGTGCTAGTCCCATATGCCATGCTGGCTGTTTGGAATCCACAGGGACATCACTGGATCACTGCTAATGAACCAGGGAGAGAAGTAGTCATGTGTGTGACATCAACTTTAAATGAAGTCATTTTGCTTCCTTCTGAAAGGCAAGGACCTTTTCAGTATGACTAACTGCACACCATGGAGCAGATAAATGCCAAGTCAAGCACATTTAAGGGATGAACCTTTACAGGAAGCAGGCAAAAACTGTAAGTTGATGGCAGCAGATTTGTGAATACAGGTAAGTTACCCCTGGTGGGATGGAAAAGATCAGTGGTATCCCTGAGGGTCTGTGTCAAGGACCCCCAGGATGGCATTGACCCATAGAGCATCACCCTGTGCCCACAAGTCTCCTGCTCTCACGCACCTTGCTCGCTTCTTGGGCATCCAGCACAAACACTGCCTGACCTGCAGAGCAGCCAGATTTCAGCGCCTGCATCACACCCGGCTGCAAAGGTAGGAGCCCCCACAACTTGGGGACCCCCTCCCCAGAAAATGCCGTGTCCCCCCTGACAGCCCCGTTTTCCACAGGGTTGTATTGCAGCGAGTGCTACAGAGCCCTGAACAACACCTGCTCCGTCTGCATGGCCCCCCTGAGCTACTCGGACTCTGGGGATGAGGAGATGTGAGCAGAGGGGTGCCGGGAGCCCACCCGAGCCTGGGGGGCTGCAGCAGGTGTGGGAGGGCTGCAGCTGACCCCTGTCCTCTCTGCCCCTGCAGGGACTCCAGTGATGAGGAGACGCCGGGGCTGTGGCTGGGAGCTGTGCGGTCGCTGCGGGGCCAGGAGCGAGGGCGGCTGCTGCTGCAGCGCATCAAGGACATGATAAAGGGCCGGAGACTGCCCTTCAGAACGGCCACCCGGCTGCAAGACCAGCTGGAGGAGAAGGAAAAGAGCAAGGAGAGTGGCATAGGCAACAGTGGGGTGGCCAACAAGAACAAATTGCTCTGCAGGTGAGGGCTGGCTGTCCTGGGGATGCTGGATGCCAACATTGCACTCTTCTCTCCCAGCAAGACTTCAACTACCAACAGCAGGCCAAGAACAGTGAAAGTGAGGGCAGGGCCCAGTGACAGCAGGATAGTGCCATGTGGCAGCAAAAACACTGGCCCAGGTGCTGGGATGTGGCTGGAGCCTCACCAGTGAGGCAGAAGCTGAGGGACACTGCGTGGGGAAGGGCTGGTGAATAAAGCACCTGGTCCTCAAGGCACCAGAATCCTGGTACTCTGAGTTGGCATTCACTAGTCCATGGTGGTCCTGACCTTGTGATACCCCAGCTCCATGCTGCCCCTGGCTCCATCCCTGCTGTGACCCCAGCCTCTCAATGCTCCCCAACCCCCATCCCCAGCACCTTGGTGCCACCATCTCCATCCCCACTGTGCCTCCAGTCCCTACACATCCCTGTCCCTAGCCCTTATGGTGTCCCCATTCCCATCCCTGTGGTGCCCCCAGCCCCATGCTGCCCCCCACCCCTCGATGTCCCTCTCCCCACACCTAGTGCCCCCTCCCCATCCCTGTGGTGCCCCAGACTCTCCATGTCCCTGTCCCCAGC
>VWZT01008744.1:38348-48799 GCA_013397055.1 Pachycephala philippinensis
GGAGGGGGGAGAGGGGGCGCGCGAGCGCGGGAGCGGCGGAGAGCGGCGTGAGATCCGCGCGTGACCGATGGTGCCCGGTGAGCGCGCGCCGGCCGGGGCGGTGAGGGCGCGCGCGGATGGAGGAGGGGGGACCCGCGCAGGGCCCGGGAGCCAAGGCCAGGCCCCGCGGTGCCCCCGCGGCCGCAGTGCCGCCGGACTGAGGCCGCATCGCTCGCCGCCGCCGCCTTCCGCGGAACGAGTGAGGACCCTGCCGCAGCCGCCCCCGAGACGCCGCCGCTCCCAGTGCTGCGGGGGCCGGGCCGCCCTTTCCAGCTGCCTCGTTTGCCCAGCGTGGGGGAGCCTAGCCGTGGGGCAGGCCCTATGTGCGGCTCGACGGGGGCTGGAGGAGCCGGTGCCGTGCTGTGTTAAGGTCTTGGGGTGACCCACCCGACGTGGCGGCTGCTTGTGTGTGCCTGGGGCTCGGGCGTGCGTCGCCCCACCCCGTGCTGGTGCGATACACGGGAAGGACACCAGCTCTAGAGGTGCACCAGGGTCTGGGGAGAACAAGACTGGCCCAAGACTGGCATGACCTCCAGTAGGGACGGGGCACCGGCTGGGTTTGGAGGGTTCCTCGGCCTCTGCGGTTCTGGGGTCTGCCCTGCTGCCATCCTGCCTTCTGTGCTTCGGAGTAAGGCAGTGGTGAGTACCTGGAGCAGACCTGACTGTTGTGGACAGAGGTAGCTGTTCCCCCTTGCAGGTCCGTGTCTGCTCTCCAGCAGTGTGTTGTGTCCATCTGTCCTTGCGTCTCCCCTTGAATTTCTTAAATGGGGTCACCCGCAGAGATTGTAGACCATGGACACGGATTCCAGGGAAACATGGCCTGGGCCCTCCTTGCCACGTTGGCGCTACAGAAGTCTGTGGGCAAAGGACACTTCTTGTCGGTGCTTGCCAGGGCTGCCCTGGTCTCAGACTGTAACAGAGGGGCTGAAGATGCCGTCTCTTCCCAGCCAAGCGGGGTGTGAAGATCCACCCACTGCCCTTTAGTTGGGGAATGCCTCGGCTGGGCCATCTCTGGAGCTGTGCAAAGCAGTGTCCCATCCTCGGGAGAGACACAGGTGGGCTTTGGTAAGGCTGAGCACACTGGCTCTGGGTCCAGATGCTCCTTCCCTGCCACCAGCCTCGATCACCGATGTCCAAAGGGCCTGGTCGCCACCTCCACTTGACAGTGGCCTAGTGCTGCAGGGGTCGATCTTTGCTGCCATTGCCAAGTATAGCCCTCCTTGTCTTGCTGCCTTCCAGGCTAATGGTGACAGCTGGCACAGGCTGCAGATAAGGGTACAATTGCTGCCAGGCAGTAAATCATATCTGCTGCCCTGCGCTGCTCCACTGGCCTGGCCTCAACTGCCTTGGCTGGGCAGTGGGAGTGGGATTGAGAAGAGCAGCAGCTCCAGAGCTGCTGCTTTGCTTGCCTTGTTTTCTCCTTGCAGAGCTTCCTGCCTCTGCTAGCTCGCCCCTTGTAGACTCTTTCCATTACTCCTGTCTTCACTGCTCCCCTGGGAGGAAGGGACACAGCCCTGGGGGCTCCCTGTGTAATTTTGCATCAGGGTGCCAGCTGAGGGCGTGGAGGAGCGGGCAGTTCTTTCCCCCTGGGTTGCGTCCACTCTTCCTCCTTGTGTGTGGCTTTCCAGTACTGGTTTTTGGGCTGGGCAGGGATCGGCTCCGACACTTGTCTTGGGTCACAGAGTGACTCTCGGCCTCCGATACCATTTGCTAGTGCGGGCAGGGCCCAAGCAGGGCCTCGTGTGCTCAGCCTCGTGTTCTTGTGCCAGCGCATCCCAGCTCCATCCTCTCTCCAGTGGGAAGAAGGTGGTTTCCAGGTCTCTCTCACCCCATGTGTCAGCAGCATGTTGCACGGCAGCTACAGCCCCATCCACCTGTGGACAGCATGGAGGAGCGAGCAGGGTCTGCGTCTTGGCACCATGGCCTCCACCTCAGAGGGCTGGGACAGGGCTGGCTAACTCCCTGTTTGTCCCCGAACCGCAGGTCGGAGTGCCAGACGAGAGGGGCTGTGTGTCTCTGCTCCCTGCCCGGGGCCTGCCCTGCCCTCCGCCAGCGATGGAGTATGTGGTAAGGACTTCGGTGGAGGGCTAAGTGGCTTCGGTGATGGATTCTGCCTGCCTCCTCTGCCTTCTGGGAGGGCTCCAGCCTCTTCCCCAGTTCTCCACTGGCATCCCCTAATCCCCTCTTCAGAATGAAGGAGAGGTTGTGTGCAGGAATACATAAATGTTGTGTGATGCTGCTGTGATGTGTGAGGAAAAAATCAGCTGTTGGCTGGGTTTGAGTTTCTCCTTTGCTTCATCCCTGCCCTGGAGGTTCAGCAATGGCTGCAGTTGGACAGAGGGGGTCTCCTGCCCAGGGCAAGGTTTGTATGTGTGGCTGCCTGCACCTTGCTGCAATTTCTTGCCAAACCACTGGCAAGTTCCAGGCCTCTGACTCAGCTCCCAGTTCTTTTCCTGGGAGGATGTTGGTAGCGGGGCCCTGAGCGTCCCCTCTCTGCTTCTCTTCCTTGCCCCAGACTGTGTATAAAGTCCCAGTCTCAGGTGCCTGAAAGTAGTCCACGTCCCTCTGTTCCTCGCGATCCATTGTCTTTCTGTGGTGGCAGGGCACACGGAGCAGCTGGGCCAGGATGTGTCCCTGGAGCTCCTTGGGGGCAGTTGTTGTAGCTGCTCTGCTCATACTCTGCTGCAGGGGCAGGAGCTCCTGCCATCTGCCTGGCCAGGGGAAGGGCTGCAGCCTGTGGGATGAGGCTTGGGGCTGCCTGTTCAGGCAGGGCCGGTGTTCTGTGCCTTTGCACACCTCCAAGTTTGCCTTCTGCACTCAGAGCCCACTGGGAGGGAGCTCTGATGCCCTGGGGTGGACTCTGGGGCTGGGGGGGCTGTGATGGTAGCACGTCTGCTCTCCAGGGGCTGGGAGCAGCAATGCGTCTTGTCACAGGCTGTTGAGTGATGTCGGTGGACTGGCCTCGAAGGTTCTGACAAAATCAGGAATTATTCTAGCTTATAAAAGCAGAGATGTGTCTGAGCAGGGCCTTCAGCTGGGAGACTCATCAGCCCTTTGCTGCCTGGAGATGATGGTTGCTCCAAGCCCTGGGGTGGTGGGAAGGGGCCAAGGAGACACTCTTGCCCCCTTGCAATTACCTCCTGCTCTTATCCTGGGGAAGCATCAGGGCTCACAGAACTGCCATGCCAGGCAACCCCAGGCCCACATCAACCAGTGGCCAGTCCTTCATGAGCAAACCCCACTGTCCTGTGGCCACTTGATGCTGCCCAGCCAGGCTCCCCTGGCAGCAGGGCTGCACTGGCCCCTCTCCGGGCCAGCAGCTTCCTGGCTACGGGCTTCCTGCTTTTCTTTGGAGGAGCGGTGCTGTGGACACAGGAAGGTCACAGCACTGAACAGGGGGCCCCTAGAGGGGACGAGCACTTTGTGGAACAGCCAGCATGGGCTCTCTGCACCTGTGGTACCACCACGGCTGACATAGGGGGTCTGGCATTCACAGAGCTAGTGTGCATGGCCAAGGAGATGCTTCAGCGATGGGCCCACTGTCATGTGCCACAGCCCCTTGCATCATGTAGGTGGCAATTTCCAGCCCTATTTGGGTTTTCCTTTCCCTGTCCCCGTGGCAGTGTGCCAGGCTTTGTGAAGTGGGGCAGGCAGTGGCCAGTGCCAAGCAGTGCTGGTGAAGGCTCCAAGCAGGGAGAGCCCTTTCCTTGGCCTGGATTTACCCAGTTTTGGTTTGGTGGCCAGAGCACCTGGTGGTTGGTGAGGCTCTGGCTAGTGGTGTGTCAGGGGTTGGGTTCTGCCTGAAATCCTTGCCTCATCCCTTATGTGGTGGAGGGGAGAGAGCTCTTGTCCCTCAGTGGGGCCAAGGCAGTGGAGGGCAGCACAGTCGGGGTGGCCCAAGTTCCTGCTGCATGCAAGTGCGTCTAGGATAGGGGAACAGGGGAGACCTGCCCCTGAGCCCCCTGATCCACAGGTGGGAGCTTTGCCCAGCTCCCCGAGGTTGAAGGGGCCAATTTTTGCCCCCGGCACATTCTCACCGCCCGATCCCGCTAGCTCCGCCTGTGACCTTGATTTTTCTGCTCCAGATAAGCGCTGTGTCCCCACCCCTCGCCGGGAGCCCCTCCTGCGCTGTGTCCCAGCCCCAGCGCAGCCCCTGCCGCGGGCAGAGCCTGCCCCGCCGCCTGTGAGTCAGCACAGCTTTTCCGATCAGCCGCAGCCCCTTCATCTCTTCTCCCGGGAGGAACAGCTGGGATGCGGGAAGCAGCAGCGATTAGCTGCAGCCTCTCCCACCGGCTCCCCACCACGGCTGGGGGTTCGTGCTGAGCTCTGCCTCGCCCAGCGCACAGCCTACCTGTATCCTGCTCCTGGCTATCCTCCTCTTTATCCCACCAGCCGTCCAGGCAAGATCTGTGCTCTCAAAGGACTGCACGTCCCTGTATTCCAGGAAGCTGCGAGCACCGGTGTCATCTCGGCATCGCTGCTCCCCCCGGGCAGAGCCTGGCGAGCCAACAGCGGCTGCTCACCACTGGCACGTGGGTTGCATGGCGCTGGCTGCCACAGAAGGACCTTGTTCCCTCCTGGACATTGCTCGGAGCAGGGCTGGGATGGGCTTGGATGCGCTCTGTGTCTGCCTTGTCTCCGGGCTTTAAATATTCATGCTTTTGATTTTCTCTTAGTGGCCAGCGGCACAGGGGCTGGAGTGAGCTGTGGGGTGGAGGGTGGCCGTGCTGAACCCAGCAGCAGGGCAGAGGGAGCTGGATCTGGCCCTGGATGAAGACAATGGGATTTGTTGCTGGCCCGGTGTTGGAGTGGCAAGGGGCTTGAGGACCTCCAGGCTGCGGACAGGGCATTCTGAGCTCCCTTCCCTGTGCCAGCGGCTCCCCAGGGTGTCGCTGCAGCCCCATTTCCTCCCTGCTGTGGTGTGTTGCTCTCAGTCTGAACGGATCTGCACATCCTTGCTGACGCCACTCACGATTGATAGGCTGTGCCTGCACGGTGCCAGGCAGTCCCTGGACCTGCTGCCCAGCGTCCCAGGCCCAGCTCTCCCTGCCAGCCATGCTGGGCTGGCGTGGACCTAGCACAGAGCTCAGCCGAGGCTTCTGCTTGGGGGCAGCTTCCCGGCGGCTGCAGGCACTCAGACTCTCTGTGGAGCCCCTGTGAGGCCCAGCTGGCTGCATCCACCCTACTGCCACTCTGCACAGGGCAGCTGTGGCCCTTCTCACCTGTCTCCAGCATGGATCTCCTGCAAAAGAGCAAATACAGCCACCTGCGGAACGAGTCTGTCTCCTCTCTGGAGGAGGCCATGGGGGGCCTGGGAGTCCCGCCCTCTCCAGTGGAGTCCCATGCAAGCATGCGGTCTCTGCCTGGTTCCCTGTCCTCCTCCTCCTCCCTCAGCCATGCTGCACCTCTCGGGGAGCTCTCACCTGAGTTGGAGGAGAGCCCTACCACCCTCTGCTCCTTCTTCCCCAAAATGGCCAACTTGAAGCTCTCCAATCCCACCAACCTGCTCAGCTTGAGGGGTTCTTCAGCCGGCAGCAGCCCAGGGGAACCTGGTCCCCCTGGGATGCCAGCACTGGTGCCAGTGGGTGCTGCCAGCCCCGGCTCAGTGAGACCTGTCACTGTCTGTTCCCAGGATATGAACAAGCTGAGCTGTGGGAAGAAGACGCGGGTGGAAGGTGGCCAGCTGGGGGGTGATGAATGGACCCGCCATGGCAGCTTTGTCAATAAGCCCACCCGTGGCTGGCTGCATCCTGATGACAAGGTCATGGGCTCTGGGGTCTCCTACCATGTTCGGGTGAGTGCTGGGGAGTGGGGGAGAGTGGGAGGGGTCACTGTGGCGATTTGGGAACCTCCTGGTGGTAGGATGCACCATGCTCTTTGGGGGAGGGGTTGCGGACAGGGCAGGGCTATGGGCAGTGGGATTCCCAGGGAAGTTACTGCTGCAGAGCTGGGGTGCTTGAGGCCCCAGCCCCCTCCCTTGCTGCATGGGGGGAAACCCCATGGCTGGCCAAGCTCACCTTGCTCTCTTGCACAGTACATGGGCTGTGTGGAAGTGCTCCAGTCCATGAGGGCTCTGGATTTCAACACCAGGACACAGGTCACCAGGTGAGCTCTGCCTCTCCCCAGGGGCTGCTCCTTTTGGGGAGGGGTGAGGAAGTTGTCTGAGTCCTACACAAGCCCCTGGTAGTACGTGGGGCTTTCACTGGGGGACAGGGGCTGCTGCACCCCGTCAAATACTAATATCAGAGCACTTTGCCTACCCAAAGAGCCCCAGCTGGCACTGCCTGAGAGCTTCCACTTTGTCACCCTGTCTCTCCTGTGCTGATCGCCATGTCCTCAATCCTGTGGCTGGGGGGTCTTGGGGCAAGGCAGGCACTGTGGGGACTGACATCTCACTTTACTCCTGCAGGGAGGCCATTGGGCTGGTATGTGAGGCTGTGCCTGGTGCCAAGGGAGCCGTGAGGAGAAGGAAGGTGAGGCCAGGCTGGGGAGCTGCTGGGGGAGCGTGCATGGCTGGTTTGAGCATAGGGCCAAGGACCAGATCCCAGCCCAGCTGGCAGTGCTGGTCAGCCCAGGGCTCTGATCTCCCAACTAAGGCTTGGGCCAGGGCAAGTGGTGAGGACAAGGTGCCCATGTCTGCTGTGGAAGCAGTGGGATGTGCTCTGTCCTCCTGCTGCTGGGCTGTCTGGTCTGGGGAGCCCCTTCTCCACACTACCATTTGCCACTAGCCCTGCAGCCGCGCCCTGAACTCCATCCTGGGCAAGAGCAACCTGAAGTTTGCAGGCATGCCTATCACCCTGACCATCTCCACCAGCAGCCTCAACCTCATGGCCTCAGACTGCAAGCAGGTGAGAGTGGGGAGGGGTTGGGCTGGTTTTGGACATGCAGGAATCCTCATGTACCTCACCCCAGGTCTTGCTGGGGCAGGGAATGCCCCCAGCCTCCCCAGGGAATGTCTGGGTGGGCTGTGTTATGAGTGCCCACCTCCCCACAGTCCCTGGGGCTTAACAGGTGGGAGGAATATCCCATGTGCTTTGCGGGATCTCTCCTGGAGATGGTGAGACCCAAGTCCCTTTGCCTGGGGCCAGATCTTCTGGTTTTGACCCCACTCCTGGTGATGTGCCAGTCCTTTTCCTGGTGGTCTGGCTCATAACCAGGGCTCTGAAGGATTTTGAGCCCCCGTGGCAGGTCGGCCCTGGGAAGAGCGGGATATGCCACCTCTGGGTGGGTGACAAGAAATTCCTGGCTGTGTCCAACAAGCTCTCCACTTTGCAGATCATCGCCAACCACCACATGCAGTCTATATCCTTCGCGTCAGGGGGAGACCCGGTGAGTACACAGGGTCCCCATCCCTGCCCTGTGTAGGGGACCAGTGCCTCTCCTGCCCTCTCCCGAGGTCTTGGACCCAGTGCTCTCCAGCAGCCCTGTCTCACTGCTGCTGTCTCACCCACAGGACACGGCCGAATATGTTGCCTATGTTGCCAAAGATCCCGTCAATCAGAGAGGTGAGGGTGCTGCAAGGGTCCTCAATGCCAGAGCCCCACTTTGGAGGTGTTTAGGATCAGCTCAGTGTAGGGGGGGAAACTGGGTGACTCATAAGAAAGCTCTGGGCTGTACAGGGCAGGCTCAGGGGTGAAGAACCTTAGTGCTGGAGTTCCACAATCCCATCCCACTGTTTTCTACTCAGCCTGCCATATCCTGGAGTGTCCTGAAGGCTTGGCACAGGACGTGATCAGCACCATCGGGCAGGCCTTCGAGCTGCGCTTCAAGCAGTACCTGAAGAACCCCCCAAAGCTGGTGACCCCCCACGACAGGTCAGGGCAGGGTTGTGTGAGAAGGAAGAAGGTGGTTTTGGAGAGGGGATGCAGCTGTGGCTGCTGTCACAGGCTTATCTGTGCTGTGCTCTCCTAGGATGGCAGGGTTTGATGGCTCTGCCTGGGACGAAGAAGAGGAGGAACCAGCCCCAGATCACCAGTACTACAATGACTTCCCTGGCAAGGAACCTCCCATTGGCGGGGTCGTGGACATGCGGCTGCAGGATGGGGTTGCTCAGACCCCAAATCACTTGGGTGCCACACTGGTGAGGCTCTGGGCATGTCCTCTTGGGGAGGCATCATCTTATAAGGGAGATATAGGGACCCCAAGTGGGCCATGGGTTCTGCTGAAGGTTATTCATGTGTTCCCGGTGTCTCTAGCAGCCTGGGGAGGAGGAAGGGGGATGAGCAGGAAAGGGGTTGGGGGCTCATCACTGCCTCTCCCTGCAGCCTGTTGGCCAGTCATCCAGTGGGGAGTATGACCCCCAGAAGCAGCATGCTCCTGCCCAAGGTAATGTAATGGGTGTGGCCAGACTCCATCCTCTTTCATGGACCCTGAGTGCTCTGATGGTGGGCACTGGTGGGGGGCCAAGGTGGGCTGAAGCCCTGCTGACCACAGTGCTCCTGGGTAGCAGGGAGAGAGAAGTACCCAGCTCCAGCAGGCACATCTGGCCGCACGGACCTGTTTGATGACCCGTCTTACGTCAACGTGCAGAACATAGACAAGACACGCCAAGCTTCAGCTGCCAGTGCCTCAGCCACGGCCAACGGCAGCACACAGAGGGACCTCTTCGACATGAGTGAGTGAGTGGGACGGTGGTCACAGCCAGGGCAGTGGGTAGGTGGCAGTGGGCTTGGTCATGGTCCCCCTGCTCTTCTCTCCCTGCAGAGCCCTTCGAAGATGCCCTGCGTGTGCCCCCATCTGTGCCTGTGGGGCTGCCCCCTGCCCAGGTGTTGGCCTCCATGGAGGAGCAGCTGAGACAGGAGCCCTGGTACCATGGGAAGATGAGCCGCAAGGAGGCTGAGAAACTGCTGAAGGTGAACGGAGACTTTCTGGTCCGGGAGAGCATCACCACCCCGGGCCAGTACGTGCTGACTGGCTTGCAGGGTGGGCAGCCCAAGCATTTGCTGCTCGTGGATCCCGAGGGAGTGGTGAGTCCATGCAGGGGCCTGGGGATGGAGCTTGGGACAGCTGGGGGGCTCCTAGGGGTTACAAGAGCCCACCAGAGAATTGGGATTGTGCACTGCTCATCAGGGGACAACTCTGGGCTGGCTTTGGGGATGGAGAGGGCCTGGTGGAGCATGGGTGTGAGACTGCAACCCCAACTCTGTGCGTAGCCCATGCCATGGAGGGTGGTGGCTCTGGCCCCACGTGGGCACTGACGGTCTCCTGAACACCCATTTTCTGGCCCCCCAGGTGCGGACAAAAGATCATCGCTTTGAGAGCGTCAGCCACCTCATCAGCTACCACATGGACAATCACCTGCCCATCATCTCGGCTGGCAGTGAGATGTGCCTGCAGCAGCCAGTGGAGAGGAGATTGTGAGCGCCCGGGGGCCCCAGTGCACAGCACCCGCAATGTGCAGCCCTCTGGCCCTGTTCCATGCCCCAGGGAGCCCTCAGACTTTTCTATGTGCTCCACCCGGGACTGAACATGGACTTGGCTGAGGACAGGGCCTCTCTCCTTTCACCACGTGGAGCTTGTGGCCATGGGGGGCTAAGGCTGTGAGTGCCTGCAGGGTGGGAAACTGTTCTTGCAAAGCCCCTGACCCTCCAGCTCCAGCCTTTGCAGAGCAGCTCAGCTCCTACCAAAACCCAGCCCTGCTGTCGTGCCACAGCCATTCTTGTGCTCACCAGCACGGGCTCAGAACTGGCAGGGCTGAGCCCCGCTGAGCCAGAGGCAGCCTGTCCTCATCTCTGGCCCCTGGGCCAAGCAGGGGACCCGTGGGCGGGGCTCTTCTCCCACAAGCACGAGGCCCTCGACTGTACCGGATCACTTTACATGTTAACTCTCTGTGCCTTGACCCCGCAGGTCCCACACTCTTATGCAAGGGCACGGGCCGGGGACAGAGCCTCCCCCATGCTCCCAGCACCCTGTACCTCATCCATGACATGCTTGTGCTCCAGGACATGCGCCACCATGGCCGCTTCCTCCCTGCCCGTCCCGGCTGGGGCACGGGCAGCTCTGGCAGCCCCGGGGGGTTGGCGGGAGGACCCCCCTGCATGCACAGTGTAACTCCCCCCAAGCNTGGTGTGAGCTGGGGGGCCACTGTGGTGGGGGTCACTGTGGGTCACTGTCACTCCCCTACGGGCGCTACAGTTCGTCCTTTTCCCTTCCCCTCCCCCAGCACCTCGTACGTGGTTTGTCTCGTCTGTTCCCTTCACCCTGCTCCCCCCCTTCCCTTGCGCTGCATTTGGTTCGGTCCGGCCGATGGGTGGGGTGGGAGCCTGCGGTGATTGACGCGTCTCACGCACTTGGCCCCGCGCTCCGCGTGCTGTGATTGGCCCCGCGTGGGTTCCGCTTCCGGTCGGGCCATGGCGGCGACGCGCGCGCTGTGAGGGCTATGGCGGCCCCGCACGCAGAGAAGCTGGAGGGAG
>VWZT01008744.1:57564-86781 GCA_013397055.1 Pachycephala philippinensis
CAACCCCTTCACCGAGATTGCCATGAGCTCCTGCAAGTACAGCGGGGGGGTGATGAAGCCCCTCAGCCGACTCAGCGCATCCCGAAGGAACCTCATTGAGGCCGAGCCGGAGGCACAACCCCTGCAGCTCTTTGGTGCCGGTGAACCCCCCGAAATTGTTGTCTCACGTGAGGACAACCATGCGCCTTCCACCCACCGTCCCACCCGCCCGCCTGCCCGGCCGGCTCCCACCACCTTTGCCAAGGGGCCCAAGCGCAAGGCGCAGAACATTGGCTACCGGCTTGGGCACCGCCGGGCACTATTCGAGAAGAGGAAGCGCCTCAGCGACTACGCGCTCATCTTCGGCATGTTTGGCATTGTCGTCATGGTCATTGAGACCGAGCTCTCCTGGGGGCTCTACTCCAAGGTACCAACGGGTTGTGTGTGTGGGGCTGGCGGCACCAGATGGTGCCTGGTGGGGTGAGCACGGAGCCATTTGCCCCATCTAGTATCCGATGGGTTAAACATGGAGCTGTTTGGCCCATCTGGAATGGAACAGGGTCAGACAGGCTGGCTGGTGACTGACAGGGTGTTCCAGAGCTTTAGTAGATGCCGCAGCCACAGGTGTTGGACAGGGTGACCACCTGGCTGGAGGCGTGGGGGCTACGTGCTGGTGGGTGCTCTGTGGAGTCCTGCCCCATGCACTTGCAGCAGCAGGCACCGACCCACTGAGGTCTGTGGTGCCTGTTGCTGGCATGGCAGTGCACTCCTCAAAAGCACTGTGCCCTCGGCGGTGCAGCAAAGCACCCCCTCCCTCCTCCGCCTCCTCCCCCACACCCCTTCCTGCCTTTTTTTTTCCCTTTTTTTTTTTTTGCAGGACAGTGTCTTTTATTTATAATTCTCCCCCCCACGTCCCTTCCAGCTCCTGCTCCCGGGCTGCGCTGGTTGGCAGTGATATGAATAACTCTTTGTATAGACATCTGTCATGTTATTTATACGTATCCAGAAAGGGGAAGGCATCAGCACCCCCACCAGCACCCATGGGCGTCAGTGGGACGGCACTGCTGAGGGGGCTGGGGTGCAGCCAGCGGGGGTCCCCATGCCACGGTGCCACCAGTGGAGGGGAAGAAGCAGGGTGGGAAGGGGCTGCTCATCACTTCCTGCCATTATCCGGCATGGGCAGTGGGGAGGGCAGTGTGAGCAGAGGAGGTGGAGGAAGGGAGGCATGTCGCTGGGGTCCTGTGGGTTTGGGGAACCCTGCTGCCTCCCCACGGAGGTGCCTGGTGGGGGGGTTACTTGAGCCCTGTCTTTCCATGGCTGCCTGGGTCAGTGGGCGTGTGGGGGCTGGGGGCAGCAGTTCCACTGCTCTGTCTGAGGCAGGGGCATGCCTAGGTGCCAAGCTGGCATCCCTGGCACCCTTGCCAAGAGAGAAAGATGCTTCAATGCCAGCGCCTTTTTCTGGTGGTTCCCACTCCCCTTTGGCAGGAGCAAAGCCAAACCACCATCCCCCACCTGCATCTCCTACCTGTTGAGTCGCAGCCACCCTGGCAGGCTCCGTGCGCTTGCATGCCTGGCGCCAGGGGGATTGTCCACCCTTGCCAAGCTGCCAGCAGCACCGCTACCATGCTCGCTGGCCCCACCACGCTGAGCTGCTGTGTCAGCTGGGGAAGACCCCGTGAGTCAGCGCTGCTGCCATGCAGCAGCTGTGACACGCTGCTGCTCCCCTGCCCCACTGTGACAAAAACAATTGTGCCAACAACCGCAGGGTGCAGAAGTCCCTCGCTCCAGCCTCCGCAGGCCCTTGGCCAGATTTGCGGCAGAGAACAACTGTGTATAAATCCCCCCGCAACAGCCCCCAGTGAGAAACCAGAACTCACCGGCAGGGACATGACCATGAGTGTGGGAGTGCGTGTGATAAGGGCTGGCTGCCATTGTGCATGTGGGGATGTCAGCGCAGCTCCAACTCTGCCCCATGGCCCCAGCCATGCCACCTCATGCTGCCAGACAGAGGGTGCCAGGGCTGGAAAGCAAGGACACAGTGGCCGGGGTTTTCCTGCTCCCTGCCTGTCAATCGACTGGGGGCAGGACAGGGCCTCTCCTGCCCACAGGACGATATTGCTGCTTCCCACCACCTGTGCAGCACCACTGGAGTGAAGCATACTGCCACCCACATGGTGGAGCAGGACATGTGCCAGGGCTGCGAAGGTCTTGCCCCACTTCACCAAGACCCCATGTTGTTTGCTGCGAGCATGGGATCCAGGAACAGCTCTTCCTGAAAGGTCTCTTCAGACCCGGCACTGGCAGGAGGCATTGGTAAACACAGTATGTAATACTTGCCAGGTGGGGCAGTGGGTATCCATGCATCAGGCAGGGTTTGTGCCCCTGGGAAGGGTCTTGCCAGAGCTGCGATGCTGCCCCCGAGTTCGCCTGTCAATAGCTAGTGTTTAGTCCCAGCACTTTTCTCAGCACCAGCCATTATATCCACACAATTGCACAGCCAGAGCCAAGTTGTTAACAATGCAGTGCCGCCTCCACAGCAAATAGTCCCTTCTCTGCGTGCAAACACCCTGTGGAGATGAGGAGCATTGGGGAGAGGGAGCCAAGCAAGGCTGAAGCCAGCCCAGTACACTGGGGAGCCAAAGATAGCATGCCATGAGTGTGCCAGGCTCGGCATGTTGGGCATGGTATGGAGGTGTGGGACGGGTGCAGTAGTAAGGCGGATTGGTTTGGTAATAACACCTTGGTGAAGGGCTGCCAGTGCCCTAGCATCAGTGGGGCTGGATTGAGGCTGGCACGCACATGAGTTTACCAGTATCCAAAGGGAACAGTGACTCCTGCTTTTCCCAGTGGGGTCCTGGGGACCTGCCAGTTCAGCCATCAGTGAATCAGGGGCTGGTTTAATTTACATAAGACTAATTAGAAGGAGGGTCTAGTTAGATCATCTGTTTGGATACCATAATACTGGGCTCAGGCTAGATGGGGCCAGGGCACTGGCATCACACATCTCAGAGGGGAGGCTGGGAACTGCACTCAGCAGAATAGAATTTTAAAAAGTTTTGGACAGAGGGCATAGGGTGCTGGTGGTACCTGTGGTGCCAGTGATGCTGGAGGTGCCAGTGATGCTGATGGTACTGATGCTGCCCTTACTACCATGTCAAGCCACTTAGGGGGGAAGCTGAAGCAGCAAAAGTGCCATTGAGGATAGGGATAGCAAGCGTTGGGGGGCAGCATCTTCTTTGGGGTGTGGAGTCCAGTGCCAGCAGAGTCCCACAGCTGTGTACCCCCTAATGCTTTCCCTGCTTTCACCCTGCAGGACTCCATGTTCTCCCTGGCCCTGAAATGCCTTATAAGCCTCTCCACCGTCATCCTGCTGGGCCTCATTATCGCCTATCACACACGGGAGGTGCAGGTAGGTCCTGGCATCATCAGTGCCTAGTGAGGGGCTGCTGGGGTGGGCTGTGGGGTTTGCCAACCACCTAAGTGGGACACAGAACCTGAGCTCACATCCTGCTCCATCCTGCAGCCTCCTTCCTCTTTGTCAGGGTCTTGGGGAGCAGCGAGGTTTCTTAGGGGGCAGTCAGACCAGGCACTGAGGGGGTCTGTCTGGGCCCCAGCTGCCTGGCAGATATGCTGGTGGCTGGGGGAGACTGTAGCCAGGAAGGGCTCAGACCAGTCAAAGTGCCAAGAAAAGCCGTGAAATCCTTTCCTAATCAGGGCTGCACACTCTCTTCCTCCCTGGGAAGTTAAAGGACTCCCAGTTTGTTCCAGGAAGGCTGTGCTCCCCTGTGCGACCTAGCTTCGGCACAATGCCAGCCTGTTTTGGGCATGGGAGGAGTGAATCACCAGTCAGAAGAAGGAGCATCCTGGGAAGGGATGTCAAAGCCCCTGGCTCTGAGTGCACCATAATCCCACCTTGTCCCTCCTGGGGCTGGGGGTCCAAGAGGTTTTGCCATATAGGGGGCTGGCAGCAGCATCCCACTCCCTGCCTGCCTGTGTCCTGGCAGCCCCCACTCCAGCTCAGCCTGCCCACATGGGGACCAAGCCTGGGGGTGAGTTACTCAAGGCAAATATTTGAGAGCTCTGGTTCTTGCTGGAATAATATTTACCCTGGGATGACGGTGGTTGGGGTCAGCTGGGTGAGTTGTGCCCCCGGTGCTCACTGTTTCCTCCTCTTGTTGTTCCTGGCAGTGGGTTGTGCAAACACAACATCCACCCAGGCAGCACAGAGGTCATCCTACCTCTCCTGCCTTGACCAGAGCCAAAGTTCCACTGCTGTCCCTCTGCACATGTGGACTGAACCTCCCATGGTCCCGGCTGCTCTGCCAGGCCAGTTACACTATCAAGACAGGGAATTAGATGAATTTGACTTGATCTGCTCCAAACGAAGTTGTGCTGGCTGCTGGTTGCCCTATCTGTTATAAAGTGTTAAAAGGAATTGCTGATAATCCAACTGAAATGGAATGGGGCTGACAGAGCTGTAAATCCTCAACTTCTTGTACCTCTCGGCCAAGGTGGGGAGCTGTGCTCGCATAGCCATGGCACTTGTCAGACCTCCCAGCCTCTGGGAAACAATGACTTCAGCCTCTTCCCTCAGGATTCCTTCTTCCTCTCTTGTTCAGAGAAGCTGTGGCTGCCTCACTGGAAGAGTTTAAGGCCAGGTTGAGCGGAGCTTGGAGCAATCTGGGGTAGTGGAAGGTGTCCCTGCCCATAAAAGGGGTTGGAATGAGATGAGGTTTAAGGTCCTGTTCAACCCAAACCAGCCTGTGATTCTATCATCCTACTAATTGTGTTAATTAGTCTTTTGGGATACTTGAAGGTCTTCCTGTGCCTCAGTTTCTCTGCTATCCTCTGCCAGCACCACATTATCATCACAACATGTGAAGGAGAGCAGTGCTGGCAATGCTACCAGCTCCCACCAAGGTGTTTTGGTGGGGCAGAGACCCATCGTCCCTGTACTTGGAGTGTCTGGGGCTGTTTATGCTTTTGGTGAAACTTTAGTCCCCATGATGTGTCTTGGTAGCTTTTCTTGGGCTTTGTTTGTCTGGAAATGTGGTGGCTGACACTCTTGTTCCTTCCCCTGCTGGAACCACTGATGCTGGATATGTCAGGGAATGACCCCTTGGGTACCACCGAACCACACTAGGTTTCCATGGAAACCCATATTGATGCTTTACAGGTACAGAACTGAGAGGGGCTGGCTCAGGAGAATCCTGCCCAAATCCCCTCTTGCTCCTTCCCTTCCCTGGCTTATGGCAACCCCCCACCATGCAGTCAAAAGGCTCCTGCCTTTTTCCTCTTGCTAATTTGTTTATTTTAACACCCTTTTCCAGGAAGGAATAGGCTGTCAGCTTGCTAAATGCCTGAGGATCTCCCTTGACAGCTTGAAGCATTTTTGTAAACAATTTCTCAAACAAAGCAGCTAAAAGGAGCAGAGTTTTCCCTACAGAAAGGGAGGTGGCTGGGACATCCACTCCGTGAGTCAGTCCTGGTGGCTCCTGCCATCCCCAGGGAGAGCCCCAAGTGCCGTGCCGTGCCAGCAAGGCGGCTGGCACATGTGCACTGGGGCCTCTGGCAGGGCAGGAGGGTTATTCCTGGGTTCAGCGCCAGCTGGGGCCATGCTCTCCACCCACCACTCATCCGCTGCCCTGGCTGTGTGCAGCCCTTGATCCGTGACCTAGCCAGCATCATTTCACTCTTGCAGGGCTGGGGATGTGGACAGTAGCACCAGCTGCCACATCCCCCTTAGATCCCTTCCTGGTGGCTTCTTTGCCAGCTGCTGCTTGCAGAGAGGCCCTGAGCACATCCCTGCTGCTGTGGGTGATACTGATGTCTCCATCACACCAGGGAGAAGCCAATGGCAGCCTCAGGACAGCCCTGCCAAGGCAGGACAGGGTGGATGACTCCCAGGGCTCTGATGGCATCCCAGAGAGGCCAACTGAGCTGCCATGTCCCCAGCTTCTGCAGAGACCCCAACTCCATCACTGATGATAGGAGAGGAGCTGGTGTACCCAGGATGAACCATCAGTTGCCATGACAACTGGATCCCATCTCCACCAGCAGCTGGATGCTCTCACTGTGCCGTTCGCTCCCCAGAAATTGCCCTGGCACTCAGGGTGTGATGACTTTCAGTGAAATCAGTGCAGCACCAGCAGCAGAGGGGCTGGGGTGGCTCATGCTGGTGCTCTGTGGCACCACAGCTTGCCTATCTCTGTGGCCTGGGTGAGGGGGACATTCGAGGAGGCGGGCTCCTGCCAGCCAGAGTTTGAGTGAGCTGTCCCCATGCTGTGCCTGGGTGTGTGCTCCAGGCTAGGCACCTTAAAGCTTTTGGTGTCCCCTGCAACGTGACCATCCCCAACACATGTTAGCAGGACAGCAGAGAGGTTGTTGGTGGCTCATTCTTGGTGATTTTTCTTCTCCATCCATCCCCAGCACTCCTGGATGAGCCACACCCAGCTCCTTTCAGCTCTGGTGTCAGACCCCCACTGCCTGTGGAGGGAGGGATGCCAGTGTGTGGGTAACCAGTGGGCAAGTTGTCTGGGGCCACTAGTAATCATGTGGTTTTGCATCTTGGTAGCTGTTTGTGATCGACAATGGAGCTGATGACTGGAGGATAGCGATGACATACGAGCGCATCCTCTACATCAGTCTGGAGATGCTGGTTTGTGCCATACACCCCATCCCTGGGGAGTACAAATTTTTCTGGACAGCTCGCCTGGCTTTCTCCTACACACCTTCTCGGGCAGAGGCTGATGTGGACATCATCCTGTCCATCCCCATGTTCCTGCGCCTCTACCTGATTGCTCGGGTGATGCTGCTGCACAGCAAGCTCTTCACTGATGCCTCCTCACGCAGCATTGGGGCACTCAACAAAATTAACTTCAACACCCGCTTCGTCATGAAGACACTCATGACCATCTGCCCTGGGACAGTGCTGCTGGTCTTCAGCATTTCCCTCTGGATCATCGCTGCATGGACAGTTCGTGTGTGTGAGAGGTGAGAGGGGTTTGGCATGGTACTTTGGGATTCGCAGTGGTTCGGAATGAGCAATGGCTTGGGTTATGCAGCAGTTCAGGATGCTTGGCAGTTCAGAATGCTCAACAGTTCGGAATGCTTGGTGGTTTGGAATGCTCAGCAGTTCAGGACATGAGCCTGACAAGCAGCAGTTTGGGATGTGCGGAGGTTTGGGATGCTCCATGGTACAGGATGTGCAGTGGTTCAGGAATGCGTGGTGATGTGCAGTGGTTCCGGATGCTCAGCAGTTTGTGGTTTGGGATTCATGGCAGTTTGGGATGCTCAGTGTGATGTCCCAAAACCCTGTAGGAGGGATGCAGGGCTCTGAGGCCTTGGCAGCCACAGGTTCCCTCCACCGAACCCTGTTGTTACCAGATGATAAATTGTCTACACAAGCAGGAAGCAGAGCAGGGTCAGCCCTGTCCTCACAGTTCAGTACCTGGGCCAGGCAGGGTCCTTGTGCAAGGGGACAGTGTGTGGTGCCAGAAGCCTCAGGAGCATGGGTGGGGGACATGGAGAATGGTGGAAACTGGGGGGCTGTGTATCGGGAGAGGCCAGAGGTGCTGATGGTAAGTGACAGGGCCTGGCTCAGGCTCTAGCATCGCTGCAACCGACTGCCATGACAACACTGCGGTGACAAACCCACAGCCTGATGGCATCATGCCAGCATCGGCGTGCTCAGCACCGGGGTTGCTGTGGCGACCGGCCTGGTGGGTATCACTGCACCTCCGTCTCTCACGGACCTGCCACCACTCTTTGTCTACTGACAGAATCGGGGGGCTGCGCTGGTGGCATCGCAGTGCTGAGCCAGAAGGTTTTCTACACAGCCACAGTGCAAGCAGCAGTGCCAGCAGCACCTGGGGCAGGGAGGGCAGGTCCTCCACAAGCTGTCCTGTTGTGGCAGCTTTGTGTCATCCTTGGAACTAAGGTGCAAGGGATCACACCAACTGGCACCCCAGGGTTACCTGGGACACCCAGATTGCTTCTGGATTGCTTGTAAAGTGAGAGGAAGGCCACCCCTCCTCTTGCCCAGGGTGGGACCCATTGCTCTGGTCATGCTGCAAAGGGGCATTAGGGCAGCTGTAAGTGCTGCAGCAGTGGTGTGGGATGGCACACTGAGATTTTATGAGCTTTTACTGGCTGTGTTTGCCTTCCTGCCTCCCTTAATGATGCTCTACTTATGAGCTGGATCCTCAGACACTGCCTAATTGTGGTTGAGAAATTGTGGTTTATGCCTCCTAAACAGGGAGCAGGCAGACAGGCACCCAGGACACACACAGGAGGGTAATCCCACACCTGGCGAGACTTAGGCTGGAAAATGCAATAAAGAACTATTAGAAACAAAAAAAACCCGGAAATTATGCAGACAAGGCACTGCAGATCATCGGCACTGCAGTTGCCATCACCTCCCTCTATGTACAGAGTGGCAGAAGCAAACCCAGGTGGGCTGGAGATGCGTCAGTCCTGGGGGATGCAGAACCCCTGGGACGTGCTCCATGCGTGAGGGATGCAATATCCCTTGTGCATACATCAGCCCTGGGGGTCACACGGATCCCACACGGGCTACCCAGGATGTGTAGCCCTGTCCACACCGATGTCACTGGCACTGGAAACCAATTTGCTGTGGTTTGCAGGACGGTTTCCAACCAGCACCCACTGGGGCCAGGCAGCTTAGAGGTGGTTGTGCCTCTCCAAGACACGGTCCTCGGGCTGGGGTGGCATGGCCATGGCACGTCTCCTTGGCACTGTGCTCTCCAGTGTCTATGGGCGCAGCATCCTCCTGTGCGCGCCGCGGGGCCGCAGCTCTCCGAAGGCAGAGAGTCGCTTAGCAACCTCGCCTGCTCGCCTGGCCACGGCGCTCCGCCGCCTGCGGTGCCTGCGGTGCCGCCAGCGCTGCCGGGGCTGCCCGCCGACGGCGCGCACGAGTGCTCGCACGTGTGCTTGTTCGTGCGGCCAGGCCGGAGCACCAGCTGGGGCGGCCCAAAGCCATGGGGTCGGCTCAGCCGAGATGGTGCTGCCACAGTGGCATGGCACGGCACGGCAATAGAGTGATGCTCACGGCCGCCACGGTGAGGAGGGTGGCCATGGCCTTAGTGGGGGCAGGCAGACAAAGGGACAACAGAAAGCGGTGCTGGGGTCTGACTGACTGCAGCAACCCTTGGCATAAGCCAGTGGCCCCTCTTCCTGCCCACAACAACTGTGGTGCATGCCAGCCCCTCTGGTTTATCAGTTCTTGCTCAAAGTGCTGTTCAGAAGAGAAAATGTCCCTCTGTCCAGTAGGCCTGTAACCCCCTTGTCCAGTATGATGCTCTTGGGGTCGTCCCCTCAAGACATTCCATCCTGTGGGAGGAGGTGGGCTCACCTCTCCTCAGGAGAATACACTGGCCAGGATAAGTGTGCATGCCCCACTGCTGGAGCTGGAATTTTGGGGAGCTCCACTGTGCTCATGGGTTCTAGCTCCCCTGGCCAACCCTGCCCAGAGTAAGTCTCACCACGGCTGAGGGTGCTTTCTCCTGCACCAGTATCTCATTTGAGTCTCCAGCTGAGGGAAAAACATTTCAGAAGAGGAGAAAACCCAACTGCTCTGTGAGTGATGATCTTGGAGTTGGGATTGCCAAAAGCTCCATCTGCTTTCCCTCTCTGGATTCTGTGAAGAGGCTTGGAGAAGCCTGCTGGGGAGGCAGGAGAACAACCATCCTGTTCGTAGTGGGGTAAAGGCACTGCCTGTCCCTGCCGACTTAGGGCTGAGTCCCACTTGCAGACTGGGCCAGGCCCTGCTCCACTGCCAGAAGGCAGCACTACATCCCTCAGGAAACGTACCTGCATGGCTTGGCTGTGCTTGAGCCAGCCCTGGGGAGCTGGAGGCAGCTGGGGCCCCTGGCTGTGTGTTTGCTGGAGGAGCCACAGCCAGTGTCTGAGACAGCCAGAGTGGTCATTGACCTCACATGTCAGCAGGGACCTGGAAAATTTGCAGCATTCCCATGCTGTGTCTTGAGTGTGTGAGCTGTTCCCGTTCCTGAAAGCCAAGCACATGCCAGAGGCTCGATAGGATCCATCCCCAGCAGTTCTGCTGGGGCCGCTGACAGCACCATCTTCTGGGGCGGCACAGCCCAGGCTGCAGCACCAGCAGGGTGCAGGGGAGAATGCCCACGGTGGGCTACTGTGGGCAGGGGCTTTACAGAGCCACAGCTCTTTCCCCCATCAGCCAGTTCTTGCTGCAGCACCACATGACCCTGGGGACACATAACAGGACTGGGATGTGGTGACAGGTCTGACTAAAAGCAGAAGCCCTTTCCACTGAGTTTTTGCTCTCATTTTGTCCATGTGGGTTTTCCAGTGCCAGAAATTGTGCAACCACTGCTACTATGGCACATCCTACTGTACTGTTAATCCTGTACCCCAGCACAGCCTGTGCCGGGGGAGCCACTGTGACCAGGTACCCCTGTTTCTGCTGCATCCATCCCTATCCCCTGCTGTGACACTGATGTCCGTGTCTCCTTGGCAGGTACCATGACCAGCAGGATGTAACCAGCAACTTCCTGGGTGCCATGTGGCTCATCTCTATCACCTTCCTCTCCATCGGCTATGGTGACATGGTCCCACACACCTACTGTGGGAAGGGAGTCTGCCTGCTCACTGGCATCATGGTAAGGGCCATCCCAAGCTGGTTGTCCATTCTGTGGGCTCTACCTGTCTCCATTGCAGAGGTGTGGCCACTGAATTTTACGGGGACCTCTTTCCCAGCTGTTTTGTCCATGTGTGAGACCTAATGGCTTCAGGTCTGAGGTTTCATAGCCTGGAAGTTGATAGAGTTGTCTCGGCTGATGAATTTCAGGTGGATTTGGACCCACATCCAGTAAGGTAGATGACCCTTGGTGGAGTCAGTGATGTCACCAGGGAGCAGAAGGGAACCTGAGCATCCCTTGGCCATCCTGGTCCACACCATCTGGCTTCCATTGCTCATCTGCCCTGGCTTCCTTTCTTTCTGGCCAAAAGGTCACCATTCTCCAGGGCCTCCAGCGTACCTGTCCCAAGGCGCTCATGAGATCTCCTGGCTTGTGGGACTTTCCAGCCCAGGCTGATGAAGGAGGAGCTGGGGGCCCTGTGGTCACGGTTCCTCCACAGATCCACCCCAGCCATCAGCACCCTGGCTCTGCCCACCTCAGCTCCAGGCCCTGGGGACAGAGCCATCCCTCCTCCCACCCCGAGCTGACACCCCATGACTACCATCAGTTGTGGAGGCTCTACCAACGGGTATTAATTCTGTATTATCTGTAAGTCTTTGATCAGTCTTGGATGAGGTCAGATGCAGCAAGGCTAGTATTATTGGTGGGAGCCAAGCAAGGGAGAAAATCCCTGTGGATGGGAGTGATGCAGCAATTACCATCAGAGGAGAAGCTGCTGGCTCAGCTGAGGGGATTCTGGTGCTGCAGGCTGCCAAAGCTCTTCCCTAACCAGTGGTTACTTTGAAGTGAGACACCATCTGGCAAAGTGTCCCCCCACACCCAGCACAGCCCCCCCACCCCTGGGAATGGAGACACCCATGTCCACTGGGGTTGGAGGCTTTGCTGGGCTTCCCCAGTCACAGCACCAGGGGTAGTCACCCTGCCAGGAAGAGAGAGGTGGTGGGAGTTGAGAGTGTGCAGCAGGACCTTTGAGGATGCTGAAGGATTCAGCTCAGGGTATCAGGTTAATTAATGACTCTTTATTAAATTAAGGAGACAGCTGACAGCGCTCTGCCAGAGCAGTAGGGGGAAGCGACTCAACGGGTATGAGCAGCAGCAGGCAGAGTTCAGGAGCACAGCAGGGAGGCTCTGGAAAGAGCACCTTGGCACAACTGTGCACTGGAGATGATGGCTGCCACACAGATCTGGCCCTAATTGCCGGGATAAGTGAGTTCCCAGCTGGTGCAGTTGGGATACATGGCAATTTGAAGGGTCCTGATTTGGGGCCTCTTCTCTGCTCTCACCCATGTTGCCTGGTGCTTCCCCACTGCTGCCCACCCCAGACCTCTCTTGGGAGTGGAGGACTTCCCATCCCGCAGGGTACTGGCATGGGGCAGATCTCTGGCCCACAGTGGCACAGGCTCACCACTGACCACTGCTGACCTTGTTAATAGCTCTGGCCTCTCCCATTAGTTACGCAGCCTATCATCAACCACTCAAGGACACCCAGGCTCTGTAATATCTCCTTGTTAGGATAATGGGGAGGACATGTAGCTTTAGTTAATTAGTGGATTGCAAGGATGAGGGTGGGAGTGATGGTGTTAAAAGAGGATGACAAACTGTATCTCCAACTGATGTCCCTGCACAGGGTGCTGGATGTACAGCACTGGTGGTGGCTGTGGTGGCCAGGAAGCTGGAGCTCACCAAAGCTGAGAAGCACGTCCACAACTTCATGATGGACACACAACTGACAAAGCGGGTAAGGTGCCATGGGGGACAGCAGGAGTGGGGGCCATGTTGTGTGCCAAGAGCTGGGGATTTGGGCTACCGTGGCAGAGGAGGATGTCAGCACCTCTGGATCCTGTGGGTACCACAGCGGAAGAAGGTGTCAGCATCTCTGAGTGAGGGTACAACAGGAGAGGAAGGCGTTGGCATCTTTGGATGTGGGTCCTGCAGGTACCACTGCTGAGGACGTTGTCCAGGTGCTATGGATGCAGCACAGGCAAAAGTGTTACACTGAGACAAAGAGCACCAGCTCTGTTCCAGGGATTTAGGTGACGCTCCCTCTGGGAGCATACTCCCTCCTCTTCCAGAGCATGATCTCACTTCTCTTGGTGTAAGGAAGACAACTGGATTTTGCTGATTCAGTGCCCACCACAGATAAGAACCACACTGTGAGGCTCCCTGAGGAGGGACCCAGAGCCTGCAGTGGGGTCACTGTCACACAGGGTCTGGTGTCACATCCCTGGTAGCATGTGGGAGCTGCAGGAAGTCTCTGGTCTCGGCAGCCTTGTCATGGCAAAGTATCGGCAAACCAACAGTGGTGTGTCATATAATAGGCTCTGCACACTAGAATATGTTTTAGAGGGGATGGTGGCAAAATGAGCATCAGTGCAGCCCTTGGAAAGGAAACCAGTGGTGGGATGCAACCAGGGCACCCACTTCACCCCAGAGAGCAGAGCTCCAGACAGAGCCCTGACACCCCAGAATAGTTGGGACCTTGGTGTGACCGGGCTGGGAAGGCAAAACAGCTGGTCAGCCCCATTCCACTGGCCATTGATATGGATCTGCAGGCTCCACGCCAGGCAGATGGCGGCCAATTCCTCCTGGAATGAGAAGCAGAGCTGCGGTTTAGCTGGGGAGTCTGCGGAAGTCACGTCCCAGTGCCGGCAGCGCAACTGGGACCTGCCAATAGTGGCAGATGGGTGCAGGAATCAAGAAAAACTTGGGGATTTTTTTCTTGAGGCTTTATGTGTAGGCAAAGAGCCAGGTGCTGGAGTATGAGTACAGAGTAGGACGGGGATGTGGGTGCACCAGGGATCAAGAGCTCTGCCTTCTCTTGCTCCTGCTTGAACTGCCCATCACCTCTTGCAACAGTCCAGGAGACCGTGCGGGTACAAAGCTGAGTGCCTCACTCCAGCTGGGGCAGGTCAAGTGCTCTTGCAACATTGGTTCATGGCAGAGCCAGACCAGTGTCTCTGTGAAATCTCACATGGCTGGTGACCTGCAGCAACTCTTCCTTTTCAGATCAAGAACGCAGCAGCCAATGTCCTGCGGGAAACATGGCTTATCTATAAGCACACCAAGCTGCTGAAGAAGATCGACCATGCTAAAGTCAGAAAGCACCAGAGGAAGTTCCTACAAGCCATCCACCAGTAAGAGGCTGTGCAGTGGGCTGGGGGCAGTCTGAGCTCCAGATAAACCAGGATCCTGTCCCTGGCAGGGCTGTGGGGACAGTTTTCCATTGCTTGGGATGCAGGCAGGTCTCCAGATGCAGTTTGAAACAGGGGAGGGAGTACAGCCATGTGCTCTTTCCTTCTCCCCAGGTTACGGAGCGTGAAGATGGAGCAGAGGAAGCTGAGTGACCAAGCCAACACCCTTGTCGACCTCTCAAAGGCAAGTCCCACAGGGACCCTGTGGCTTGGCCAGACTATCTGAGTGTTTTTCTTTCACTTGGAAAAACTAAAGCAGACCTGGCTGACCGCAAAATGCCCCAACTCAGTAAATGTCAGCAAGGAATAGCTGCTATGGGATGGCTGCCTTTGCAAAGCAGGAGGAGAAACACATACATGAGCTAGGGGTTCTCTGCAACCCTTTTTGCAAGGGATACCACTGCTCAGCAGCACAGGGCCAGCGCAATTTCCTTGCTTTGATGGCCAGGGATAAGCCAAACTGCTGTCACAGAACCCTTGGAGAAGCTGGGGTGGGCTGAGATGGGGCAGCTCTCAGGGCAGGAAGGGGTAAAGGAATGAGCTCTGCCAGCAGCAGCGGCACTAACAACTCCAGCCATGGTACTAACCCCACCGCTGTCCCCTGTGTCTCCTCCCCAGATGCAGAATGTGATGTACGACCTCATCACCGAGCTAAATGACCGCAGTGAGGACCTGGAAAAGCAGATCAGTGGCCTGGAATCCAAGCTGGAGCAGCTCAGTGCCAGCTTCAACTCCCTGCCCCTGCTGATGGCTGACATGCTGCGCCAACAGCAGCAGCGCCTGCTCGCTGCCGTCCTGGAGGCCCGGGGAGTTGGTGTGCCGGTGGGCACCCCCCAAACACCTCTCTCTGAGAGCCCCATTGGGGTCAGCTCCACCTCCTTCCCCACCCCTTACACGAGCTCAAGCAGCTGCTAAAACGCAGCCCCTCAGCCCCACTGTGGACAGGGGAAGCATTTCCACACAGATCATGAGGTCTCTGTGAACTTTCTTCTGGTCCTTGAACCGCTGCAGGACCCTTCAGCTGGAGCCAGTGGGACCAGCAGTGCCGAGCAATGCTCGGAGCTTTGCCAACGCCTTGGTATCGGGAATTGCATCCCCGTTCAGGTGCCTCTACACGTGGTGAAGGAAGGGGACAGAAGGTGATGCCTCGGGCCAGCCTGTGCCGCGGCGTCCAGTGGCAGACGGAAAACCCACGCTCAATCTCAGGTCTTCACATTTGAAAACAAAACAAAACAAAACACCAAGTCAGAAGCACTGAAGCAACGGAGACACCGGAGGGAGTTTTTCTCCCTGGGGCACTCCCCTTGCCCCCTGCCCCTCTCACTATTGCCAAACCTCGCCAGACAGATGCCAATATGGGGGGTTCCTTATGCAGGCTCTGGCTGATGCTGCCTGTGCTCCATCCCATCTCCTTGCCAGGACCCAGAGGACAGCCCCCTCACACTGACAGCTGGGTGACAATGTCTGGCTATAACCTTCCTGGCAAGTTCTCTGGAGCTGTGAGTGTTTTCTACCCAGGGAAGAACAATGGACACTTCTTCTTTCTGGTCCTTAGTGTCATATCCTGCCTGGAGACACATGCCAGAGCCAGGAAAGCAGTGCCTACAGCGTGCAGGGCCACGCAGGGCTGCCCCAGCCAATGTGTTGGTGGCCAGTGATGGGGCTGGCAGGCCAGCCCGGGCGCTGGGGGAGTCTCCAGGTGCTCACATCACTGCCTGCTGGGAGCCTCTCAGCATCTTGCAAAGCCAGTGGGCTCTTTGCAGCAGTCTCAGAAGTGCTGGATGAAACACCCCATCAGCTCCAACCATCTCCACTTGTGCTGGGAACATCTGTGCTTGAGCCCAGTTGGCAGTGTCAAATCCACCAGGATCAAGCAGGAGCTCACTGGCAAGTGATATGGTAGCAGAGGCAGGAGCTTCATCTGTTTAAAACAAAGCCCATCGCCTTCATGCCACTTCTGCTGAGTTTGGTGGAGGGCAGCAGCACTCTGGCACCATCTCGGCAATGGCACTTCTGCCCATGCCTGCCAAAGTTCAGCATCTCAGACTCCATTATAGTTTTTGCTGGTGTTCAGCTTCCTGAGGTACCCTTGGCATCACTTGGCTGCTTCTGGAACCAGCCACTTTCTGTTTTGCTTTCACCATTTCTCCCTTTTTCCTCCTCAGTTCTTCCCCAGTGTCATGTTCTGGCTTTCCTTGCATGGAGCTGTGCCAGGCTCCGACTTTGGGGTTGGTGTTTGCTGCTTTCCATGAAAACTCAGCAGAGAATATTTAAATATTTTTAAACAGATGAAGTAACCATGTAATTACTCTGCAATATTAATTACACCTCACCCAGCAGTGTCAGTAATTGTAATCAGTCACTGTGTTACTCCAGGTATACTCAGCCTGTAATGTTCTCCTTTGTAACTTTTTCCCTTCCATAAATAATGCTGGATTTTGTGCGCACGTAGGGGGCAGAGACACACCATCGTCCTGCACCACCACCCCTACACCTCCAATGCCGAAGAATTTCTTTGCTGCCAGTGGTGTGAGGTGGTTTCACACACCCTTGTGCCCTGCAGTTAGAGTTACTTAGAAAATAAGTAGTAGTTGATGAGGAGGGCTGCCCCCACGCTGGCCCCAGGAGGAGAAGGAGAAGCAGAAGGAAGAAGGCTGTAAACAGCAGGAGTGCTGCAAAATGAGCTCCCTGTGCTGCAGAGGTGTTGGTAGCAGGGGACCAAACACGGTCATCCCTGCTACCTTCAGGAAGACGTGCCCATTGCTACTGGTCCTTGGCCAGTGTGGGATACTCGGCTTCTGGGAATGAGCTGCTCTTCCAAGCTCTTGTATCATTGATATCCCACGGATGGCTGGGAATTCACTGCTGCCTTGGCAGCCCCCCATGATCTATTCTTAGCCCAGCTGCTGCTCCCCATATGCCTATGGGTGCCTCCCTGTCCATCTTGCCCAGCAGAAGCTCCTGCTCATCTTGGTCAGGAGGTTCCCAGCATAGCAATGGAGAAAACGTTAGAAATTCTGAGAAAGAGCCTGAAATGCAGCATTTTCCCTGGCCTGCAGGCAGCTAGTGAAGAAAAATGCTTTCTGGGCCTCAGATAGGAGCAAACTGCCCATGGAATGGGGCTGTGCATAGGGCAAGGTGCGAAGATGTGTCCTGGGACATCAGAGAGCCAGAGGAAGTATTGATCCTCAAAGATCAATATTGCCAGCAGGAACCCAGGAACTTCCCTACAGGCTCATGATCAAGTCTGGGAAATCCAACCAAGCGAGACAAGAGCAGGTGCTGTCAGCTCACAGGCTCCAAGGCTGGAGGTGGCAAGGACCACGGTGAGAGCGTTGGGATTGCAACTGGAGCAAGAGACCCTTGTTCTGGGGCAGAGCAGCTGCTGCTGCAGTGGGATTTCAGCAGGGCTGGGGCAGTGGATCCCTGTGCACCCCACGACCTCCCTTCTCTGGCCTCACCTCAGCACAACCTGCACTGCAACAATCCTTCTGCCTGGGACCTGGCAGCCCCGGGTCTGCACCCTATGCCCTGCACCTTGCACCCTGCATCCCACGCACCCCNCCACCCCACACCACACCCCCTGCACCACTGTATTTCACCCACACCCCTGCCAGTTCTTCAACACTGGTGCCAATAGGCCTGATCCATTACCCTCGGACTCCACGTGGCCAGCACCGAGACTAACCCCTCCTCCAGCCCCGCTGCCGGCACAGCAGAGCCACCCCGAGGCCATGGTGAGGGCAGGCGTGGTGGGGAGCCCCCAGCGCAGCCCAGCCCGGGGTGCCCACCCAGAGCTGCTGCCTTGCTCCCTGACGGCAGCTCTTGGTCACCAGCAGCCTCGGCTGGCACGGCTCCGGTAAACAGCTCCAGTAAATGCTCCCCAGCCAGTCCTATCCACACACCTGAGATCATCACTTTGGATACCCTAAGGGACAGAGAGAAGAGCTGAGATCAGCAACCAAGGTGGAGGAACAGTACAAGAGGAAAATTGCAAAGAGATGCCGACCTCCTGCAGCTGGGAAGCATCTGACCCCACACTCCAATGGGGCCAATCCCCAATGTCCCTCCAGGACCCACCTACCCCAGCCAGTCCCATTTTTGGCAGTCTTCGGGGCTTTTTTTGCTCCACGACTCTCCTTCCTGCGCCACCTGAAGGAACTATCCTAGAAATACCAGAAAAATTCCACGGTCTCTCTGCAAAGTCATGGATGTTTCTGTCCAGACTTAAGGAGCTTTGACCTGGGTTTGCATCTTGCCTCTGTACTGCTTGCTTCTTTTTTAATGATAGGGGAAAGCATAATAGTTTATTTTAACTATGAAATATATTGCTATATTATGATGGTTATGGTAACTTTCAGTTATGGTTTTGTACCCAACACGGTTGTTAGCAGGCAGCAACGCCAGGCTGCTGCCAAAAATGTCTGTTTCTGAGTACAGCTACTACTGCCAGTGAGGATGGGGGACAGGGAGGCAGGGAGAGGTGCAGAACCTGAGTCGTTATCCTTTATCCCCCTTGTATTCATTCCCATTACTTGGAAGCTGACCTCTAGCACGTCTGGATCTGTGTGTAGCCCAATGGCACCAGAGCTTTGCTTCTCCCTAGGGAAATGTCAGGCTCCCCTTTTTTTCCAGGTTCTGGAAAGCCATCCCCCCCAGGTCATCTCCTTCAGCTGAAGGAGGGACTCCACTCCCTGGGCACAAGCTGTGCAAGAGTCAAACTTCCCCTTTTCGTCCAGGACAGATGCTCTTGAGGAAGCAGTGGTGTGGAGCACATTTTCATAGAATTATGGAATCGTTAAGGTTGGAAAAGTCCTCTGAAAACATCAAGTCCAACTGTTAACGCAGCACCACCAAGCCCACCACTAACCCATGTGCCACACACACACATTATCTAAATTCCTCCAGGGATGGGGACTCCACTACTGCCCTGGGCAGCCTGTACCAGAGCCTGACCACACTTACATGCAAGAAATTTTCCAAATATCCAACCTAAACCTCCTCTGGCACAACTTTCAGGCATTTCTCTTGTCCTTTCACTTGTTACCTGGGAGAAGAGACAGGGACATGTCCAGTCCACATTTCACATCCTGCACTGGGGAGCTGTAGCTTTTGCTCAACCTCAGGGTATGATGGCATAGGAGGACAAAACCCTGAGCATGAAAGAGAAATGAGATGAGTTTGCAGGGACTGCTTTGTCTCAGCCTTCCAGCTGGGAACAGGCTGCCCAGAGTTGCATCTGCCCCATCCCTGGAAGTGTCCAAGACCAGGTTGGACGGGGCTTGGAGCAACCTGGTCTAGTGGAAGGTGTCCCTGCCCATGGCAGGCAGTGGAACAAGATGAGCTTTAAGTCCCTTCCAACCCAAACCATTCTGTGATTCGATGATTCTGTGATTCTATGGACTCCTTGAGCCTCAGAGAGCATCACTTCTTTACCTCCAAGCCCTGAGCTGCTGGACCTGATCCCTACTGGATCATAAGTCTTAAACTGCTCTGTGGCAGCCACATTTCGTCCTGGCCAGTCTTCACACACAGAGCATGACATGTCTGGGAATGAGCAGCACCTATGGGACCAATTCCTGCTGCTTTTGTCCAGAGAAAGTCTAAGAGTTCCTACACTGGACCTTCCTGATCAGAGCTGCAGTCACTGCCATGCTGTCACTGTTACCACTGTCAGAGCTGTGCTGGTCTCACCCTTCCAGGACAGTCAAACCCAGCACAGCCCTAGCAGCAATGAGCTGCCACAAGTTCTGGAGGCTCCTTGCTGGACCCCAGACCTGAAATCTCCCTGCAGAAACCAGCTCTGATGGAGGGAAGAGGCTGGTTCTTCTGAGAGGCCAGGGCTGACCCTCTGCTACTGCCAGCTAGGTCTGGGCTGCCAGGGGATTCCTGGTCCTCTGCACCACTCTCCCTTGGGCTTCTCCTGCCCAGCATCTCCCAGCCAGCTCAGAGCCCTGTGCCATGGCCACCAGGTATGTTTGGTGGGGGGCGGTGGCGGTGATTGCTCAGCAGTTTGGGAAGGGGAAGATTCTGCTGCCAGGCTCTGTACTGGTCTGAGCTTCTTCTCACCTGACTCCAAGCTCCCTCCCAAAAGGTATCTAAAGGGTTCAAGGTTGTAAAGAGGGGTTTTGCAGAAGAGAGGAAAAGCTTCTCTATGGCATTATTTCCCTATGGGATGAGCCACCTCAGAGCCCCTTGAGACACCAGGCAGAGCTCCAGAACAACCTGCCCAGTGGGTGCTCTTGGCTGGGGGCCCTGGTGCTCCGGGTGCTGCAAGCTGTGCACCCAGCTCTGCTCCTTCTTCCACCCAAAGTGTTCTTCCCCCCGCTGGGGTCTTGGCACTGCCGATGCACCTGCCAGTGGGAGCTGCTTGCATGTCTCTGTGGTCAGGATCCAGCCCCAGGCTTACATTCCTCCTTCAGGGTCGGTCTCTCAGCTGGGGAACAGGAGTGGGGACTGGCCTATATGACAACAGCCCGTCCCCACAGCATTGCCATAAACTCAAGCTGTACCCAGAAACAGGCATGTTTTAAACTATGGCTTTAACCTGTTCACTGTAAAAAGTGCCTTGGACTTTAATCTGAAGAGGTCAGTATCTAGGAGTATTTACCTGTGCGGGTGTGTAAGGATGCAGCTCTCTGTGCAGAGTTACACACACAAATATATGATCTATACGTACAGCTATCAGTGCCTCAGACCCTCTGTTCCGCAAGCCGTGAGAGCTCTTTTCTTTTTGCCACTGGGGCCAAGAGTGGAGCAATGTTGGAGGCATTCCTGACACAGGGACCCCTTGCCGAAGTGAAACTTTGTGCCACGATGGTTGTGCTGGGTCCAGTGATCCCCTCAATGGTGCTGAGCTGTCCTGTTCATCCTCAGGAAGCAGCTTGGTGCTTCTCAGGGTCCATCTGCACAGTTTGGGAAGACCCCAGTGAAGGGATTACATCCCTGTTCCCTTGTGCAGAGGGAAGCTGAGGCTAGGGTCACATCTCTGGATCCCCCATGCCAGGAGCTGCTGGGCACTTTGTAAAACCACAGGGAACCCCCAGATGCCGTGTTTAATGGGACCAGTGAGGGGTTTTCCAGACGTGCTCCCAAAAAGGATTTTTGGTTCTTGGGCTGTGGCTCAAGAAAGGAGTGTAGGAGGTTGATGGCATGGCAGATGCTCTTTCCTCTGGCTCTGCGCTGAGGCTCCCCATGCTCACCCAGCTCTGCTCAAACATCAGAGCTGGGCTGCTCCCTCCAGTTCGTCCCTCACCTCTAAAGAAGCAAGTATAAAAGTTGTCTGGGGTGCAAAGGTCACACAAATAACTTTCCCAAAGTGAATGCATTGGTTAAGATAAGGGGAAGCTGGATCCTTTCCCAATGAGCACCACTCTGAGCCTTGCTCAGGGCCTGGCAATGGGGCACTGTTGGCTTCAGCTCACTCTGAAGATGGCAGGCTGAGGGACTGGTGCCCCAAATTCCATCCCCATATGTGGGGCAGGAGGATGCCAACAGGAGCAACTCCCCTAGCTAAACATGGCTATGGGTGTTGTGGAGCCAGCAGAGGAGGAGGAGGAGGAAGCTGATGTGCAGTAGTTGAATTGTGATGAATCGATAGATTGGGCTTTTTTAGTTTTGAGCTAATACCTCTAAATCCCAAAAATACCTCCAGCAGTCCACAGGACTCTCTGATAGGTGATTAAACCCTTGGAGCTTCATTTCCAGTATTAATGGCTTAGTGCAGCAGAGCCCCGCCGTACAAAGGCAGCTGTAGTTCTGATACTGCCCGTGAAGGCAAGGCAAAATGTGTTCAGTCTTTATGTGCAGTATGAAATCTGTTTTTATTAATGGCTCAGAATTAAAGCTTGTCCAAAGAGAAAGTTAATAATGACCATAGTGTGGATCTCCACCTCCCTGCATCTGCCCTTCACTTTCCCAGTCCCAGGAGCGAGAGGAAGGAGGAGGATGCTGTTGGTGTGAAGTTCTGGGCATCTTTACCCAGCGCCGTGCAATGTGCCTGCAGCAGTGCTGGAGTGTGCAGTGACAGGAGGGGAAGTGCATTTCTGAGGAAAAGAGGAAAAAAAAGGAAAAAAAAAATAGCTATTGTTCTGCTAAACAGTTCCTTACAGGTAGAACTTTTTATAAACAGTGGGGAACTACTGGCCTTCCACAAGGTAGAGGAATACCCCAAGCAAACAGCTCCACAGGGCACAGGTTTGAATCAGCACCTGCCTGCTAAGAGTGAGCAGGATGTGGAAGGCAGCTCCTGGGGGCGAGGGAGGGGGAAGCAGGAACAAGGGCTTTGGATCAGGCAGGCAACTGCTTTGGTGCTGAGCTACGGCCTCTATATGCTGGCATTTCCCCAGTCAGGAGCTGAGAGTCTCACTCCCTGCAGAGAAGCTTTTGCTTACAAGGGGGTGGGGTGGGTGGTGAGTGAGGAGGAGATGTGACTTCCAGCTGGGCAACCCAGATCAGGTCCCTCAGCTCTTGAACACGGGAAGAAAAACATTCAGGAAACCCTCTCCTGCACTTGCTGCAGAGATAAAATGAGGTGGGGACCTGTCCTGTAGTTATTTCCTTCGTGGATGTGCTCCTTTTCCAAGGTAAAACTAAGGCTGCTCCGCTGCTAATTCATCTACCCAGCCTTGGGATTCCTGGCACCAACGGGTTCATTCATTACTGTTAATTGTCAGTGCAGTGGTGTGAGCTCTGCAGGCCAGATCGCGCCTTCCAAGCAGTGTGGGTAACATCAGCCAAACAGCTTGGCACCATGAAAACAGCTCCTGAGCCCTCATAAACCCAGAGGTATGCTCCAGCTCTTGCTACAGGCCATTCCAGTGAGATTAGTAAACCACTGGAGCCTGTGACAGTGCCACTTTTGCAAGGTCCCCTGCCTACTGCTGAGAGCAGGGCTGGGGCTGCATGCAAGGGCTGGCAGGATGCTTTTTACCTTCTGAGCTTCCTGCTCAGCCACAGCGTTTGCATATCAGCATCCTCTTCTCTCCCTGTAATTCCTGGGAGCATCCACGAAGGATGGAGCTGCCTGATGAGAGGCCAGGCTAGTGTTAGTAGCATTTGTGTCTTTACGTGTTAAATGGATGGAAGAAGTCATCTTGGTTTCCCAGAGACTGCTGGCCTGGTGCTAGCACCATAAGAAAGGTTTTTCAGCAGGAACTGGCTGGAAAATGACACTTTGCTACTTAAATGATTATTTTGGGGTTTCCTGCTGGGGAGCAGTCACTGTGTTGGAACAACAGCAGCTGTCACAAGCCAGTTGGTGGTGGGGGCTTTCCTACAAAACCCGCAGACAAGTTGTCACTTCATCCATGACGATATTTCAGTAGAACTAGCAACCCAGGGCCAGGAGTCCAACTCCTGGGTCTGCTGGGGAGAATCTGTGAGGGGACAGGACAGCCCCCACAGCCGCCCTGCACCAGGGGAAGCCCTTGCACATGTCACAAGGACCAAAGAATTAAAACCATAACGTGGAATTGCAAAAAGCACTTGAGATGTGACCAGGTGCTGCAGAGGATGAGGTTTGACATTGCCACCTAACCTGTACCAGCCAGTGCAGAACCTGGTTTAATGGAATCACAGACTGGTTTGAGCTGGGAGGGACCTTAAAGCTCATTTTGTCCCACCCCCTGCCATGGGCAGGGACACCTTCCACTATCCCAGGTTGCTCCAAGCCCCGTCCAACCTGGCCTTGAACACTTCCAGGGAAGGGGCAGCCACAGCTTCTCTGGGCACCCTGTGCCAGGGCCTCCCCACCATCACAGGGAAGAATTCCCTCCCAGTATCCCATCTAACTCTGCCCTCTGGCAGTGGGAAGCCATTCCCCCTTGTCCTGTACCTCCAGACCTTTGACCAAAATCCCTTTCCAACTCCCCTGTAGCTCCTTTAGGCACTGGAGGGGGCTCTAAGGTCTCCTTGGAATCTTCTCTTCTCCAGGCTGAACTCCCAGCCCGTCTCCAGTGCAGAGGTGCTCCAGCCATGGAAGCATCTTTGTGGCTTCCTCTGGAATCTCTCCAGCAGCTCTATGTCCTTATGTTGGGGCCCCAGAGCTAGACACAGCCCTGCACATGGTGGGTCTCCAACCCATGCAAGGGTTTGGACACCCAGTCAAAACTTAAGAGGCAAAAAGCAGAGAAGCCATTTCACTGTAAATGAAGCTGAGCTCTTTCCCATTTTAAAAATAACTGTAATTGTGGGAGAAGCGGTGAGCAGTTCCCAAGTGAGGTCAGGCACAGGCACAGAAATCCCTGTGAAGTCTCAGTTACTCCAGTTAATCCCAGCCAAGTCCCTTGCTGCAGCTCAGTGTGCAACAGACACTGACATGGTTGGCTCTCCTTCATCCTGCTCTTGCTGCCTTGAAGAAAGTTGTAGGAGCTGGAGTTTGCCCTGATTCCCAGGTGTGGAAGAAGCACTGTCAGCTTTGCATGGTTCTCTGAGGTTCCTCTCCTCCCTCCATGCCAAGCTGTGCTGGTACAGGGCCAGGGAAGATGCTGCTTTCTCCAAAGCTGGCACAGAATGCTGGTTGAGTGCAACAGGTTTTGTTCTAATTAAAGAGGAATCAATTAAGCTGCAAGATATTCAGCCACCTGGTGCTTCTGACTATTTTTTCCTCCTCCTTCTCTTTTTTCCTTAACATGCTGCTGCTGCCTCCAGGGAAGCCATGAATGAAGCAAGACATGTTCCAGTTTCTTGCTTTCTTTTAGATTAAAAAATGCTGTTTGGGAGGAAATCTGTGCAAGCCAACCAATTACAGTGCTGTACATGTCCCTGTGATCTGCCACCAGCATCTCCTCTCCCATCCATTACTCCCTCCAGCCAACCCTCCTGTGTCTCCATTAGCACATGGCACTGACTCCGGCAGCAGTCAGTTTGTGCTACAGGAAAAAAAATGATCTGCAGCAAATAAAGAAAAACAAGTGAAAGAGGTGTAATGGGATCTCACGGGAGGCATGAAGGAGTCCTACATGCAAGGAAGTCCTTCGGAGACTCAGCTGTGCCTGGCTTTTCCCTGTGAGATGGTCCATTAGAGCCTCTGTGTGCTCAATAGCACATAAATCAAAAGAGTGGAGAGCAGCAGTTGCTGCCTTGGGCAGTCCCCAGAGTTTGGAGCACTGAGCTTGAAGAAAAAGCAGGGGTCAGCAAGTACCTCAAGCAACACAGGTAACAATCAGGCACTGGAGTGGTGATGAGTGGCAAGGGAGTAGTGGTGGAGAGGTCTGTCCAGGGTGCATGTGATGCTTTTACCCTCAGGTCAATGCTTTTCTCCTCAGGTCAATGCTTTTCCCATCCATGGCTCTGCCTCAGGAATGGATTGTGAAATCCTTTCAATTTGTCTGAGCACATAATAAAGCCCTCTTGCAGATAAATCAGGTTTAATATTGAATATGAAAGGGCAAAAAGGGGAACCTGGGCTTGGATGGTGATGTAAAGGTCACAGAAGCGAGTATTAATGCCATGTCAGCTGACACGTACTAGGAAGATCTTTGAATTCTGGCTTTAGGAAGGATTCATTAATTCAGCTGATTGACTCTGGGAACCACTGCATCAGATGTGTTAAGACCAGTGAAAGGAACCCCCTTCTCCTTGCTAGTCCCCCTCCAAGAACAAGCTGGGTGCTTCGCAGTCTGTCTGGGGTCCCCGTCTGACCTCCTGCAGCAATGCTTTGGCCATCACCTGAGTCAACACCTTGGTAAGGGAGAGGCTGACCAGCCTGGAGCCATGCCAAAGAGAGACCGACATCTGAAGCATGCTTTGAGCAGCCAGTCTCCCCACAGGTCCTTTCCAAGCTGAAGGAGTCCCTGGCCATCATGACATTGGGATGGAGGAGCCCAGGGGGCCCACTCCAGGGAAGATTTAGCCACACATGCTGTGATGGCTCTAAAACCACAAGAAAAGAGCCCCTGAGCATCCAAGAAATTAAAGTGAAGGCCCTGCTCACGTGACATGTCCTGCCACACAGGCAGCTGAGCCACAGTCTGCCTTCTCCTGCCTTTCTTCAAGGGTACGTTTTGTACCAGACAGAATAAAACCGTGCTGCTTCCCACCACTGCAGCTGCTGTGGGAGTCAGCACACTGGCTCCTTCTGCTGCAGATGTGCCAGGCCTTTCACTGCTGGGCTCCACTGCATCTTTGAGCCATGGAAGCATACTGCCTGGAGCACACTGATGCCTGAGGGGGATGAGTATCACATAGACAGAGGTGTCGGGAGTCCCCCTTCCCCTCCACTCCACACTGGGAGCTCTCAGGATGAGTAATCCCTGCTTGATGTCTTGCGACCACAGACATGGCAGCTGCTGGGGCTGCACCAAGGCCCAGGTTCACTCCTTCACTAAGCAGCAAGGCAAAAGCTTGTGCAATTCCCTGGATAGCTCTGCTGCTTCCCCAGCTGGGAACCTGTCTGTTGGGAGCAATAGAGAGCAAAGCAGGGGGAGAAGTTCCTTTCTGGGATGCAGCTCCTTGCCCTGGTGCCCATACCAAGGCCACAGGCTCAGAATGGGGCAGCATCTCCCATGCATTACCTGCTCCATGTTTATAGCTACCATAAAAATCCATTGGAAGAAAATAAAGCATTTTTTCCCTTGTAGGGGAACTGATGCTCTGGAGTTATGGAGATTTTCCATGTCGGTTCCCGGCTGTACATCTGCAGCCAGACTGGAGAAAGTGCAACGCTTGGAAGGATGTGAGAACCAGCTCATCCCAGTTCCTCATTCCACATATGAGGTGCCTGGAGTGTTTGATGGGTGCTTCTGCAAGGAGGCCAAACCCTAATTGCAACTCTCACCAGTAGTATGAGCACAGAACGGCCCTGGG
This sequence comes from Pachycephala philippinensis, assembly GCA_013397055.1. Classification (NCBI taxonomy): domain Eukaryota; kingdom Metazoa; phylum Chordata; class Aves; order Passeriformes; genus Pachycephala; species Pachycephala philippinensis. Next base: position 84,239 of record VWZT01008744.1, read on the forward strand.
GCAGAGAGGATGAGACACCAGCATGGCAGGTGATAAACCACCACTCCCAGGGCTGCCTTCCCTTAGAAACCACCATCAGCTGATTAAGAAGTGCAAATCTCTCATGTAGGAACAGGCTGCCTGCAAGAGCAAGGAAGTGATATTTTAGTGTGTCTAATAAAGGAGTTTAAAACAAAACTCTGCAAAACAATAGCCTGAGCTGAGAACTGGCATCCGAGCAGAAAGTCAGGTGGGGGAGCTGTGCCACAATTTATTTCCTCTCTTTTCATTTCATAAGAGGGAAGCAAATCAAAGCAGACACCTGAGGCATCTCTGGCTGACGCTGGAGGTTTAGTGAATGCTGCCATCCTGTGGGGAAGCCTCTGCTCAGGGAAAGTGGGTGGTTTGGGGCAGCCCTCAGAGAAGCAGGGGAGCAGGATGAGTCCCAGCATCCAAGGGCAAGTAACGGAGCTTTCTCCATCCTCCACTAAAATCAGCCAGGCAGCCTCAGGTAAGCTGGTTATCAGCTCCTTATCTCCATGGCAAATTGACTCTTTTTCCAATGACTTTGATGTCCAGAGGCTGCAGGAGCTTCCCTTATGGCCAAGCAGATGCCATGGCTGTGTTAATGCCGGGACTTCAGCAGCTGGAGGTCTCCTGGTCTCCCAGCCCGTTCCTATGGAAACAGGTTGGGAGTCCGCCAATTTTCCATAAAGAAGGAGAAAGGAGAATGAGCTTGTATCGACCAAGTGGCTGTTTGTCACATTTAGGGTGTTGCAATTTAAAAGGATACACGGCCCTACAATTCCAGCAACACATGATTTCATGAGCAGCCTGTCACACCATGGCGGCGGACAGCAGCGCTGGAACCTTCCCATTCCATCTTCACAGCAGCCAAGATGAATCACATCCACCAAGCCTGGGGCAAAGCTTGGGAGTGATCACCATCAACTAAAACGGAGTGAAAAAAAGAAAAAGAACAGATCAAGGAGTCAGTAGTTGTGTGCTGTGTGTGCTGTAGACTTATTTGTTCTTCAGTGAAGTGGGTGGGAGACACTGTTTGTGTGGACTGTGACCCCCATATTTGATGGTCTGCCATGAGCCTCATCCTAGGCAGGAGTCTTGGTGCTCCCAGATCCTCCTAGGAACAAAGATGTGACAACTTCAGTGACTGTGCGGGGTTCTTTTTTAGGCAAGGAGTCTCTCCATTACAGAAAAAAAAACCCACACCAAAACCACACTACGACACACAATTCCTATTACCTCTAAATCCAGAAATCGTCTGAAAAAAAATCCCAAACCCTGAACAATCCACGACCTCCACTGAACATGAGCAGCAGCTGAGCCTGGCAGTTCTAGGGTCTGACTCACCATTTCCACACCCTGCCACTACTCCAGGTTCATTGAAATGCATTTGGAAAGCTGGAGGGAAGAGGCCACGGTGGGTATAGGTCCTCAACTGAAGGCACATACAGCTACCACTCCACTGGGACACACCAGTCTGAGGACCAGGGTGCTCTGAGGAGCTTGTCTTTGTATGTATTGCCCATTCATGGACAAATGTAGGCAGATGGACCCCTAAAATTCATCAAGAACCCATGCCCATCCCTCCCAGCCCCCTCCACGCCCACCACCCCGGCAGAAGAGGGTCTGGGGACTCCCAGATGATGGTCCTGGATGTGATAGTTGCTCACCGGTTGTACTGCAGCAACAGAATTACAGAATTGCAGATTTGTTGAGACTGAAAAGCCCTCTAAAATCATTGATTCCAGCCATTGATTCCACATCACTGCCAAGGCCACCTCTAATCCATATCCCCAAGTGCCACACCCACTCCATTTCTGAGCACTTCCAGGGATGGTGACTCCATGGGCAGCCTGTTCCAGTGCCTGATTACCCCTTCCATGAAGAAATTTCCCCTAATGTCCAATCTAAACCTGCCCTTGTGCAACCTGAGGCCACTTCCTCTTGTCCTGTCACTTGTTACATGGAAGAAGAACCCAACCCCCACGGCTGGTCCATACATGCAGCTAATAGCTCGGCTCCCAAGCTTTTTGGTTATGATCCAAACCCACAAGTATAAATACCATAGTGCCCACTGCCCAACAGGTGCTGCTCCAAGCCGCTGGCAGCCTCTGAGCCGTACGAGCCTGGCAGTGCCGGTGCAGCTCCGGGACGGCACCCGCTCGGATCCCTGTGCCAGATGGTAAATGACACACGGCTACTGACGCGCGGTGGAGCAGCAGACAGAACAATCTGTTCTCTGACGGTAGTTTTCTAACTCACACGATGCGGATGGTGTTTGCCTGGGAAAGAGAGGATCCATAGGCAGCAAGGACTGTGCCTGGTTTGGGATTAGGGAGGGGAATATCTCCATTTGCCTGAAAAGAACCTGGGGCAGGGTGGGATGTAACTTGCTGCACTTCTGGCATTAAAATCATGGATTAAAATGAGGATGAGGGGAGTCCCACAGGAAGTGGGAAACCTATGGGAAAAGAGGAGCCCCGCTGGGGGAGACCATGGTGAGGACCACAGGGGGAATAAGAAAGCTCCAAAGGGGGGGG
>VWZT01008744.1:87237-104898 GCA_013397055.1 Pachycephala philippinensis
GCTGCCGGGCCCGGGCCGCACAGGCTTCCAGCGCAGGCAGCCCCGTGGGCCTCCGGAGTGCGGCGTGACCGTGTCCTGGCTCCATAGGGCGGGACGGGTAGAATAAAACGTTCTCCTCGACTCCCGGCTTTCGGTGCTCGCCACCCTGTGCCCCAGCCCGCCTTCCCGTACAGTGCTGTACTCGGGGGCCTCGCCCTCGTGCTCGCGGTGCCGTCGCTCCCGCCGTGGATGCGCGGGCCGGGGAACGTGGTTTGACACGGGTGCGGGTGGCACCCGTCCTGCCGTGGTCCTTGGGTCTCCTTTGGGGGTGTAGCTGAAGGTGACGGGTTTTCCCCCAGCCCCTCTCCACGCCGGGAAAGCAGCCGCTCCTCTTGTGCGGACCAGGACCCCGTCCCGGCGGCAACTCGTGAGTGACGGAGCTGCATCACCATAGGGACCGGGGGAAGGAGCTGCCCTACTGGGTTCGCTTTCCCGCCCCGGGTTCCGCCGCTGGTAAGGAACCTCATAATTGCTCCCAAAGCCCAGAGCGTGTCTGGGAAAGCCCGAAATGCGGCCAGCCCCCGCTGCGAGCTCCCTGGGCGGGGCGGAGCGACTGCTGCGGGAAACGAAACTGAAACGGAGCTCGCAGCCATCTTGGCGGTTGCTCGGTGCCGCCCCGCGGGGACATGTTCTGCGGGTGGGGGTTTCTTTTTTCCCTGTATTTTCTCATAAAATAATTTGGCGTGCGGATGAGACTGAGGTAAGAGCGTTTTTTTTTAAACCCCTCGTCCTGTTTCTGCCGTGCCCTTGGCTCGGGTAGCACTTGTAAAACGAGGTCACTGAGCAGGGGGCAGCAGTGGGGCTCCCTCGTAGCTGGGGAGGTGGGAACCCGTCGCGCTGCACTCAGCTTCCGCGTGTTTATTGTAAAGATAAGTCCCGGTGGTGGCAACCGAGTGCAGTTGTTTGATGAAGGGGACATTTAAGTTGGCCTTGAGGTGTGTTTGGTGAAGATGTGGAGCTTTATAAAGATGAGACTTGCATCGGGAAAACCGTGTTTGTGACGATAGGTGCCTTAAGGAGGTCACGGAGGAGCAGGCAGAACGGGGACCCAGTAGTGTATATCATGTTCCGTGTCTTTATCCTCTCAGTTTCGCAGCAAGTGTTATCAGAGAATTAGAATATGCTGGGCTGGATTCCTTACTTTTAAAAAGCATGTTAATAGTTTGGTCTTATGTCCTGTACCCCAGGGGGGCAGCACGACTATGTGTGATAGAGCGAAATTTGGGCTATAATCCAAAAAAACTTGTCATACTGTTGTGAGCTGCACACCTATCCAATTTCTCTGCATGTTATCACTTTAATTCCGCGGTCGTGTGATGCTTTACCTCTACAGACCACGTAGTGTCCAGGGAGAAAAAGACGCTTAGGATTTCAGACTGTTTTGGCCACGAATCTGAAAATAATTGCAAGCCTGTTGCAGCTCTGTTTTGTGTGACCGTGCAAGCTGCTCCAGCTCCTTGTGCTGCTCCAGCTCCCCTCCTTGCGCTCCTTTACCTCCTTATGCCCCCATTTCTCAGACTGCAAAGTAGGTCTGAGATTCTTCTCTCTCTCGGGGCAGGGGAGTGGAGCTTGCTGTGTTTCAGGAGTGCATCCTGAACAGGCCACCCGGCCCTGTGCTAGAATCAAGTCTAACGGGAGGAGAGGGCTGCTCGTGTCAAAGCTGCTTCTCGTGATTGGCTTCACCTGCAATTTGGGGCTGCTGGTTTTCTGCTGGACAGCCAGAGTTTGCCATCTGTGTTTACAGGACTAATTTAGACTCCTGGAAAAGTAGAAAAAAAAAAATTGACAAGGGAGAAGGTGCTTGAAATGCCTCAGTAGCCGAGAAGCTGTTTAAACTGCATTTCTGGAATCCTGTAGTTGTGTAAGTACGTTCTGAATTCCTGTATTGTTTCTCCTCAGGGCGGGAGAGTGTGGAGTGAGTGACAGGTCCTCTCCTGGCTCATCAGCAGCCTGGTTCCCACGAGTGTCCCAGGAGTGCGCTATGATCAGAGGCGCTGGGCAAGGCAGAGGCTCGTATCTTACCCAGTCAAGACATAACTATCCCAGCACTAATCGAGGTTTTTTTAACCGCCCTCGTACCCCACAAGAAACTAATCAGGAAACCTTTTTACACCAGCAGTTCCTAACGGAGCAGGACGCTGAAGTCTCTGTATTGCAAGGGCGGGGATCACAGACGGAGTGGCGCACCAGAGGTGGGCGAGCTGCAGCACCGGCTCCTGCAGGCAGATGTCAGCCCAGCTTCAGCAGGGCTGGAGGGCGTAGGTTCTCCAGCCAGCATCCGTGGGTTGAGACTTTGCCTCGGTGTTGTCCTCCGCAGTACTGTCATCAGGAGAACTCAAGGAGAGATTCTGATGCTGTGAGGCTGAATTTCCAAAGGCTGTCTCTTGCTGGGCAAGACTATGAACAAGAAATTCTGACTGTTTTCAGGCAGCTTGGGGAGGGGAGGACTTGCACGGCTCATGATCTCGCACGTAAACTTAAAACTCAAAAGAAGGAGGTCAACCGTGTTTTGTATAAACTCCTCCGAGAAGGCAAGTTGCACAAAGGGGGAGAGACACCACCCCTGTGGAGAGTTGCCAGCCCCAGCTCAGGGAGAGAAAGAAGCCCTCCTGACCACAGTGCCAGTTGCACAGATCCTGTTTGTGAGAGTGGAGGAGGTGAGCGGAGCACACGTGGCTCAGGAGACACAGAGATGGCTGAGACAAAGGAGAAAATCTGCAACTACTTGTTCAGTGTGGTAGAAACAACAGCACTCAATCTTGCCAAAAACATTGGGTTTTCGAGGGCCAAGGACGTTAACGCATTTCTTAGTGCTCTGGAAAAGCTGGGAGATGTCCACAAGCAGAACGCAACTCCACCACGATGGTCCCTGACAGACAGGAAACGCGAGAGGATGCAGATGAGGCTGAAGGCCAGCGCAGTAATGCAGATGGCAGATCCCACACCTCCTGAGTCGGGTCTTCCCTCTTCCTTTGTCCCTCCATGTCCCCAGGAGATGACTGCAGCTTCACCAGCAGTGGTGGCATCAGAAGAAGAAAGTGTAGACAATGGGGGGCAGCCTTTGAGGCAAGCTGGTCAGGGCAATGTCAGTGACACAGAAGCAGATGCATCTGAGGACACTAAGCCTGAATTCTCCAGTTTGAGTAATTATGATAACTCAGAAAACAGCAAGTGGACCACAGATGATATCCCAGATAATCTGAATGCTATCAACAAGCAGCCTGTTAAGTCAGAATGCATCATGAATTCTCCATCTTCCCCCAGTTACGCTGCCCAGTTCGAAACTGCTTTTCCATGTACGTCTGTAGAGAAACTGATAGCTTGTCAGGAGAAGAACCCAGTGAGTGGCCTTACTGAATATTCCCAGTATACATACCAACACTGTGATTTCATCATGCTGGAGCAGAATGGACCCTCTCATGAGCCACGGTGAGAAGATATAGTACCTTTTCTGAGCTCTTTTTCCTTAAAATGATCTAACTTCAACTAAGTTGACCCCCTCAGCTGTCCTGAAGGGGCGTGCTATTAATGTTTCTTTCATTTCAGAAGGATTAGCCTAGTTGTTTCCTTGCATCAGCTTAAAAAATAAAAAAAGGCTAAAATTTAACACTAGGTAGCCCAGTTTTGGCAACCCTGCTCCTCGTTATGAGCAGCGAAGATGGGATTAATCTCTTCACTAGGTCCCATCTCAATTACTTGCCTTCAGTTTGATCATATAGGTGGAAACTGGTATTTCTAAGCTGCCTTTCAAGATGCTCTCAACATGGAAATGGTGTAAAGGGAGCCCAGGACCAAGTGTTTGGGTGCAGGTGTCTTAAGTTAGACAAGGTGCCTCCACTCTGGACGTTTCTGTGTTGTAGCAGGTCAGAGCAGATTCTGTGAGCTGAGCATGTGGTATGATACTGGAGTTGGCCAAGTCAGTCTCTGGAGTCCTGCTTCCCCTTGCAGAATCATGGCTGTTACTGAGCACCAGCGAGACCATGGAAAGCACCATATGTGCCACACTGGAATATGTCAATAGATTCGCAAGACGGGAAAATTGGCCTAATTTCTAAAGATGGAGTTCTAGGGTTTTGTTCTTTTGGTTTTTTTTTAAGAAGGGGTCTGAATGGATTCAGCACCATAATCCCTCTCCAGATCTGGTTTGACCCACTCTCCTTGGAAGCAGGTTTCCAGAGCTGGAGGATAGAAGATAAACTTGTTTGTTAGAGTTCACAGGAATGGGAGAGGCAGAAACGTCAAAGGCAAGAGGTTTATGTGAGACGGCACCTTTCTAAGATGCGGTGAATGCCCTGGATAGCCACGGAGTGGCCCCAAATGACCAGGTGCAAATGAAACAGTGCAGGCTGCTTTTGAGCTTTCTTATGTGGCAGGAGCCACAACAGAACTGCTGCCTGCATACAGCCATTACCTGTTCCTGGCACCTGTGGTGGAACAAGGCAATTCATCCTGTTCCTTCAGAACAAAACGTGGAGCTGCTCCTCTGTTGTGAACAGCTCTGGAAATGCAATGAAACAAGGCCCAGATGCAGTGCTGTTCAGGTGTCCTTGGTATTTTTGTCTTCTGCACATGGCAGCCTGGGTTTACTTTCCCAGCCAGGAGCTGGCTGTTTCTTTTCCCTTGAATTCTCTGCTTGCTCTGAGAAGACCACACTTCTGCCTCTCAGTTTACCCCTTTGGTTTTCTCTTTCGAAGGTTTAAGTTCCAGGCAGTGATTAATGGACGCCAATTCCCACCAGCAGAAGCAGGGAGCAAAAAATTGGCTAAACAGGAAGCAGCAGCTAACGCGATGAAGGTCCTGATGAGTGAAGCAGAGAACGGAAGGCAGGGTGGAATTAAATGTGAAGAGCCATTTCCCTCCAACAGCTCGGAACCAGAATTGGTGAGTCCTGTTTTCTTTACTTTGTGAGGCTGCTCAAACAGTGCTGAGTCTGACATTGACTTCCTCCATCTTCTTGCTGTAGCCTTTGCAGCAGGAGCCAGAGCAGTCATCTGCAGCAGCTCACCTCAGCCTGCTTCCTGGGAAGCACCCTATCAGCATATTAATGGAGTACGGTCAAAAATCAGGGAACATAATTGAATTCCAGCTGCTCTCTCAGGAAGGTCCTCCTCATGATCCTAGGTATGACGTATTCTTGTCAGCTTTGAGGGAAGGTGGAAGCTCTTTCTTCACGGTCCTTCCCCTTCAGCATGCTGCCCGCATCCCTGGATTTGTCACTGACCTAGCTGAGTGCTCCTCTTATCCAAGGATTCTGGTCATGGCTCATCCAAGACATCTAGTTCCAGAAAGAGACCCAAAGTGATGCCCTTTCTCAGAGAAAGGATGCTGTTTCTTCTGCCAGAGCAGGAGCAGGTTCCGGTCCTGTACCCTACCTGGTGGTGTTCTACTGGTATTGTTTAGGGCCATCACAGTAGATTTCAATTGCAGATAAATTGGAGATAACCCAGAAGGATTTACCTGGAAGTGGGAGATGGGGATAATAACCAGATTGAGACACCTATGGTTAACACTCTTCATGTACTGTAATGTCCTGTCAGGTTCAGCTACTGTGTGAAAATGGGTGACCAAATTTTCCCTGCTGTGGTAGGAAACAGCAAGAAGGGAGCAAAGCAAATGGCAGCAGAAGTTGCTGTGAAGATTCTTTCTGGAGAGTCTGTACCCCATGTCTTGCCTGAACAGGTACAAAGAGTTTCTTTACAAGATCCAATTTTGAATTGGGTGTACCTCCCCCTTTTGTTTCCTATACTGCTGGATTTCACTCCACAAGGTCACATGGGGCAGAGGTTTGCCGCTGCTCTTGGCCTGCGCTAAATGCAGCTGCTCAATGTTTAACAGCCTTCTCCTGTCTTAACTCTGCTCTAGCCTGTTGTGAAGCCCCACAGTGACCAGTCCATGCACAATATCGGCACTCCAGATGAATCCAAGGTGGTGAAAACAAAGGGTGTTGGGGAGCTCATCAAATATCTTAACGTCAATCCTGTTAGTGGCCTGCTGGAATATGCCCGGTCCAATGGGTTTGCCGCAGAGTTCAAACTCATTGACCAGTCAGGACCTCCCCATGACCCCAAGTAAGTAGTGGCATCTGGGAGAAGGAAATTTTGCACTGCTGCTGTTGTCCTAGAAAAAGGGCAGAAAGCTCAAAATTGCTGATGCCTTTTGAGATGGCAACAGGGCTAGTGGCTGCCTCTGCCAAACCTTGTCCCTCTGATTCCCTCCTCTCTCCACTTAGAGAATGTAAAAACAAAACTGAAATCCCCAGGTTTCTTGGTTTCTTTATAGGTTTGTCTATCAGGCAAAGGTTGGAGGCCGGTGGTTCCCAGCTGTAACTGCACACAACAAAAAGCAGGGCAAGCAGGAGGCAGCCGATGCAGCACTCCGAGTCCTGATTGGGGAATCGGAGAAGATTGAGCGCATGGAAGGGATGAACGTCACTGAGGTAAATCTTCTGCCAAAGTTGGGATTGTGTTTGTAGCCCTGCCTATGCTCCTCCTTTCACTCCGACAGAAAAATGCCTTCAAAATCAACTGTGATCTCTTTGTTCTCTGCAGCTGTAGATAACCTGATGTGGTTTTGCTGAAGTGGGTTAGATGTTTCCTCAGGGCGCAGGCATACCCTTCTGTCCTATGGGCCTCTGCTTTAGGACACTAAATTGTTACCAGATTCTTCCACAAGTTACTGGAATGTGTTCCTGTGGTAGAGTAGGAACACGCTTGTTTTAATTATGTTGTTATTTTTAATATGCTTATTTTTATTCTTTTAATTATTACCTCTTCCAAATTTCTTCTTACTGCAATAAAAATTGTGTCAGCTCAAAAAACTCATGCATCAGATAAACACAAAGTCCTGGTTGTGTCAGGATGGCTGTCCCAAACCTGGGCTGATTTAAATCACACTTAAGAGTGTTATGATCTCTGAAAAGCCTCATTCCAGGCGGCACAACTGAGCACAGCTGGGGCTCTAAATAGCAAAGCCATCAGGGGGGATTTGTCAGTCAGCAGTGGTGGAGGAGGTGAGTTGATCTGCACTGGGAATGACTGTGCACTCTCCTCACAGGCAGCTAGAGGAGGAATTCCTCCAAAGCCAGGAACAGATTTCTCTGGATGAGTCTCTGGAAATAGGCAGGATGGTTTTGTTCTTTCTTGCTCGGGATTTTCCCTGGCATTCTCAGGAGGCCGTTCCTCAGCCCATGTCACTTGCTGCTGGGAAGACAGCTTGCTGCTGTCTCTGATGTGGCCAAAGCAGAACTCAAAGTCTTGGTTGAAGTTTTCCCAGAGATACCTAGAAGAACTTCACCCACCCCTTGACACAGCACTGCCCAAAGCTCGAAGTTTTCTGTGTTCTGCCTTCTGCCTGGAAAGCTGTGCTTCAGGTTAGCTCATTTCTGAGCTATGTTGTGTGACCTGCTCATGGTCTGTGCTGTTGTGTCCCCGTCACAGCTCCCTGTGAGTGGCAGCACCCTACACGATCAGATGGCCATGCTGAGCCACCAGCGCTTCAACAGCCTCACCGCCCGCATCCAGCACAGCCTGCTCGGGCGCAAGATCCTGGCTGCCATTGTCATGCGGAAGGGAAATACAGGCTTGGGAGAGGTGGTCAGCATCGGAACCGGTATGAACTACTTCTTCCAGCACACTGAACTCTCACTTCCGTGCTAGATTTCTTTGTCAGCCACACCTCAGAAATGGCTGTTGCTGTAGGGTTCCTCAGAGAGGGCACAAAACGTTCCCAGGGCTCACATGGTGTTACGAGTGATCTGGTTAGAGAGAGAGAGAACAAAGTGAATGTGCCTGCAGCTATATTGCTCTTAATCTTTGCTTGCATTGCTGCGTGCTACTCTGTGCATCAGAGCATGGGTTCCTTATGTGCTACAGCACACAATCCTACAGTTTCTCACAGCTGCATATACCTTACCTCCCTCCCTACTTCGCTGACAGGCTCCTACCAGGAGTGCTGGGCTGAAAAGCCCTGGGGAAGGTACAGTCCCCCGAAACTCACAGCAATTTAAGTCTGTCTGTCCCTGAAGTGGTGTCCCTTTATCTTCTTAACTGCTTGTGATAATGATTTAATAGGCAGGATGCTGCTGCTGCTGCTTAGGAGCCCCAAGAATTAAGACTTCTTCCCGCTGTCTCTGAAGCCATCTTGACTTTGACACCTGCCGTGTTATTTAATTCTTTGTTTGTTTGTTTGCTTCAGGTAATCGCTGTGTGAAAGGAGAAGAGCTAAGCTTGAAGGGGGAGACAGTAAATGACTGTCATGCAGAAATCATTTCTCGAAGAGGCTTTGTGAGGTGAGAAAAGGGGAAACCCAAAGGAAAAGGAGAGGGACCTGCCAGGAGCTGCTCACCTATTCTGGAGGGGTGTAGCTGAAACACACCCCTAGTTCTTTGCTGTGCTGAGAGATGCTATGATCCTCAGACACTGTTTACCCATGTGTTGTTAAACAGACGGAAGTTATTTCTGGTAAGAAGGGGCCATGCCTGAATGATGCCCAAATAAGTACTGAATGGGAGACTTGCCAGGAGCCCAAGGGCTGCATCTGATGTACTTAATATAAAGCCTCCTGCTAAGGCTGCTGGGGCTGATGTGCAGGGCACTCTCCAGCCTGAGCACAGCTCCTGCCACACCAAGCCACTGCAGGCTTGGTCTCCTGGCCCTTCTGGGTCTGGGTGTGGAAGGATTCAGGAAAACATACTGCATATGTTTGCTTTGATAGGTCAGCAATCCTTTTTCAGGGGTTGGAAAGGGTTTTCCCACCTGAACTGCACAATCTCTCCCTCTCCCTTCTCCTCTCTCCTCTTTTTAAAACGTGAAGTGAGATGAAGCTGGACTGCTTGGTTAATGTCTGTCCTTCAGTTATGAACAAAAAAATCAGCTGCTTCCTTCAAGCCTTTGTGTGCTGCCGCTGTGCTCTGCATTCCTCAGCTAGGGAAAGCTTTGAGGGCAGATCTCTGGGAAGTGATGAATCAGGATTGCATCTTGCTTACTGTCTGTTCAGCTGTTAATCTTGACAGCAGTGGCTTGCTCTGGCACAGCAGAGTGAACTGTGCCTCTCCTTGCAAAATCAGTCCCTGCACAGGTTCTGCTCAAGGACTCTCTGGGAAGCTGCAGTTTTTCTTTAGTCCTTGACACGATGTTGGAGACCTCAGGGTTTTCCCTGGCCAGAAGCAGCCATAAAAGACCCCATCACTGTAAACAGATCATGGGCTCATTATAATACCACTTGAATTCAGCTGCCTGCAGGGTTGTTTACATTTAATGCAAACTTGCTGCTGACTAAACGCTGGTTAACAACCTTGAAGTCTTCTTCACACTGGGATCAGATGCATGCAAGCAGCACCCAGCCAGGCTCCTTCTTTTCTCCTGCCAGTGCTTCCCTCTGCTTCCTGGACAGGATACTGCTTTTCTGCTGCTTGTTCTCTGCATGGCAGAAAATCTGCTGGATTTTTTGCCCTTGGCTCAATTTTTTGCCCTTTTTGTGCATCAAGCACTATTTGTTGGCTTCCCAAGCATCCTCAGCCACAGCTCCTGGTCTCCGCTCTTCCATGCGGCAGGAGCAGGTGATGTGGGACCCTGCCTGTCAATTGAAGCACTCCTTGTCTGAGAAACAGAGCAGCCTTTTGACAGGATGGTGTTGTTTTCAGGTTTCTTTACAGTGAGCTGATGAAGTACGACCCGTCTAATCCTTCCTCTGCAGAAGAGGGCATTTTTGAGCAAGCAGGAGGAAAGAAACTCAAAATAAAGAGCAGTGTTACCTTTCACCTCTACATCAGGTTTGTGGGGAAGGGTTGAATGACTAGCGTCAGCAGCACTGTCACGCCCCTGGCCCTGGCTGTTTCCTTTATAGTCAGTGCTAACCAGGGAAGGTTTGTTTTCTAGCACAGCACCATGTGGAGACGGAGCACTCTTTGATAAATCCTGCAGCGATCAGGCAAACGAGATGGGGCAACCCCAGCACCAGCCTCTCTTTGAGAACCCCAAGCAAGGCAAGCTACGGACCAAGGTGGAGAATGGTGAGTACAGTCACTCCCTGCACGATGGGGTGGCTTCAGTCCTCTCCTCTGAGCCTTTCTGGTGCTCCAGAGCTTCCTTACCCTTGTCTATGTGCTGTTGTGGGATTTGAAGCATTCAGGAACCAAAATGGGTAGATGGAAGGTTTTAGAGAGAGTCCCTTCCCCTTCCCAGCTCTATCTGTTGAGCTGTCACACTCATGAAGTTTGCACCTGAAGTTTGATGCAAAGCTCCTATGTCTGTGCCCTCCCTTTCAAGCAAAGTTCTATTCTGCTTCAGCCATCTTGAAAATTACTCATCAGTACCCAGTACTGAATGCCAGATTGTTCCCTGAACCTGCTGTCAGACTCCTGAGTTCACTCTGGGTATCCAGAAGTTTCTTGTGCAGTTGCTTATGGAGTTTTGATTTATTGAATACCTGACATTGTACAGAAAAGCTTTCTTCTCTTGTGCAGGGGAAGGTACCATTCCCGTGGAGTCAAGTGACATTGTGCCCACATGGGACGGGATCCAGCATGGGGAACGGTTACGAACCATGTCCTGCAGTGACAAAATCTTACGCTGGAATATACTTGGCTTGCAAGGGGCATTGCTGTCACACTTCCTAGAACCAGTTTATCTCCGCTCTGTTACACTCGGTGCGAAACTCTCTGTCCTTCCTGGGTAGAACTGGGATGCAGTGATGACTTGCCTCACTGCCCCGTGTGATGGTAAAGTTTGTGGAGGGTGTAGGAGTAACAGACTGAAATGTCTTTCTTGGCAGAACTGTTTGAAAATGAAAAGGGAGTCTATGGACTTCAGGCTATGTGTAGAATGGGTTTCTCTCCGAAGTTCTGCATTTTTAGGAGACACATGATCTAGGAGAGTGAGACAAAAACTGCGTGTTTGTGTCTTCAGTGAGAATTGTTGCAGTCTGTAAACCCTTGTCTTACATACCCAGGATACATGTAGCTATGCTAATCCACATGCTGTGGGCTTTTGGGAGCCTGTGAGCAGTGCTGCAGTTCTTGGGGTTTGGCCAATCCGTCACCTGTGCCATCCTGTTTCCTAACACCTTCACCTCTGTCTCCACAGGGTACTTGTACAGTCAGGGTCACTTGACCCGTGCCATCTGCTGCCGCATGGAGAGGGATGGGAACACATTGAAGGAAAAGCTCCAGGCTCCGTATCACATTAACCATCCTGAGGTACTGCATCCATAGCACCTCTTCATCTTTCTGTCCCGCATTCCTTTGCCCGGTGCATTTGGGGGTGCCCGAGGCACTCTGCAGGGGGGGTCATTGCACAGCAGTCCTCCAGCCAGGGGCAAGAATTAGTGACCAGAAACACAGAATCATACAGTCAAGGGATATTCTGAGTTGGAAGGGACCCACAATGTCTCATCAAGTCCAGCTCCTGGCCCTACACAGGAAAACCCCTAGAACCTGCCCTCTTTGTGTCACCCACAGTTTGGGGGTTACTGGCAATGTCTTAGTCCGGAAGAAAGGACACTAGAGTTGCCTCTGTAGCCTTCAACTCAGTGAGAACCTTATCGTTGTGGCTCTGGAAAGTTTGGGATGAGCTGAAATTGTGAGTGATGAAAGGGGAAAGAGACTCACGCAGCAGGACCACGTTAAGGACCCTCTTGCGCAGGTTGGGCGAGTCAGCGTGTATGACTCTGCAAGGCAGACGGGCAAGACGAAGGAGTCATCAGTGAATTGGTGTCTTGCTGATGAAAGCGAAGTTGAAGTCTTGGATGGCACCAAAGGGAAAGTAGATGGGTAAGAGGAGCCTTTCCTGACACTGCCTTTTCCTGACACTGTCTGGGGGAAGGGGGGCAGCTCTGAGGTGGGGAGTACACTCTGCACTGTTACAGCACCCTACCCATGGGGAGGGTTGGAGGGAGGAATTTTAAACAGACATAAGCAAGCACTCCTGAAGGAAAACAGAATGTTGTTCAGCCTGGACCCTGCCAAGCCCAGAGCTCCTCCCAGAAATCCATGGGATTTTCCCTGAGCCCCATGCTCCTCTTGGCTCTTCTCAGTGTCCCATCCCTCATTGCTGCCACTGTCTTCTTTCTCAGTCTGAAGCTGGAGATGTCTCGTGTGTCCAAGAGGAAAATGTTCACCCTGTTCCAGCAGCTCTGTGCAAAGAACAACCGCAAAGACCTGCTGAGCTTCTCCATGTACTCGGATGCCAAGGAGGCAGCCACGGCATACCAGGCAGCCAAGCAGTGCTTCTTCAGCACACTGGAAGAGCTGGGCTATGGAAGCTGGATCCGCAAACCCCAAGAGGAAGAAAATTTCTCTGTCCCTGATGCGTAATGAAGCACTCTGCGAGGATTGGGGGTTGAATGTGCAGAGGTGTATACATGGCTGTGCTCATCCTTCTTTCACCATGTTTTTGGAGTGGAATCAGGACTGTGCAGCAGTTTCCTGGTAGGCCAGGCTGCCTTCTCCCTGTCACTCAGACCCTGCGTTTTTAAAATGTGCATGTAGATGATTCTCCTTTTTCTTAAGCAAGGGCAGGCTCAGTCTGCATTTGCTTTTTTACAGTTTTGTCCCCTCTTTTTTGTTTTTAAAAGAAGGCATGACAAACCAGAGGAATTTTCAAGACTGTGAGCTTGAAACCTTTGGACCATGTACTGAAAATCCCTCTGGCAGGTTTCGAGGTAAATTTTCTCCTTTGAGATTAAAAAAAAAAACAAAAAAACAACATCAGGCTGTTTGACTGGTTTTCTGTGTCTGTGTTGGAAGATGACTGGCAGCCCAGCCAGACTGGGACATGGGCCTGACCTCTGCAAGGTGCAGCAGCAGGACCAGCATAACATTCTGCATTAACAACAAAAAAGAAAGTTTCAGTATTGTTGGCCATGGGCGTGTTAATCCCTTCTGAAGTGAAGAGGGGCCTGTGGTGGGGTTTGGAGAGGAACAGAGATGAGTTAGTATTTGCTACATGATGAAGGGAGCCAGGTAGAGTTTGGAATTGAACCTCTTGCCTCAAACACGGGGCTCACTGGGCAGAGCTGAGACCTTGAGGGCTTGGACTGGCTCTGAAATGCTGGGGCAGGGCTCTCCCAGCTCCTTCCCTCACTGCTAGCTCTAGGGTGGGGTGTCTCTTCTCCAGTCTCTGGAGGCCAGTGGTGGCTGCAGGCCCTGTCCTGTGTCTGTTTGTGTCTGAGCTGAGCCACATGCCAGACGTGGTGGTGGAAGGTGAGAAGTAGCAATGCTGTTGCCATCCAACAGCAAGTTTGTTGGGTATTGTTGGAGCAGCTGCTTTCCCTGTGCAAGGCCAGTGCTGGCTCTGCCTGGGATGAGAGCTGACACTATTCATATGAGACAGAGCCCAAAGAGCTGTTAGCATGGAAGCCCAGCCCCAAGTGAGGAGCCCTGAGGCTGGGAGCAAGACCCCAGCTCTGGCTGTGGATTTCCACAGGACAGCCAAAGGCAGCCGGGCTGGGGCCAAGCGGGGTCACCACTTGCTGAAACTCCAGCTGCCACCGGTTTGCTCTGTCTGCAGCTGCCCTTGGACACCCACTGCCGTGCAGTGCTGTGAGGGATAGGAACTGCCTTGGCAGCCGGCCCAGAGCAGGGCTGAGGGGCTCCTCTGTCTGCGGCTGCTTGGGGAACTGTGCCTGAGGCTATGGGGGCTCCTGCTGTGCTCCCCACACCCTCCCAATACTCCTAGATCTCCACTTCCCATTGGGGCGCAGCAGGACCCTCCCATTCTGCACTCACTCAAGGTTGGACCAACAGCAGAGGAGACAGAGGTGGGATGAAGTGGGACAAGACCCTGGCATGGGGCTGCTTTCGGAGCAAAGCTCTTAACATTTAAATATTGGGCTGCAGCCCTGAAGAGTAGGAGCTCCAGGAGCAGCAGCTGGAGCAGCTGGGATTTCTCTGGCTGGGTGAAGTGCTGGGATTTAAATTAATTTCTAGCGTGCGGCTTCTCCTAGCCCTGTGTGTTGCCAGGCCCTGCCAACACCACTCCCCCCAGCCCCAGGGATTAGTGGTATTTATAGCAAACGCTCCATTTCAATTTTCCCCAATGAGGCCAATTCCTGCTGGCCAAGGGAGTGTGGGAATTGCTGCCGGCCTGGCCACAGCTGCCAGCCCAGTGACCCATGGTGGGGCCCAGTTGCCAGTAGCTCCCAGCTTGGGTTGATTAATTGTGTTTTCCTTTTCCTTGTGCAACTCATCTTGTGCCTGCTCTTGGCTCCAGCACACTGAACCTGGCGTGGAACAGAAGACGATGGAGCTGGAGCAGCCCCTGGCACTTGCTGCCCTGGCCCTGCCTGCAGGTAGGACCTAAAAATAGCCTCCTCCTGCCTGGTCCATGTGCTCACCTCGGGGAGCCAGAGCTGAGCAGCTCTATCCTCCTCCCCATGCCACTGCTCCTGCTCTGTCGCCTCGTGGGAGCCCCAGAGATGGCACAGGGGTTGGCAGCACCAAGCAGGAGCCAAGGGCTGCCCGCTGAGGCTGGGGCTCTGGCCCCGCATGGCCTGACAGGAGATGCAGTGAACGACTGGTGCTCCCAGGAGCAGAGGAAAGAGCTGGGCATGTCCCCATGGAGCTGGTTTCATGCTCCTATGCTCTCTCCCTCAGCAGCTCAGATTTTCCTCTTCCAGAGTTGATGCCTTCCTGGCCTCTTACCTTGGTCACAGGCAGCCAGAGCCCCCCTAGCCCTGGCTGCATCCTGCTCCCTCTGGCCTGCAGAGCACAGTGTAGTATGAAATGACACCAGATGGAACCAGCCCGGTCCTGTGTAAGTATTTATTGGTTTGCAGGGGCTGCCTGAGCCCAGTACCCAGCTCTCTGGCCCTGGGACCGGCCATTCCCCATGCTATTTGGAAGTGGGGGTGCCCTGGCCAAGCTGCAGCAGGGAGTTGGTGGTGTAGTTCTGGAAGAGGGGCTGGAGGAACATGCCAACGGTGCCAAAGACACAGACGAAGACGAAGATCCACAAGAAGAGGCGGTCGATGACCATGGCCACGTACTTCCAGTCCTCGCTCACCTGCATGGGGCCGGGAAAAATGCTGGGTCAGGCTGAGGCCTTAGGTATTGCCTGACACTGCCCCAACTGGGAATTTGGCATATCCTCAGAGCCTCGAATCTGCTCCCTCAGCACTGCAGCTGCTGGGGCTGCCTGCCAGCCCACTGTGGGCCCCACGGGGCTCACTCCCCCTGCTGTCACCCGCACTGCTGAGCCCAGGAAACATCTCCCCGGTGAGCAGAGCTGGGGGGGCTCTGCAAAATCTGCAGCCTGACAGTGCTGTGCAGGGCCAGGCCGCTTGGGAGCCTCCTGGGTTTCCAGAGCAGCTGCTTCTGCTTCAGCCTGGGACTGCAGTGGTGGGTCAGGGATCAGTGCTCGACCCCCTACCCAGGCAGGATCTGCAGGGCCTCACTGGGCACTGGGCTAGGCAGGGAACCCCTTGGTGCTTGTGCACATCACTTCCTGTGGTGCAGCCGTGAGCCAGGACACACTCTGCACCCTACAGCTCTGCCTGCCCCCCACAGTTCTGGCCACCCCTGAGCACTGCCCACCCCCAGATGCACACCGCCCCCCTCCAACTTACACTCTGATCATCATCCTCACTGCGCATGTGGTCAGCAATGAAGCGCACACCATCCACCGCTTCCTCCAGCCCGCAGCTGCAGCCAGCCACAGGGGCCGGTGCCTGCCCCTGTCGCTCCCGATAGCCATTGAGCCCCTCGGCCTTGGCAGCACCGGGGTTGGCGAAGCAGGTGCAGGTGCGGCCACCAGCCTGGACAAAGAGAGCAGTGGCGGCAGCACGTTCCTGGGTGTGCCGGCGCTGGCGCAGACGCTGGCGTGCGCAGTTCTGCCGCGGCTGCTTCATGAAAAGCAGCGCTGGGAGCTTGTGGAGGAAGAGTGTGCGGACCCAGGGTGGCATGGTGTGCGTGGTGGGCGAGCGGTGGTGCACGTTGAGGACGCAGACGCTGGTGACAATGGAGAAGGTCACCAGCACCATGGTGAACATAAGATACTTGCCCACCAGCGGTACGTCCAGTGAGGTGGGTGGCACGATCTTGGAGATGAGCAGGAGAAAGACGGTGAGGGCGAGCAGGACAGAGATGCAGAGTGTCATCTTCTCACCACAGTCAGATGGGAGGTAAAACACAAGGATGGCCAGGGAGGTAATGAGGATGCACGGGATGATGAGGTTGATGGTGTAGAAGAGCGGCTTGCGCCGAATGATGAAGTCGTACGTGATGTCCACATAGGTGGAGTCATCAGGGTTCTCATTGCGCCGCCCCGGCAGAGCCACGATGTCCCACTCGCCACTGGGTGTGAAGTCATCCAGGCTGGCCACCTCACTCTTCAGCACCAGGTCTATCTCGGTGCGGTCGTAGGTCCAGGAACGGAACTTCATGGTGCAGTTCTGCTGGTCAAAAGGGAAGTGCTTCACCTCGATCTTGCATGCGCTCTTGTAGATGGCAGGCGGCAGCCAGAAGATGCTGCCATCATAGGAGATCACCGCATTGGAGTAAAAGGAGACCTCATACATCCCATCGGCGCTGGGGTGAAGAGATGTGCTGTCAGTCCTTACGTTGTCAGGCACAGCAGTACAACAACATGGCCCCCCACCTGGGGTGGGGTTGGGGAAGACACGGACCCTCCCCCAAAAAATGACCTACTTGTTGTAGAGCACCACATCAGGCAGCCAGATGTGCTTGGAGGGCAGGCGGACCTTCTTCATGTTGTCAAAGTCCTCAGGCTTCCACGTGAGGCGGTAGTCCTCCCACTCCTGAGGACAGGTGGGATCAGCCCAGCCCAGCCACAGGAGGGGGGCCTGGGGCAATGAGGTGGGTCAGGGCAGGGGGGACAGGGGTCCCACACAGGCTTTATGAGGGGCTATGATAGGGCAGGGTGGACATTAGGGTCCCACATAGGGTGTATGGGGGGGTCCCTATGATAGGGATGGGTCTCAAGGCAGGGGCTGGTGAGTCCTGGGTCAGAGTGGACATGGAGGCTCCAAGTGCACGGGGGCCCAGGACAGGGTGCAGGATGAAGTCTTGGAGCAGGGTGGACATGGGGGTCCCAGGGTGCCCACCTGGGTCAGCCAGACGTTCGTGGTCATGATCTGCTCCCGCTCATGCTGCAGAGAGAGGGGGGGCAGTCACTCAGGGTGCTGGGAGGGTTTGGGCCCCCCTCGCTTGCTCGGTGGGTTGGGGAGTAGAGTCCTGGCCAACTCACCACACTGATGAGCTGCGCCAGCGACACCATCAGCTGCACAGTCACCAGCTCAGAGCCATTGGTCGCCGGCCGGATCAGCTTGTTGTAGCGCGCAGGGTCCAGCAGATACTCAACCAGTCGCTCCTCTGTATCCGTGCCCAGGCTCCCTGGGGCATGGCGGAGCCTGAGTCCCACAGTGGTGGGCAGGGCCCCACACGAGAGTCCGGGAACCCCCCGGGATGGAGCCTGTACCCGGCCTGGGGCTATGTGCCTGGCGGCCCGAGAGCAGGAATGATGGCGTGCATGGTGATGGGGTGTGGGTGTCATAGCTGGGCATGGAGCGGGGGGGGCGGGGGGAGGACGGGAGGTCTGAGGGGCTCCACGACTGGGGACGAGCAGCTGGGCAGGGCTGGGGGTTCCTCTCTGCCCTCCCCTGCCACTC
>VWZT01008744.1:106004-116259 GCA_013397055.1 Pachycephala philippinensis
TTCACTGCAACATCACGGTGAGGCCCATGGGGTGCGGCCGGCCCAGGCTCTGCGGGGGCACCGCAAGGGCGGCCCCGGGACCGAGTGGGCTCCCCTTCGCGCGTACGGGGCTGCCGCCGTTGGGGCCCAGGGTGAGCTGGGCTTGGGCCCCAACGTCCCTGGCGGCGGCTACGGGGCGAGGGGGGTAGCTGCCCCCGGCCCCCTCCTCCGTGGGGCCTGTGGGAGCGCCGTACGAGCTACCGCGAGCTTCTCGGGGCAGCGGCTCACGCAGAGAAAAGCCAGCGGGCAGTGCCCGGCAGCATTCCCGCCGTTCCAATGGCTCCGTGTACGAGACTGTGCCCCCGTTTTCCCTGCTTCCCCCAGTTTTGTTTTGGGGGATTTCCCAGGGGACCGTGATCTGCTTGGAGAAGAGGCACCTGCGGCAGCAGCGTCTGCTCTTCTTGTCTGCTCTGGCTCATCCACACCGGGGTTTTAGGGATCCTGGTGCTGGATGGCTTGGCTCTGGGGTACTGATGCCCTCTTTGATCAGAAGTTACAACTGGTTTGTGTTTCCAGGCAAGGAGGGCCAGCAGAGCTTGGATAGCACCTGGTGCAGATTCTGAATGGGGCCAATGGCCAGGATTTTCTAGAGGGGCAAGTTAGGAGAGTTGCCAGAGACTTTGTCGTGGGTTAAAGGTGCCCGCTCGGCCTCTGCCCTGTGTGGGTGCTGCCGGGTTCTTCTCCTGCAACTGTTGGTGCAGAGCTGCGAGGGGAGCAGCCTGTGGGCAACATGGGATGCCCTCAGTGTCCTGCCTCAACTTCCTCTGACCCCCAATGGCCCCACGACCAGAGGGTTGGCCAGAATGCCACCACTCTCCCTCCTTGTTACACCCTGGGCCAGGGGGACACAGTACAGAGCCAGCCCAGCGTGGTCAGAGCAGGGGTTTGTATTGCCCTCAGCCCCAGGTTTATGCTGGAGGGTGGATCAGTCACTTGTGGCCTGATCTCTGTGGTCCAGAGGGATCTGTTTGCAGAACACGCAGGGCTGCAGGCCCCACCCCGTCTGGCTCACTGCTCTGTGCACCGCAACAGCCTCCATCCCACCAACACCACCTTCTCCTCCTCTCCAGGAGTCTTATCCAGCTGTTCCCCCAATATGGTCTGTGGAGTCAGATGATCCCAACCTGGCAGCTATCCTGGAGAGGCTGGTGGAAGTCAGGAAAGGAAATACGTTGGTGAGATACACTCCACTGCCTGGGAGAGGGGAGGGCTGGCAGCTTTGAGGGGGTAACTCCCTGCTTGCATGTCCCCAGCAGTCCACGGTAGGGATTGCCTCTGGTCTCATAAATGTTCCAGATATTTGGGATGAGCTTCTCTGACTTCGTTTGATGCTGGGGTGGGATTTTGCACCCATGTCTACTGCTGCTTGGAGCAGAAAGGAGCGGCCATGGGGCCTTTGCTCACTGTCTGCAGTGCTGAGGCTCAGCTCAGCATGGAGGTCCCCACACTTTCCTGACCTTCTGTTCTGCGGACAGCTTTTGCAGCACCTGAAGCGAATAATCTCTGACCTGTGCAAACTCTACAACCTCCCCCAACATCCAGATGTTGAAATGCTGGACCAGCCTCTGCCGGCAGAACAGGTGAGTGGCTCAGGAAAAGGCTCCCAAAGCTGGGAAAACAAGTTCCCTGATGTTTGCTGTGGAGGCTTCTAGGGGTTACCAGAGGAGGAACACGGTGGATGAGGGGTTGGATTCCTGTCCTGGGTGATGCCAGCCTGCTCCGCTGGGCCTTGGTGCTGTTTTCTGTAAAGGCTCTCAGCTACTCTTTGCTTTTAATTTGATTCTGCTTGTGTATCCCTGTTTGACCTCACCTTGGGAGCGTCTGGGAAGGCAGGAGAGCATTTTCCCAGGAGAGCATTTTCCCAGGACGCTGACCACACAGTCTCCATCCCTATCCTTCTCTTCCCACAGAGCACCCAGGAAGAGGTGTCCTCTGAAGAGGAAGATGAAGAGATGCCAGAGGTAAGTGCCACCTCGCTGTGTGAGGAAATATGCCAGAGAGCTGAGCACAGGGAGAAAGGTGCTGAAAGGTGCGAGGGTACAGGGGTCTTGCCTGGGAGAAGCTTGTGGCATCCAGACACGGAAGTTTGGATCCAAGGCTGGATAGTTCTCGGCATTTTGATGCTGAGGATGCTGAGGCACAGCTGGCTGCCACATATTCACAAACGCCAGGAGAGCACAGAGGCTGAGCAGCGTAGCCGTGGCCTCCAAAGGCAAGTGGATGAGCTGTGAGCAGAGCTGCTTGGACAATTATCTGCTGTTCCCTAGAGCCTGCAATTTCTGCGGGAGAGATGGGATTTCCGGGTTGCTGTTGCTGGCGGGGAAGTCACTGTTGCACGGGACTCCCACAGAGAGGATTAGGTCAGGTGGCTGAGTGTGCAAGTGAGCTAATTGCCAGGAGTGGTGGAGGCAGCCACTCTTCACTGCAGGCTGAGGGCACCTTGCTGCAGAACCCATAGGCTCTGGTTGTTTGGTTTGCAGTTTAGAGATCTCTAGAAGTGGGTGGAATAATCTTGAATCTCCATGGTGACGTTTAGTGATGCCTCACAGCAGCACGGGCACTGAGTCAGCAGTGCCGCGGAGCCTGGGGGCAGGTCACTGAGCAGCAGCACCCCAGCAGCTGGGGGGTTTTAGCAAAGTTAATTGCTTGCTAAATTAAGGCTGCGCTTTGCCAGGGTCT
The DNA here is from genome assembly GCA_013397055.1 of Pachycephala philippinensis. Lineage (NCBI taxonomy): Eukaryota > Metazoa > Chordata > Aves > Passeriformes > Pachycephala > Pachycephala philippinensis. The sequence continues at coordinate 108,723 of VWZT01008744.1, forward strand.
GCGGGGAAAAGGGGGAGGGTTAAATGGCACCAGCATAACCTTGTGAATCTGCAAATCTGCTGCTTCATGGCAGATCAGTGTGTGCAAGGCCTCCACTCCTGTGGGCTGGAAAATAAATCCTCAGGAGCTGAGCATTCCCCTTTGTGTTTTTTGCTAACGCCGTGTGTTGTGAAGGGAGAACACTCTCATGCAGAGCAAAGGTTTTGTGCTGAGCAGTGGGATTTGTTGAGCTGTGTGGAGGAGTGGAGCAGCAGAGCTATGCCCTGGCACAGAGATTCATTATGCAGGTTAATCTACTCGAGGGATTTTCTAGGAGGATCTATTTTCCTGTGAGTCTAAAAATGTCAAAGCCCTTCCAAAAACGCTGCTCAATAGCCACGGCCAGCCCAGAGAAGCCAGAGTAAACACTTGTTCAGAGGATTTAGTGCCAGCACTGGAGCATACACATAACCTTTTCCAGGCAGCTGAACCCTGTGTGCATGGGGAGAGACTTCTGCAGGGGGCCCAGATGGCAGCGACTGGTTTTTCCCATCAGGGTCTTGCATTGCTGCGTGTTATTGTGGGAAACAGTGAGGGGCAAAGGCTCTTCTGGGCTCAGGTACCACACTTGGGTTGTGCTGAGCTGATCTACAGAGAGCCCCCAGACATGCTGTGAAATACCCACTCTTCTTGAGGGACCAACATCCCATGCAGCTGGATTTGGGTGCAAGGGTCTGTTCTTGTAGTGTTGGTGACCTGTGTCCATGTTGGGGTTTGGCTAGCCAAAGGGGCCCAGGTGGCCTGGCAGCACTGTGCCAAGGGGCTGTGCTTTGTTCCTGCCATCCAGCAGCGTGGTACAGGCTGCTGAAGCCACAGGTGTGCCAAGATCCAGGGCCACTCGGCTACATGGGGCTCGTTGAGGAGTGAAATATTCATGGCTTGTTATAAACAGGCATGAGACATGGCAGGGAAGAATCCAGCAAAGAGCTTGCATGAGTCCAATGGAATGCCCAGGCCTTGTGTCTTCCACTCTATTTGTACCTCAGATCAGGAGATGGGGCTTCCTGGGGTGAGAGTTGCACTAGGAATCCTTCCTGGGTCAGGGCAGCTCAGTACCCAGAGCAGGGAGGAGCAAAGGCACATCTCTTCGAGCTTTCCTCTTCCCTTCCCAGGACACTGAAGACTTGGACCACTATGAGATGAAAGAAGAAGAGCCGGCAGATGGGAGAAAGACAGAGGATGAAGGCATTGGGAAAGAAAACCTGGCCATTTTAGAGAAAATAAAAAAGAACCAGAGGCAAGATTACTTAAATGTACGTGTCACCCAGTGGGCAGGTGGGCTGGGGAAGCAGAGGGACTCAAGGGCAAGAGTGATGGAGGCCCTTGCCAGCCCTCCAGCCCTAGATCAGAGGGGCTGTCCCCAGCCAAAGGTACAGCAGTACCAGTTCTCTAGGGCTGATGGGGCTGAAGCAGAGAAGTCTGTGAACTGCCTCTGCACCTCAGGGAGGGCATTGGGTGCCCCCAGGGCATTGGTGCCACATGGGGCAGTCCTCGTGCAGCAAGATCTGGGGCTCCCTTCTGCCCCCAGGAGCTGTGCCCCCACAATCACCTGAGGCTGTGGAGGTGGCTGATAGGTTGTGCTTTTGTACCCCGGGCTGAGATTCTAAGACAGTAGAGAGGACACAGAGGTGTTTCCGCTGCAGCTCTGCTGCCTGAGGTGACATATTTGGGGCAAGGGGCAGACTGAGAGGTGATGGGCAGGACATGGTCTGGTATAGAGGATGGACAGAGTTGTAGCTCAGGTGTTGACCTCATACAGCAACAGCCATGGTCGGTGCAGCATAACAATACAACTTTCCCCCTCCCTGTTCCTCGCAGGGTGCAGTGTCTGGGTCTGTGCAGGCCACTGACCGGCTAATGAAGGAGCTCAGGGATATTTACCGATCACCAAGTTTCAAGGGCGGTGAGTGCTGCCAGGAGCTCCATGGAGGAGGATTCCTCCTTGTTCTGTGGGGTACCCAATGGGCCTTGGAGTTGTTCTGCTCAACTGAGGGGGAGAATCTCTGGCATTTGATGGCTGTGGCTCTGTCAAGAGTGAACAAAACCACCTTCCCCTCTCTGTTCCGTGCGACTGCTGGGTGGAAGTGAGGAGCATGCCGTGGGTTGGAGAATTATCTGACTTCGAGGAGGATGATGTTCCTACTCCTTTCCTGAGGCCAGGGACTCGGAGAAAGAAACTGCTGCCCTCAGGAGTGTCCTGGATAAGCTCTGCTTTTCATGGAGGGACTGTGCCCAAGTGAAGTTGTGCTGCAGGGCCCAGGGGATTTGAAATCTGGGTGATGGCTCAACCCCCTCTCAGTGTCCCCCTGCAGTGACCCACCTCTCTTGTCCTTGCAGGATACTATGCAGTTGAACTAGTGAATGACAGCCTGTACGATTGGAACGTCAAACTGCTGAAGTAGGTGGCCCAGCTTGGGATCATGCAATGGTGGTGGGTTTTGGTGATGGGACCAGAAAGTCCCTGTGAGCAAAGGGGACATGAGCATGGTAGGGGAGCACCAAGCAGACCTTGGGTTAGCCTCTCTCAGGCAGCTGGCTTGCTGTCTCCACGACAAAAAGGAGATGATATCTCCAGACAAGATGAGGTAATCGGAGGACTCTGCAAGTCTCTGCTGTTCCTAGAGTCCGGAAAGAGGTGCAGCAGGCAAACCCTGAGCTTTCACACCCTCCAGACACCAGTGCTGCCTTTTTCGTGGGCAGGCAGCCTTTATTTTTAAGCTGGCAGCATGGAAAAGGGGTGTGATGGTCTTCTCTGCAAACCGGAAGCAGAATGCTGGCAGCCCGTGCTGTCGCTGCCCTCAGCGAGAGCCTGAGGGCCCGTGTGACTGCCCGGCTGTGCAGGTATGGGAGCTCAGGGGTGCGGTGGCAGTGAGCATGGCTGACCTGAGGTGCACGGCCTTGTCTGACCCTCTGGGGTTTTCCTGTTACAGGGTTGACGAGGACAGCGCTTTGCACAACGATCTCCAAATCCTCAAAGAGAAAGAAGGAACAGATTTCATCCTCCTCAACTTCTCTTTTAAAGTAAGGCTCCCCCTTCTAGAGAGATGCCTGACTCGGTGAGGCATCAGAGAACACCTTTCTCAGTGGCTTTGCTTCCCTTTTCTCATTCCAGGATAACTTTCCTTTTGATCCACCATTTGTAAGGGTTGTATCCCCGGTGCTGTCAGGGGGGTGAGTATCTGTCTCTCTCTGCTCTGCACTGCTGCTTTCTGCAGCAGGTTTCACTGGATTTATCCAGTGCTGTGCAATCCTGTGACTTCCTTGACGTGGATTTGCCATTGGGAAGCAGACAGGGATGGTGGAGTTTTTAGCATATTTTTTCCATCAGAGATCTAATCAGAGAAGATGTTTCACCTCTGGAGCAGTGGGTGGGTACGATTGCATCTATCTGTGCAGTAACTTTGATTCCTTCCCAGGTATGTTTTGGGTGGCGGTGCCATCTGCATGGAGCTGCTTACGAAACAGGTGGGTGCTGGTCCCTGCGGGACCTGGGGGAGCTGTTCTGCCTACCACACCCCCTATTCCTGACAGCTCCTGCCGTACCACTGCCTGGCAGAGCTGGGGAAGGCCCTTTGGTTGCACTGGGAGCACAGTCTCTGGGGTGGGTCTGGCCTCACCATGTGTTTCGTCCCTCAGGGCTGGAGTAGTGCTTACTCCATCGAGTCGGTGATCATGCAGATCAGTGCAACGCTGGTGAAAGGGAAAGCGCGAGTACAATTTGGAGCCAACAAGGTAGGGCCTGGACAGTGTAGGATAATGGTGGGTGGCAGTGGGGTGGCAGATGGGGGCATAGCCAGCTCTGGCCACACAGGAAAGGTGTGTGGGATGGCTTCCCCAAGGTTCCTGCTGGACTGATGGTCTCCCTGCCTTCCCTTGCAGAATCAGTACAGCCTGACAAGAGCACAGCAGTCCTACAAGTCCCTGGTTCAGATCCATGAGAAGAATGGTAAGGGCTGAGGGAGAGGGCTTGCATTTCCCCTTGCTCATTTGGGCTCCCACTCGAGCCAAGTCGAGTTTTATCCTGCCTCAAGTGCGGAGGTGACCTGGAGGTGGTGACAGCGGCAGTGGCAGCTGCTGTAATGCAGTGTGGCTGCAGAGTGCTGCTGCCCTCTCTGCTGCCCAGTGCTGGGCTCTGGTGGCTGTAACTAGAGGCAGCACCTCACTGATTGCTTGGACCTGATGGTCTGAGAGGTCTTTTCCTACCTAAATGGTTCTGTGATTGCCCGCATGGTGTTGGGAAGTAAGCCAGAGGGAAAGCCTCCCAGTAACTGGGGATATGTGGCTCTTTGGAAGTGAGACTTGGCTGCTTTTGGCAGCTTCTCCAGGTGCAGATTCTCATTGCCCATGCAGTTTCCTCCCTCACGGATCTCTCTCCTCGTTTCAGGCTGGTATACACCGCCCAAGGAGGATGGCTAATGTCGATGCTGCAGGACCAATCTGAATATCTTCTGGATGCTCTACTTGGATCTTAGTGATGCCTCTTGGCTTTCTCCCAGGATGTAATAGCTCTGCCTGTTGCAGGACAATACTGGCTGTTCAAAACTCTAAATAACTGTTTAAGGAGTTGGACTGACCCAGAACACTTGGTGGGCCCATGCTAGCAGGCATTCTTGTTAAAACAAACTCTTGAGCCTCTTGTATTGCTGGAAACTTTTGACTCTACTCCAGTCTAGAGCATCCTCCTTACCTATGCTATGGATTTAATTTATTTTCTTATTTCATGTACACTGCTTTTTTTTGTTACGGTGTATGATGGATGTGTATGGAAAATGTATCTTTGGAGAAAAATTACAGTTGGTTAATTTGAGAATGCTGGTCTAACTAATTTTTTCCAAGCTCCTGCTGGGTGGGTTGTGCCCTGTAAACCCTGCTGCAGCCCTGGTCCCAGGGTGGGGCAATGGAGCTGTGGTGGGCCCAAGCCCTGCAGGAAGAGCTGGAACAGCTGCCTTGGAATAAGCCCTTTTCTTTTTTGGCATTAAGGGAGCAGGGTTTCTGCCCCATCTTCCCTGGACAAAGCCAGCTTTTCTCTATAAACTGCAGACTTACAACTTGAAGCACAGAGGGGAAGATCTATGGGGCTATCCTCTCCCCTGCAGTGGACGATGGGTCTGTGGGTGTATCCCAGGGCTGCCAGCTCCAACCCCACACTTCTCCCTGTCCTCTTGCCAAGCAGTAAGATGAGCTGAGGCCTGAGCTTTGTCCTGTTTCACCTCACTAGCCCTGCGTGGAGGCTGAGCACCTTGTCCCTGTCCCTGCTGTGCTGTGGCTGCAAGCTGCTGCAGGGAGTGGAGCGTGGGCACTGCTCCGTCCTGCCACTGCTCCCATCCCTGACCAGGACCTGTTCCAGCGGTGAACACCCCGTTCTATGGGGTTTTATTTTACTTTCCTTAAGCTATTGTTCTTGCTCGCCTTTGTACTCCAGCCCTCCATGGATGGGGTTGCTGCAGTTGTGGCCTGTTGTCTTGAATCCCCACGACCCTGTTTTGAGTCTGCTGGAAGGAGATTTGGGTGTTGGAGCTCCTCTAACTTGGGCCATGTCCTCGTCTGGAGGGCAGAACTGACGCAGTAGTGTCAAAGATGGAACCATGGGTATTAATTCACTGTGTTTGAATAAAAGTCATTAGAAAATCAAAGAGCCTAAGAACTCCATTATCTGCTTCAGCAGCTGCTGTCCCGCTCAGAGCCTTGGAATAAAAAGATGCTGTTAGGAGAGGGATTACTGACGGCTGCAGGAGTGGCTCTGGCCTCAGCCTGGGGACTATTTTTAAGTGCTTTGCTGAAGGACCAGAGGATTTGTGATGCTGAGCAGCTCTGCCCTGTGTCCTCTGGCCCAGACCAGCACCTGTCAGGGTCCTGGGTCCTCTCCAACCCTGTTGCTAGTACCTGGGGCTGGGGGGACAGAAGTGGCTGCACTCAGCTCCCACCTTTAGCTCAGGAACCTGCTAGGTAGTGGGTTAAGTCCATTTAATGAAGGTTTAAAACACTTGTGGGGCTTTCTCTTTGGTGAAGTAGGGGCTGCTCTGCTGAGCCCAGCGATGGGGTTGGGTTGGGATTGGGTATGCCAAGTTGGTTGGGAGAGCTCATGGCACACACTCCCAAATCATGGCAGCTTTACAGGCTGGGATGAGCAGGAGAATGGAAGAGGGCCCTGCAGGACACTCCATCACTGGGATGCTGACCTGGCAAGCATCGCGCAGCAGGAGCAGGTGTCTAGCAGGCCATCTGCCGGTACTGTCTATTCACACCTGCCCCAGCGAGGACCCATCCCACTCTCAGCCAGGCTTGGCCTTCATTGGATACACGCTGGCTCAGGGAAGCTTGTCTCCTCAGGGAAGCAGGTGTGTGGTGCTGTCACCACTGCCAAAGGCACTTCCAAAGCATTCCTCTGTGGGAGCTGGCAGAGACAAGTATGGGGGAAGACTTCATGAAGGAGACAACGTGGCACATTGGTGTGAACGCCACTGCAGCACAAAGCCACCAAGACAGTGCTGCCGATGTGTCTGTCCTATTGAGGCCCCATAAAAATTGAGGGAGACTGAAATCTGCCAAGGAAAGAAAAGGAACCAGCACTCGAATTTACTTGAGGGGAAATTGAGTTTTCCTAGGCCTCAAAAAGGCAAAGCTGAAGCCAGCCAAGATCCCACTGGCAGTTCAGGCACCAGCCTGCCAGTGGCATCGCACCACTGCAAAGGCACATCCTGCCCAGCAACACCAGCAAGGAAATTGCCACCACTTCCTATGGCGCTACCAGCACCTAGCATCTCCCCCTTGTACAGACGAGGAGCCTGTATTCTGCCACAAACTCCCATGCTGGGGGCTATGGGAACAATTTTGCCACAAAACCCTCCCCTCTTCCCATGCAGTTGCAAACGGAGAGGGTTTGCTGTTGTAAGGGACCCCCGGGACTGCAGCCCGACAGGAAGCCAAACCACTGGGCTCAGCCGGGCTTTTCCGGCAAGGTGACAGCACGGCCAGACGTAGAACTTGGCTGGCGTGGTGTGAACCACGGCCGTGGCGGCAGAGAGTGCACTGGCTGCACACAGTGCCTGTGCCCTGTCAGGCTGTGCACAGTCCCCATCCATAGGGAGCATAGAGTCCCTGCCCAGGCTCAATCCTTAGGGTCCATGCCCAGGGTCTATGGAGGGGGCCCACGCACGCAGCTCTGTGCTGTCCCTGTAGTCTCTGTCCGGGGGTCCACACGTAGAGTCCATCTGTGGGATCCATGTGCAAGGTCGTCCCATCAGCCAGGCAGGGTCACGAGGTCTCTCAGCCCCACCGGGACGGGACCCCCACCGCAGCTTCCACGTCTTCCCACGGCTCCCCGGGCCCGCCGGGGCCGCGGCTGCCTGTCCGGCTGGTGCCGCGCCGTTCCCCGGGGCCGCCCCCTCCGGATCTGGGCGGGGAGCGCCGGCCCGGCCACCCCCTCCGGCCCCTCCGTCCCCGGTCCCGGCTCGGCCCGTCCCGCCGCCGCCGCATGGGGCCCCCCGGGCCGGCCTGA
>VWZT01008744.1:141188-170728 GCA_013397055.1 Pachycephala philippinensis
GGGCCCTTGGCGGGGCGGGGGGAGAAATGAGAGAACTAGAGGACAGCATGGGGTTTTTGTTTTTATATACAAGACACATTTATCCATTAAATTTAGAACACGGTACAAAAAAAACACTTCAACTAATTAATCTTACAATGCTGCTCATATCAATTACTGGTCTTAATCCTAATAATAAGGGGGTTTGCTGTAGGCGACTCGCAGCTTCCACTCCTTTGGATCTGAGAGGTTCTGGGGCAGCAGGATGGGAGAGGGGATAGAAAGGAGTAAAAACCAAAAAAGGCCCCTACGGCAAACGGTTCAGATCTGAATGCAGAGAGAGAGAAAAAAAAAGGAAAAAAAAAGAAAAAATACAAATTCTATATTACATACAACAGGAAAGTGGCTGAAGACAGACAACGCAGAGGTGCCTGCAGCCTGCCCTGCCGGGGCTGGGGGCCCGGGCGCTCCCCACCGCAGGGCTCTCTCCTCCCTGGGATCCTTCGTCATCATCGGGGTCACTGGGATTCTCTTCCGGAAGCAAGTGGTGGCGAGGGGGCCAGGCCTCAGTTGGCACCCCAGCTGTAGCTGTTGTAGGCGGACTTGTTTGCCTGGGATTTCTGGGGGATGGAGCTGCCTTGGCTGCGCTGCCCGGAGCCACTCTGCAGGAAAGGGCAGAAGGAGAAGCAGGTGGTGAGTGCAGGGGAACCACCCCCAGCCTACTCCACAGGGACACGCTGGCACGCCTTGGCCCCAGAAGACACTCCGGACAACAGCTCCTGGGCAGCTGCCAATCCACCTCAGCCCAGCCAAGCTCCCTGGCACTGGGGCAGGGGCTGCCTCCGGCACCGCGCAGCTGCACCATCCGTGCCCCAGCAGCCCCAGCAACCTCCCGTGTGTGCACACCTTCCTCCAGGCCAGCAGCGTACAGGGCCATGGGCAGCTTGTGCCGGCCGCTGAGCAGCAGGGAGGGGGGAGACGGGGAAGGGTTGGTGCGGGTTGTGTCTGCGCACAGGTGTGTGTGTGGGTGTGTGTGTGTGGGTGTGTGTGCACACATACTGACTGAGGGCCTCTCTCCTCGCCTTGTGGGGCCACAGGGGAGAAGGAAGGGGCTATGTGATCCTGGGGAGCCTTAGGGGCAGGGGCAGACCCCACGGCAAGTGCAATGCATTTTCAGAGAGTTCATTACCTGATCTTCCTGCTGGCGTTGGCAGCACAGTATCATCTGCAAATATGGAAGCTGTTGCAGTACCAGGATATGTAAAATAAAGGGACAAACTATGACAATAGAAATCCATGGTTAGACCTGAAAGCTCCTGCAGGGTCATGGCTATGGTGAGTAACCCCTTTGGTGCTGGCCTGCAGAGCTGCCCCTCTGACAATAGGGGAGGTCGGGGTGCCCCAGATGTGTCAGCATGAGGGGGCACTACCTGGCCATACCTGGTGCAGCCCAGCAGCAGGGGGGTTGTGCTGAGTACCCACCCTGGCAGAGCACACCCCAGGCCTTCCTTCTCACCTCGCCCTCTTACCGGCCCTGTGTGTATGTGCAGGTTGAGCATGTGCATGTCACTGCGTGTGTCCGCTGCAGAGCATGAGGGAGGGAGGCAGGGAGGGAGAGGGGGACCAGGGGAGTAAAGGGGGAGCAAGAGCCCTAGGAAATACCCCAGCAAGGGGCTGAGGTGCCAGGGGCATTGCTTACCTGCCCATCCTGCTGCAGGTGGTGGTGGAGGATCTGCGAGTGAGGCTGCTGATGCGGGGTCAGGATGTGCATGAAGGGGGTAGGGGGGTATGCCGCCGCTGTTGCAGGGTTGATGGGGCCGCCGCTGCCCAGCGCCGAAGGCAGGTTGAAGGAGGCTGCTGGGGTTCCAGTGTGAAATCCCTGCTTCTCGAAGGATTGCTAAGAAGGAGATGCCAACAGCAGAATAATGGCTGAGAGCCAAGCTGGCAGTGTGCCCCTCCCCATCTCTAAACATCACAGGCTCAGTGTCAGCATGCGGTACAGAGAAAGGATAGAGTCTCTTCCTATGGCTCTTTCTGGGCTTGGAATTGCTCTAAGCTGGGAAAGGTCAAGCATTTCCCTTCTCCCTGGCTGACTGATCCAAGGGGAAGAGACCTCATTGCCCAGGGAGGCTGTCTCACAGCTTGGCTTCTCTTCCCCAGCAATGCACTCCTCCCCACTCACAAACACTAACCTGAGTTTTGGAGTAGACAGAGCCCGAGATGTCCGGCACACCTGTATTACTGGATGTCACAGATACACCTGGGGAGAAGGGAGAGGTTGGTGTTAGGCATCAGCCACTGGGCCAGCAGAAGCTGCTTGCTGCCAACACCAGCAGCACCTGGTGGAAAGCTCCAGTGGTTGGAGTTCTGCAGACAGACTGTTCTGGGCAGCCAGGCCCTCGCATGACCACATGCAAAGCACCCATATGAGTATAAGTTATTTTGATCTGGACACACACTGTTTCAAAATGCTTCCAGAAATAAGCTGAAGGGCTGGCTGCCACCCAGAGAAACACATGGAAAACAGCAGGTCTGAGGAGAGCTGGGGAACACAGTGGACAGACAGGGAAACAAACCCATAGCATGTGGCACGGCAGCAAGAACAGCCCAAAAGCTCCTCGGTGGTAAAACAGGCAATAGCATGTAAAGGCAACTCAGTTGTGGGGTGGGATGGTTGGTGCAGTGACTGACAACACAAGCCCCATGGGGTGTTGGCTGTCTGTAATAGAGGGTGGCCCAGAGGACACCTCAGCCATTATCTAATGCCTGGAAAAAGTGCTGAAATGAAAGCAGTTTGAAGGACTCAGCACCAGGTGACCTGGTACAAAGCTGAAATACCTTTGCAAAGAAAAAATAGTATCTTGAAGGGCTCTAATGCAGTGAAAAAAGGGACAAGAAGAATTTAAAGGCTAGAAGAGGGAGCCAAATGCAGCCCTGTGTACATCAGCCAGACACCAATCAAGTACCAAGACAGGTGGCAGGTTGTGACCTTCCTGCATCTTTGAATCAAGGACACTTCCCTAGAAAGTGTCTGCCAAACACTGGGGGAAACAAGTTCAAATCCAGAACAATTGCTCTTCTGTTAATCACATATAGGCAGTAAAAAAACCAAACAATTCAGCAGCTTAAGCTTCTGATAAGGGTACAAGGGCCCAGACAGCTGACAGCGTGGGGGGCACAGAGGAGGGCCCCAAACCTGCTCCAGACCTGGATGCAGAACAATCTTGGGCCTTTCTAAGGATAATCAAACTCCCTAGGGAGTGGCAATTTTTCTCTATTACTGCTATAACACAGCAGTCCCTATCACAGCCAGTAAGACTGGGAGCAAGCCCTGCTGCTGTGGAAGGTGCTCTTGTGGGTCTCTTACCAGTACTGTACCCGTGAGAGCCATAGCCACTGGGCTGCTGGAAAGGGGTTGCTGATGCGTTGACGCTGACATTCACACCATGCTGCTTGGAAGAGGTAGGAGCAACCTACAGAACAGAGACGAACAGAGTGAGGAGAAGCTTTGCTGTGCCACCCTTCTGTCCAAATCCCACTCCTTGCCTCTGGGAAACTCACAGGGAACACGGCGGGCCCATACTGGAAGGTGCTGGGGAGCCCTGGTACCCCTGTGTAGTATGGCAGACTGGTGTAACTGTAGCCGGGAGGCAGCGCCGGGTTCAGGAACGTCTGCTGCGTGGTGTGGTGAGTCTGGGTCTGGCTCTGCTGAGGCTGTGCCAGAGTTGTTGCAGGAGCGGGGGAAGAGGCATCACCCCGGCCAAATTTTGTTAAGTCACCTGAAATAGAAGAGGTGAAAGGAGAGTGAAGAACAGATGCTAGATCCTGGCCCATTCCAACTCAGCCCAAAGGTGACCCAGTCTTTTGATAAGCAGTGACTTCACCCCCCCGACACACACCTCCTGCCACTGCCAAGGACTGTGGCCCTCAGGAGCCCTCAGACCTTTGCACACTGATAAGGCAAAGCTGTTAAATTGCTCCTTGGCCCTAACAGGACTACAGAGGCAAAGGGAAGCCACAGTAGCTAAGCCCACAATCTGGATAAACCTGCCAGCAGAGCCTGATGCTAGAGCTGTCCCTCATCCCTCTCCGTGCACCAGCAGCAGGACTCAACACAACCCAGATCCTTGCCTGGGCTGTGCAGGGCTTGGCTGCAGGGCTGGGGGAAGCTCCCTGTGCTGAGCTGGATGAGCACCTGCTTGGCTCTTCCATGCAAACACTTTCCAATTCAGAGCTCACATAGTGTCATGCTCTGAGCTTGACATTTCAGCCTCAGCTGGGAAAAGGCACTTCCACACAAACCAGCTCCTGCCAAATTTGAGGAGAAGTGGTGCTGGAAAAAGAGCAAACCTCAAAGTGCAACAATTCCTAAAGCACGTGAAAGCTCAGCACAGTCACTGCCTACTGCGGATTGGCAATGCATTAACACACTTTCTAAGGTCAGTGAGAGATCATGCACCCACTGGGCACTTGGGTTGAGTTTGACAGGTCCCAAATTTCTCACTTGCTTTCTCCATGAGACTGTCCCATAGAAAAAAAATGTAATTTCTCCATATTTTGTGTTCTTTGTATTTTTACTCTCAGTACTCGAGAAGCACTGCTTACCACCTGCCTCACAACCACCTGGAAAGCAGTTCCCCAGTTGTAGGCCTTGCAGAATCTTTCAGCCCTTCCTTGCTCCCTTTCCAACTGCCCAATTAACTCCTACTTTGCCCACCTCTTCCCAGCATCAGACACAACCAGATGCCCAAAGGGAAGGCAAGAATTTAGCTGTGAGAAGCATGCTCCAAACCAAAAGCACTGCAGGAGGCACAGCGCAGGTGCAGATGTAGCTCCAGTGGACAAAGACACAGGACACTGGTAGAAGCAGCACAAACCCTGATGGGATGGGAAATCAGAACAGTCTTTTTCCCTACCAGAGTATGGATTGCTGCTCAGGCTGCCATCTCTTCCAGTCAGTGGTGTGGTGGGTGTAGGGAATGGGATGCTGTAGTAATCCTGATGAATAAAACAAAAGGAGAAGACATTTTATCAGCTCTGTAGGAAGTGCAAAGCAGTATCTTTTGGGAGAGAGAAATTCCTGTACTGCAACTACAAGATATGTCTGAGTATTGCAGTTCAACCAGCCACATCCAGGCTGATCATAACCTACAGCAGCCCCAGGTTTTTGTAGCATGTACCATCCCCCTCATCTGGCTATTAGAAGAACCTGATAAGGTCTACTGGTATGCGGTCCTTGAACTGTGTGGACTTTCCCCCCCGGCCGCATCACAAGAAAATGGACATGTCCTATTGCTAAATAAAGCCCATTCTCATTAGGTATTTAGTCACTGGCTCTGTCATGGATCAGAGGTGAATCTCTGTAACAGCCCTGCTGTTGTAACTCAGGCTCCCTGGCTCCACAAGGAATGCTGCTGTATGAGTAACTCATGCTCCCAACTCCCCAGGTGCCAAGGAGCAACTGATTAACTCCTCACTGCTGCTATGGAGAGGTGCATCCCCTCAGCACCCCATTTTGCCAGCTCTTCAGGACTGCCCACAGCTGACCTGTCTCTACCCAAGCAGCACCAGCGGAAGTGGCATGTCCCTGTCACTCTGCAGTACTCACCAACGGGAATCTTGTCTGGAGCATTTGCAAGTCATCATATCCGTACACCTGTGGCTAGAAAAAGAGCCAGAGATGACATTAGGGACATAGACTAGATAAAGACACCTAATTTTAGATTAAACATTTAGATAAATGTGAGAGAAAAGCAGAAGTAGCCCGTCAACAGCCACATGAACCACCAGGCGCAGGCAGCCAGAGTCTCTACACAGGTTGATGCTGCCAGAAGTTTGTGTGAGTTGCTCAAAGGAAAGTGCTCCAGACCACAAAGACAGCCAACAGTTTTTCTCTGGAAATCATCCCAAGACTGAAATCTGTCCTCACGTTCAGGAGAGGGTGTGACACACACCCCTAGACTTTGTGGCCGTTGCTACCCTTGCCCTGACTGTTTGCCCTTTGTTACACCACGTTTCTAACAGCTCTGTGCTTCCACACACTGTGCTCTGCCCAGGGGCTGCTGCTCCTCAAGGGCTGGAGAGGCTGCAGAGAACAGGCACACAGATTCTGCTCTGGGGTGATCACAACACACATTTACCCCCACGGGCACATGGATTTCATGGAAAAAACAGCAGGTCCAAACCCTGCCTGTCCAAGGCAGCCCTGCTGGGCTATGTCACAGTTTTTGGTTTCTCCACTATGCTACACCCATCCCTGCTGCAGAGGGAGATGGGAGTGACCTGGTGGCATGACACCACTGCAAAGTTCCACTCACTGGATAGGCATGTAGCAACCCTGGAGCCATGATGTATGGATTAGGCAACAACGGTGGGACTCCAGGAGGGAGATTGGGAGGGGCTTTTCCTGAAAAAGGAAGAGAAAGGAGAAGTTTCACAGTGAAGCAAACAGCAGAAGCTCGCTCTCTCAGCCCTCACACCTCCTCCAGTACAACAGTACCCAGGAAAGTACCTGACGTGGTTGCAACAGAGCTGCGAGTCGAGGCCGTCACTGTGGAGTTGCTGCTGAGGCTGAGGCCCAGGCTGCTGACACTGCTGAGGCTGGATGAAACACTGACAACCGGTGGGGCAGCTGACACCGTGCTGGAGGAGGTGGAGAAAGTACTAGCAGAAGAATGGAGGCTTGCTTCACTCTCCACACTTGTGTGCTAAGGAAGGAAGGGAGGAGAGTCAGGGGACCAGGCAGATGGAACCAAGTGCACAGGTACTGCAGAACACTCTATGCAGAACATTGTGCAGCTCTGGCTGCAGAGAACCTGGCTTAAGCCCGAAGTCCTGACGGCAGCCAAACCCTAATGCTTACAAGCCTCTCTTGTGGTTACATCCCAACACATCTGTCTGATGAGGGGAGCAGGGCTTGACACCACATTTGCAGCAGGGAGATTTATTCTGCTGCAGAAGCCGATACCCAGGAACTGTACTGCAAGAGCTCCAGCAGTAGAGATGTTTGGTTACATGGCATCAACTACCAGTTTGCTCTGATATGTGGCTGTGACTCTGCAGCACCTTCAAGCGCTACTACAGGCTCAAAAGAAGGCACTGCGCAGTCAGAAAAAGGCAGGGTGTCAACAGCCTTGAGCCACAGATGCACAGACAGTGTTCTGACATAACCCTCGTCCTCTCTCTCCACACAGCATCCAGACTCCAGCAGAACAGTCAGCAGCCTGGCAGCTCCCATCGCAACTGCAGCCTCAAGGTCAGGCACCCCAGCAGACCCCACCAAGCTGAGAAGAAATGGGGTACACAGTGCAAGAGCATACCCAGACTCACCAGAAGAGTTGAAGTTGATGTTCGCCCAGAGGATGTGGATGAGGACAGACTATTCTGCTGGGTGGGTAATGCACTGCAGGAAGAGAAACAAAAGGTTGTTAAACTAAGGTGAGAGAGTCAACATTGGTAGCACCACCCCATTTCCCATCTGCTCAAATGGGATGAGTCATCTTAATCTTCCTCATTGCATGAGACAGACTTTGATATAGATTCCTGCTTCTAGTTCTGCTTCTTCAGAAATCCAGCCCCGCCACTCACTCACCTGCTGAGCTGGGCAGTGGTTGTACTGGGGAGCTCCTCACTGTGGCTCAGGCTGCTCAGAGCTGTTGAGTGTTGGCTGGCTGTTGTCAGCAAGGACGATGCAGACACCCCATCATTGAGAGGTGCAATACTGGGAGCAGAGGGGGAATCGGATTTCACTGCAGGGCCTGTAGCACCTGAGAAAAAAGCTCTGGGTTAAGGGCAGCTACTGGCAATTTCCAGAGCGTGACACAAGGGGAAGGATCAGCAAGTGCTCAGCTAGAGGAGCCAGGAGATGTGGGGCTTCCCTCACTGCTGCCAACCAGTTACACTTTATGATTGTGTTTTACATCTCACTTTACCCCAACACCACCAGGGGCTCTGCAAAGAGCTTCAAGACCTACAGATGAGGAGCCTTCCACACTCAAAACAGTAAATTACAGTCATAGGTGACCCTTCAAGGATCCATCAGCAGAAAGCTGAATGTTTTGAGGCAAGCAAATAATCTGAGTGGCAGCAATTGGTCCAGTGAGGAAAGGACTTACTATCAGCACAGATAAAGCTTCTCATTCAAAGCAGAGAACATGAGGAGAACAAGAGATGCAGGACACCTGCTGTATTGGCAAGACTCTTACCTTCAACAGCCTGTGTAGTTTGTAATGGCGTGGGTTGTACAGAACTGAAACCATTCTGAGGAAGAAGAGATAAAAGGAGTACTGGGCATTATAGCTGCGCATTTCCAGAGGCAGAGCTAATGTCACCTCCCTCCCACACTCCCTCCACAGCTATGAAAAGGTCCTGCTACCAACATGTGTCACCAGACTGTGTTGGGGTCAGTCCCAAGGTGTAGCCCCATGCCAGCATGGTCCCCAAGTGTATATTAGAGAAATCAGTGCAAGAAGTTTCTCTGCTGCTGGTAGTTAGACTGCCTCAACATTCTCAATCCAAGTTCATTAGCCAAACCTGACGTTACTGAACTGGTGCGCAGCATGCAAGAACCAAATCCTTAAGACAACAAAATTGTCTGCACACCCCTCTCTAGCAGGGTAACTGTGCATGACAACACATGCCCTGCAATCAACTTGACTGCTGTTAATCCCAGTGGCCCGGGCCCAGGCCCAAAACACAGCTGGGGGCAGCCAGAGAGCTGAAGGCAGAAGAGAGCTCTCATAAGGGCCCATGAGCCACACAGTGAGGCTGGAGGATCACAGAACCCTTTGATAAGCCACTCAGCTTCCCCCGAGACACTTCACACATGAGGCTCACTCAGCACAACAGGTGAGCAAAGCTGTTCTCTTACCTTAGCCTGGGTCAGATCTTTCTGGGGTGAGGAGGAGATAGAATTTGGGTATCGCCTCGTCTGGGTGGATCTCTGTTCGTACAGTGGTCCCTGAGCACTGTTCTGGGAGGTAAATGTTGCTGTCTGTATTGTGCCACTCTGGTAACCAGACTCCTGGCTTTGATTGGACGAAATTGTGGATGAAGATTCACTACAAAAGGGGGGAAAAAAAAAAAAAGGTTCCTCCATTTTCCTCCAAAACAGCCCTGCTGTAAACTGCTGACCCAGACCGCACTCTTCATTCAAATACTCAAGATAAAAAGCCCCAAGCATCAGTATAAAGGCACCACATGAGGCAGCCAAGCCAAGAAACATGCCCAGAGAGCAGGCTAGCCCAACCATGGACATCCAGCTGCAGCCTTGCCTCACACACTACTGTGCCTTAGGCAACACTCCATGAGCTGCCACCACTCAAGTCCCAGCACTCAAGGGACTGACCAGTTACTAAGGGTCAGCCCAATGGAAGATGAACGCTTTGTTTTGACAAAGCACCATCACCGTAGATACACCTACCCCACTGTGTTCCAGCTTGCCAGGCAAAAAGAAGGACAAAGCACTCAGAATCTGTTCACCAGACATGGAACAGTTGTACTGGAGATTCCCCTCCTGTGCTTCCAACAACACAGTTTAAAGGCAGCAGGAAAACTGCTTTCTGTGCAAGTACCGCAGGCCAAAGAGGCACAGAGCTGCCCGATGAGTCTGCTGGCAACTTGTGCTTTGCTGTTGCATACATTGTCCCCCCTTAGTGACCAAAGCACAGTCAGAAAGGGTCTACTAGTATGCAGAACAACTCAAGTCCACAGGACCAGCAACCTTCCACAGCTGCCTGCTTGGATTAATACGTTCCTGGTGCTCACCTGGCCGAGCTGGTGTAGAGGCTGCTCTGAGACTGGCTAACGGCAGCACTGGTTGTGGGCGTCGATTCGTACTCAGCAAGAACAGGCTCTGAACCAAACTGTAACGCCCCAAACTGCAGGTTTAGCCCTGAGATATCCGACGAGCCAGGCATTTCCACCGCAAGTGCAGGAATCTGCAAGGGAGGGAGGAAAAACAGAACAGGTCAATCATTCCCAGTGATTAGCCTAGAGAATGACTTTAGTACCCACAATTCCCAGCACACAATGGCAGTTACAGGCTGGCAGCCTCTGAATTACACTGTTCAACCCAGGCAGGCACACAACTCCATCACCCCCACAAACACCCAGTGCTAACAGCAGGAAGGCCAAGCCCAGACCTTCCCTCAGCAGCCCAAATGGATGTTTCTGCAGCTCTAACACAATCCAATGCCTGCTTCCCCACCATTGGTCTGCACCTTTGATGTTAACGATGCTTTTTTCTTTTGCTGCTTGAGCTTCTGCTGTGCTGGCTGGGGACTTGAGGACTGGTTGTCTGAGGACCCTGGGGACATCTGGGGAACTGGATTGGTTTTGCTGGGCAGTGGTGAGGATGGGGGTGCCGGCGTGGTTGTGGAGGCAGTCACCACAGGCTGTTTCTCCTGCATGAACACTTCTATCATGGTTGAAGTTGATGTGAAGCCCTGACGCTTGGTGAAGGGACTATGCACGGAAGAATCTGTTGGGTTCTTGAGATCTATGGGACAAGACAGAGGTGAGTTAGCAGGGTTTGTTTCCTTAAAAATAAATCAAGTTCTGACACTTATCAAGAAAAATAAATCCTTTTCCTCTTATGTTTCATCCTGAAGTCTGTTAGAGAGCAGAGAACTTCAGCATCTCTGCTCCCAGCCTCACGCTCTCACCACCATCAATGCCAAGCCTTTTTAAGCCCTTCTTCCCTCAATTTCTTCCACCATCTCTACAGGACAAAGCCAGCTTGCATGGCAGAAGTCCTCCATTCTCCAAGAAAAGCTGAGACACTGCATGTCAGAGTCCTGCAGGCCACTTCCTCCCCCTCTCTGTTAACATTCCAGCATTCCATTGCCTCCTCCTTCCCCTGCAGGGACTAGGTATCTCCAAGCAACATCATTGCTTGGGCTGCCTACCCTCAGGTATTTGCACCACCTTCCTCCTCCAACTAAGCCCTTCCACAGTTTATTCAAAACCAGCTCCTATTCTCTGTGACTCTCCTCTGAGACTTCTTGTCTGAGAAGATCAGAAGCTGCCAACACTGACTGTCACTAGGACAGGGCTCAGTTTTCTTCAGCTTAGATTTGAACCAGAGCCAAGATCTGAACCAGAGCCATTTCCCTATAACAAGCAGAAGCTGCAGGAAATGACACTAGCACTCAACCACAGCAAAACTCAGCTTCTCATCTGAGAACAGCCTCTCAGTCCCTGTTTATTCCCTCGTGCCAGCCCAGAGATAGAGTTACTTCCTGGCATTTAACAGCAAATCCCCTTAAAATTCCCTTAAAAGATAATATGAGTTCAGCAGGGAGAGCAGACTGACAAGAGTTTGTGTATGAGAGCTATTCTCCAGAGGTGCCCTTTCAGACCTTTTTCTGGCACAGCTTTACACCAGGAAGTAGTTCTGCACACTCTGAGAGGCTCAGGAACACCAGATCCCTGGCCCTGAAACTGTCTGCAATGACAGATTCAACTGTTCCAAGTATAAAAGGAACATGGAGAGACTCACACACACTATTACATTTTAGTCTCACCCACGGCTCTTTTAATTTTTTCAGCTCAGCTAAATTGGTTGCGAACAGACCTTCTGCTGAATCCCTCCTACCGCTGCTCACAGCGTGCCTCTGCAGTTCTGGGGGAGCACGGTCCCTCCCCTCTGGGGAGCCACGCTGCTTTTCCTTACCGTACTGCACCAGAGACGAGGTCTGTGTGGTGGATCCCATGTCCCAGGAAGCAGCAGTGGTGCTCCCAGCAGGCTGGGTGTGCTGAGCTGCCAGCTGAGCCAGTGCCTGGGCTGTCTTGAACTGCTCCAAGAACTGCGATCCTGTAGTACTGCTGGTTTTGGCCTCCCCAACATCTCCAAACCCTTTCCCCAACATGCTCACCTGCAATTTCATTAAGGAGATAAAGTCAATGCCTCCCACGGCTTGGAACTTGGCTCAGAGGACAGGTACATCTCCTAACAAACCCAAACGCATTGTACCCTGCTGCTTCTCACTGGGTGCCTCAGCTTAACACTCTTGAGCTCCAAATGCACACACACCGCTGGCAGGAAGGGCTCACATTTCTTTCCCAGCCTCTATCGTGTGTGAACACAGGTATGCTCATCTCTTGCCCGACCCATGGCATGGTACAGTGTCACGGAAGGATACAAAGGAAGTTAACAGACAGGATCTTAAAAAATGTACTGAACTATTCTCGTGCATTCGGTTACACTAAAAGAGAAACACCAGGAGATCTTGGCTCTATAGTTAATGTGGTTTTGAAAATCTTTCCTCAACTATCTCACCATCAAGTAAACAATTTTTGTTTGGTTTTGCTGAAGTTACACAAAACAGCATCTGCCCAGGTCTGTGCACATCCATGACTCTGACTCAATGTCTCCTTCCTTCTCCTGTCAGTGGATGCCAGCATTCCATACCACACCAGTTCCCAACCAGTTCTCTTCCTCAAATTGTTGGAATTGCAAGCCCTAGACCAAAAGAGCTTTTCCTTCCCTTTAAGCAGGAAAGAAGCACATGTTACAAATCTGACAAGGGCAGCAGCGAAGGAATTGTCCCAATTATTTCAAATTGAGCAATGAACTTCAGGACACTGCTTTTAAAGCAGACTAGCAAATTATTTGGCTCTACCAGCACCAAGCAGGGAGCAAACATCAGGACTGTATTTCCTATATTACCAAAACAGACAGAACAACTGGGGGTAAGCA
The DNA here is from genome assembly GCA_013397055.1 of Pachycephala philippinensis. NCBI lineage: Eukaryota > Metazoa > Chordata > Aves > Passeriformes > Pachycephala > Pachycephala philippinensis. The sequence goes on from VWZT01008744.1 coordinate 153,868, forward strand.
ACCTCAGCCAAACACCCACTGGCAGAGACCAGCATTTCCTTACCATGCTGTGGTGAGAGAAGGAGTTTCCAGAGGCAGGTTGGGATAGAGCACTCTGCTTAGAATTGCTGAACACCAGTGGCTGCGCCAGGGAAGGAGTCTGGGATGACTCCAGATTTGTTGACTCATTCTCCATGGAAGAGGGTGTCTTTCCTAGCAGGACTGCAAGATCAATTCTGGGTAGACAAAGACCCACTGAGGTTACCAGAAGCTCCTGCTGCCATTAGAACAGTATTCCCCCTCCAGCCTCACACCTTTTACTTTACAAATTGAAGGAATCTGCAGAATGTTAACTCACAACTGCCAGTAGCAATCTCAAAAAGCAAGCAAGACCATGCATGGTCTTTGATTTTAAACCATGTTTTACATTAATTTAACACAGCAAAATGCCCCCAAACCTGAAGAACCAGCAAGAGAGCCTAGGAAAATTCTAATCCATGATTAGGACCCAAATACTCCTAAGTCAACCCTTCCATTTAAATCCACCTCATCTCATTCTCACCTTTGTCCAGCTGTGATTGTCACATTCTCAGCAGGCAGAGGCACTGAAGACACATTGGAGGCTGTGAAGATCTTTGTCTCTGACAGCTGAAAGATAAAAAACGAAAAAAGAATCCAAAAGTGAGAACAGCACCTCATAACAGTGCCTATGACACAAAGCACATGAACATTTGAGATAAAAAGCCACACAAAAATTCAAGAAATTCAGGTGCTTAGACTGAAACTTCTCTAGCATTTGGCTCCCATCAGAATCAGCTTCTATTTCATTTGTTTCTTCTCAGGCAAGCACACAAATCACCTGTCAGTGAAAAAAAAAACCACCTCTCAAATCCTTCTACAAATTTCCCATAGTTCACAAATCCCCTAGGGCTGCTGGGACCTTGGGCTATTGCTCTGAGTCAAGGGCATGCAGCACAAACCTGCAAAAGCCCCTGCACAGGTAGGTGCAAGCACTGGTAGCAAAGTCAAAGAGAAACTTTGGACCCATAGCTAAGCTTCCAGTGATCTGGGCTCACTTGGATGATCTGACCAACAGATCTACTTCAACTGTGGAAGGGAATATAACACTGCTCAAAAATTGGTGGAGGATTAGTGACAACCTGCGATTTAGCCTGGAACACATCTGAACATGAACAGCTTCTATTCCAGACTGAGGAGCTGCCACAAACTGAACTGCCAGAGTTTAAAAAGTAAATCCAGAACTCCTTGGAGCACCTCATGCACATTGAAGGTAAGAAAGGCTTTCAGAGGCTCCCTTCTAGCAGAGACCTGACTGAACAAAGAAAAGCTGCTCATATCTCCAAACACAGCAGTAGTGCTTCCCTCAGGTGGTGCCTGGAAAGCAAATGCTTCCCATGCTTGCCCATTCTGTTGGCTGAGCCAAAATGAGCATACAAAACTAACAATCATACTAAAAAAGCCCAACCCTGCTCCCATCTGCAAGAACAGAAGTCCTTCCTTGATTTGGAGAGGGACTGAAGCCCATTTCAGAAGAAACATATATAGGCATTAACAGGAGGTGTTAACAGTGTCCATTCTCCCCTGAAGGTGACATCAGGTAGAGAACACAAGGTGGTGAGACACACCAAAGCGCATGTCAGAAGGTAAAGTCAAGAGCTTCTTTTCCATCCAAATCACAAGCACCAGCAGAGGCACATGATGTGCATGAAGCCATGAAACTGCTGCTGGTGTGATCAAAGGCAAACCTTCCCCAGCTGCCACTCCACCAGAGGAGTGGAGTAAGACTCCTGTGTGGAGTCAGGCCAGTTTTTGAAAGAATTCCATCTTACAGGAAATGAGAGGATCAGCCTCAATGGCCCAGGAAATCTCTTCTTGTCTTGGGCTCCTATGACAAACTCTATTACACATATCCTGTAGAAGCTGCGACAATTACTTATTCATCATAGCTCCCGGAGCTGGGAGCCTGGCTGGGGTTCTGTCCACAGTTTGCGGAGGATGGGCTTTGAGCTCCCCCCTGGCAGCTCCGTGTGTACAGACAGGACAGCAGCCTGCTGGAAGATGCACAGAGGAGATGGGTTCGGAAAATACCTACATCTTCATTCCAGTCCTCCGTGCCCCATTCTTCTGTTGCTGCCCTCCATGCACCTATAAGGACAACAACAGGTACAGAAGTTACGCATGCATCAAAGCTCTACCTCTAACAGCTGGGGGAGCACTGGGGAAGCTTTGCAGGCAGCCAGGAGGACTTCTGTTTGCCAATCAGACAACCTCAACCCATGTTTTATGGTCAAGGTACCATGATGGGATTGCCTCTACCTTGCTGGTGCAGGCTGGGCTGAAAAAGAGGGACTGCTGGGCTGGCAGATAGGGCCAATGTACACCCTCCCAACACCCAAAAGGAGAGCCGAGCTCTGCAAGGAAACCCCACCATCGTCCCCAGCCTTCTTGTGCCATTTCCCTGACTTCCCCTTGCACTGCAGTAGCTGCAGGTTTGTGCACCTGCAAGCAGTCAGTGTTACCCCAGCAGCTCGGACAGAGCACCTCCCTCACGGGCCTCCTGCCAGCTCTGGCACAGGATCTCACCATCCAGGCAAACCTCAAGTTTCTATAAAACTTAAGGATAACTGAGCCATTCCCATGATTCATCTTTCCCTCCACAAAAAAAAAAGTCTTGAAACCTCAGCGCACCAGAACCTCCTGTGCAAAGGCAAATGGGATTCAGAAAAGAAAATTTAAGGGACTAAGCAATTCCTGCATTTTCTGTGACCAGCTTCAGAGATATGCTCAAAGCATGCAGCTTGAAGTACCAGGAAGAAAATTGGGAAAACTTCAGCTGCAATCCAACACAGCACAATTTAAGCGAGCAAAATTTACCAGAAAATAAAGAGTTTTGCCTGGCTGCATTTTCAACTTGTTCCAGCCATTGCTTCCATCATAGTTTAACCTCTGTACTTTGAATATTACGTGGCAGTTTCAGACTCCATTTAACAACTAAAATTTGGTTTGGGAAGAGAGCAGGAGCTTTCACATCCCCAAAAATCTCAGAGCATAAAGCCAGCCCCATTTTGTGCAGCTTGTTTTCAGTCCACACAAGCCAGATCAACAAAATTTGAAAGCGCCAACATGGTTAATCCTGAAGACACTTACTGGACGGAACAAGTTGGTATCAGCCTTTTTACAGCACAAAACAGAGCACATGGGGAAGGAGAACATTCTGAGTTCTTCTGCAAGACACAGATCTCCCCATATAGACTGTAATTGGGTATTTAAACAACCACTTGTCTAGAACTGGGGGATTTAGTGCATGAAATAAGTATCAGTGAATTATTCTTTTTTCATTGCTTTTTTTGTTTTGCTTGACGAGTTGAGCCAACTCAAGAAGTCTCCCAGGATTAATTTTTTAATGTATTCAAGCTTGAAACACAGGTATTAATACAATATCACTTGCCAGAATGCCAGGAGTCTTAAGGCACACTACCCCTTCCTCCACAGCCAGAACCATCAACACATTCAATGCAAAACACATCTGCGGTTTAGAAATCTAAATTCCCCCAATCCTTAAATTTTTGGTACCCTCACAGCAGTAGCAGGAAGGCTGCTCTCCAGATTTTCATGGATCAGAAAGATCATTCTAGCCCAAGCCTTACCCAAGAGGTGAAGTGGGAGCTGGATGTTCCTGCAGCTGGCCCAGAGAGCAGGAAGACAGGAGAGTTGCCCCAGGAAGAGTTTGTGCATGCAGGAACACAGCATGGGGCTCTTAAGTCTTGTTTGTTTGGGGAAAAGAAGAAGAAAAGAAAAGCAGCACTAAAAGCAGAAGGAAACCCTGCAGATGAAGAGCAGCCACTGACAGGGCTTTCCTGACAAGTCTACTCCTCAAATACTGGACATTGACTCAGCACAGCTCAATCTCCCTACACACAAAGGGGCAGATGGAGAATCAAAGACCTGCAATGTATAACCAGGTATTCACCAGGAACACTCCAGAAAGCTCCCAACTAGCACAGCATGGGAAGTTTTTTTAAAGAAACCAACTGTATCACTCTCCATCAAGCTCTTCTGAAGGGGAGAGCTGCAACACAAGCAATACCCTGAGCCTTCTAACACCATTTCAGAAGGATGGTCTTGTGAACAGCAAGCCTTCCTCTCTGCTTTCAGAAAGCCCTTCAAAGAGCTGCTGGTCTTTAAGCTCCTCAAACCAAGAAAAAGAGGAGAAAATAAAATTAAGCCAACAACATGTGCAAATATGAATGTGGTTAAAGAAAAAAAATCCCTTTGTGTCTCCAAGTTTTTCACATCCCTCCCCAAATATACTCTCTCTTCATTTTCAACTGGGAGAAAAGAGACCCAGCTTGCTCCTCCCACAGCCCAGCAGGCAGTCTGCTGCCTCTCAAGGACTGGATCCAGGCTTGTCACCCTTCCCATCCAGGGAAGGCAACAGACCCAAAGGCCCCCACTCTGCACCTCGAAGGAATGTTAATACAAACAAAGCCAAAGGGCAGCAAAACCACAATGGCAGTGCTGGAGCAGATGATCTTGTGTTGCCTGTGGAAGTTAAAGATTAACCCTGACGTGAGAATGAGAAAATGCTCCAACACAGCAGAAGCACTCCACGTATGTCTGCCTGCCTTCGGGCCCTTGCAAGAGAGACTCCTCGGCCTCAACACTTCTCCTCCTACCCTGACCTTCAAGAGTCAAGTGGCAAGTTCTTCTACAAGGTCCCTTAGCCTCAACTTCAAGACCTCAGGTGAGATGGAGGAGACAGTTAAACAGGATGTTGGCCTTATTATGGACACCAATGGAATTCTATAGAGATAAGGCAAACTGCATCATCTCATGGGCATCTCTTGGCCTCCTAAGGTATAACAGTATAAGAGCAGGAAATAAAGTGGCCAGGCACAGAGCAGCTTTGCCATCAAGCATGCCTGTCATCTCAAAATCCACCATCATCTTCAACTGCAGGGAGGCGAAGAGGAGCAGCCAGGCAGCCTGAACAAGCCAGAGCAGCCATTGGGCACTGCTTACCCAGCTGCAGCCATGAGTAGAGGCAAAGCACAGAGAGAGTTCAGCCAGACCAACTGCCCTTGCAGCAGGGCTGTGACCCTAAGCAGGGACAGCAGAGAAGCCAGTGGAATGGCACAGCGACAACAGCAAGTCACAGCTTTCAGGATGTGAGACAAAGGGAGTATGACTGAGCGGCCTCACACTTCCTGCCCTCGGGTGGGATACTCTGTCACCAGCACTGTGGACACAGAGCTTCTCTGAGCATTGAGAAGCAATGGCTGAAGTTAAAATTTGCATAATCCACAGAAATTGGTGTTAGCCTCTCCCAATTTACACTCAAGGTGTCAGCGTTAGTAAAAGCACAGTCAGAACAAATGTCAAATATTAATTAAAATGAACAAATTAAGAGAGAGAAGAATGACATATCCACAGATATTTCAGATTTTTTTAAAAAAGCTATAAAGTAAAGGTATCCGGGGCAGTTAGTGCACCTGGATGTATCGTACCAGGAGCAGTGTCAAATTTTCGGGGATAATTTGACCCCTCACCCCCAATGAAATCAAGTCCTGAAACAAAAAAAAAAGAAAAGAAAGACAACTGGTGAAATTTTGACTTAAAGAAGTGAAGGTGAGTTTCATTGCCCCCGTGTACACCAGTCACATTGTACCTGTGGATATTATTAATTTAAAGAGATGCCTGTGGCTACTAAAATGGAAACAAAACAACCACCCACAATACAGGTGACCAGTGGTATTGCACAATGAACTTTACAGCTGTGTTGTAGTACTAGAGCAAATTCGAGTTGTTCGTTAGAAAAATCTTCAGTTCCCCCTAACTACACTCTAACCCACTTTGTTCCACAATTCCACAAAACACCAACACAGGAAAAAGAAAATCATCCATGCACAAGCCTGTTCCCACTAGACAGTTAAACTTCCAGCAAACAGAGCTTGTCCACTCTTATCCCTTTTTCTGAGGAGGCAAGCACACCCACTGCCTCTAACACACTCCCACACTACTCCCTCCAGTATTCAAAGCCCCTTCTCAGCTGCCAAGATGATCACTCTGCCTGCTGGTGTTTCACAAGAACACCCTCCTTCCACAACAGCTGTTTTCAGAATGAAAAAACCAAACAAAACCCAAACAAAACCCATGAAAACACAAATGAACCACCCCCACCCCTCTCCCTGACACCAACAGTATGCAGTAAAAGGTACCCTAGTTTATGGGACTTTAATTCTCTCTTTCCAAACCTATCCATTTTTCAGCAAAACCAAGAAGCATGGAAGTGGCCTAAAGCACCATTAGCACAGGTGTGGTTGCTTCTTACACCCAAGATGTGGTATTTACCTCAACATTCAGTAATTGTGGAAAAATAGTTTGACTTTGCAGTGGTGCAAGATTGCTCCATAAAAAAGACAACAAAACCACCAATGAGCCCCCCCAACAGGCTACTTACAGTCAAGGACTGTGACTGTCCCATTCTCACACTGCAAAATCTGAGTTCACCTGTGTCTCAATATCGTGCGTACGTGAAACAAAACCCAGAGCAACAGTTTTCCAGTGCAGGAGAATGTGCAGGGAAAGCTGGGTGTTCAGAATCACCCAGCAAACACATTTGCTTCAAACAGGGAAGGAAGAAGAATTGCTTTCAGCTCATTTCTGTAACGAAGTCCTATCCCACCATGGTTTGAGCAAGATGACCATGAAAGAAAGAATGCTCCCAGTATCGAAATCAAGAGCAATACATCTGACTCCAAAAAATATTCTCCAATATGCACCAAACATTGGGAGATTTTGGATCTGCTTATCACACTACAGTTTACAAAAAACACTTTTCCAAACAGTAGCATGGTCTCTACAGGAAAACAAATAGAGGCGAGTGTTCCTGTGCCTCTGTCGGGCAACAGCACCCACAAGCTCACCCCAGAGCAGTCATCCAGCTCCCGGTTCCAACGTGCTAAGTGTCAGGGTCACCGAAATCCATCTCTGAACCAACAACCCATTCCTCCATCCCTGAGCCTAAGATCTGCCTAGAATGTCCTCATTGCAACTGGATGGCTGCAAAATCCACTCACGCTCTCAATACAAACCAGCACACACGCATGTGAAGACACTTACTTGTGCCATCATCCGGCTCAAAGCTCCCAGTGTTGTTCCACGTGTTGTTGTTGCTATTCCCATAGCTCTCATCTGTGCTGGCCGGCTCGGCATAGTCAGCTGGGTTGAAAGTTCTGTAAGAAATACGAGGATGGGAAAGTTCACTCTGCCAAAGCATTTTGAAAGGAATTGATTTTATTCAGACCATTACACATCTCACAAGGCAGTTCTCTCAGCAGAGAGATGCTTCAGCTACACCAGCCATCCCAAATTTAAGTTACCATGATACAGTTTGGGCCTTATTAACAAAAAAAAAAAAAAANTGGGAACAGAAATTACTGATACAAACAGTACTATTCATGCACAGACTTTTATTTTTGCCATGGTTTATGTCAGTGAAACTTACCCCATGCCTTGGGCAGAAAATCTTCCCCCTCGCCGTCCAGAGCCACCTGTAAATACACACACACACTGCTGTCCCTTGGCTCTACATCACGGGGAAAGAAACACTTGAACAACATACAGAGTTCTGATGCCCAGAATATGAAAGTGGACAGGATCTTCCTGGGTTGATGGAATCGCCAGCAACATCCTTCGATGTATGGGAGTGACCTCAGCTGGCTGGCAGCATGATTAGCAATGCATCATTCCAGGCTTTCCAGTTGGCACAAACCGCAAGTACTGGACCCCAGGTTCTGATTTCTGCAGTATGTGACCTCAGCAACAATTCCTAACCAGCAGATTTTGGGGTAAAATTGATTTCTGCCCCAAGTAGTTAAAGCCCAAGCCAGTGGTGGTGCTCAGATACATGTGCATGAACGACGAGGATGCAGGTTCTGTTGCTAACAAGCCATTGGCCCACCTGCTAAAATAGTCAACCTCGAGTTTTTTAACTTCCCACCTCCGTAATAAAGCACAATTTTTTTTCCTTACTCCACAGATGGGATGCAAGAACTAAGTGCTGTTTCTAGCATCTTTAAGATAGGAAAGCAACATGTACGCTAAAAGTAAGCACAAGAACAGAAACACCAAGTGCGTATTTTCAGTTTGGCAATTCCTCCCATAAAAGAGGCTTTGGAACCTCACGGGAGATAGATACACTGATGTAATTCTTCTCCTCCCACCCCCTTGGACCTCACATCCCATGTGTACCTCGGCCTCGGCCACGTCCCCGCCTCCCTCTTTCCGTGCCTCTTCCAGAAGATCCTCCACTCTTACCACCATCTAGTCCATTTTCCTGGCCCCGAACTGAAAGACAGAACAATGCAAAGACAATTTCAAGACTCATCCTGCTTTAGTGGGGATATTAGACCAGACCTCAAACCCCAAAATGCAGTGGCTGTGTGGGGGGACCACATCACCACATGCTCCCTAAACTTTTGATTTAAGCTGACGGTTAAGTGAGGGCATCACACAAAGAATCATCCCAGACAGGGGAGCATTAAACAGATCCACACACCCACGGGTGGTTTTCCACACAGATGTGTCTGCCTGAAAAGCTTTACTGACAGCTGTTATGCAGCACAGAGTGCTTTGGTGCGAGAGTTTTGGGGGTTATTAAAGGGCAGGTCCATACACTCTCTTCCACGGGTGGCACCTCGCCCTCGCCTCGGCAGCCCGCCACGTCGTCTGCTGAAATCCCGCTCCCGATCCCGGTTTTCTTTGCTTTCTTCACTGGGTTCTGTCTGTCCACTCTCCTTCTGTCCTGAGACACCCTTCTTCTTCCCAACCATTTCCCAGGAATGCTGAAGGTTTGCAGAGGGGAAAGAAATTAATCACAGTTTGATCAACGAAAGGTGCAAATACACAAATATTTAAACATGCTAACAGAGAATATAGCAGGGGTCTGTGCAAAAATGGTTTCCAGACCAATTTTTTTTTTAAGGCGTCTATCAGCCTACACACAGCACATCTTCTCCCTTCAAGCCAAGCTTTCTTACAGCTGACTGGAATGTAGTTTGCGGTAACAGGAGATGAGTTATTCTATTTCTGCAAAGATCTACTAAAATTCTTCAATAGAGAGGGCATAATACTTCTGCAGTTCAAAGCATTAATAAATTTACCTTGCTTAGGGGGAAAAAAAGCCTGTCATTTCACACAGGTCACCAGGAGCTCTCAGAATAACCCAGGTAAATGTTTCATAGTGATCTGCAGTCAACATTTGGGATAAGTTCTTTCCGCAGATGCAAAGTGATTAACAAAACCACTCCCCTAAATATCAGCTCAGATGGAGAGAAACATCACAGAATTTATCCAACAGGCAAGTTCAATTGCAAAACATTAAGTATGCCTCTGTCTCACTGCTGTGGGCCTGCACTCATGTATTTCCTGACAGGTAAAGTGGTTTCATACTCTTAAACTGATGCTGCACACTGTTGGAAAAACTAAAAATAGTCTTAAGTCATTGACAATCACCTGAAAACACAACTGGCAGACAAATCAACAGCTGAGTTTGAATGGCAGCATGCAGGGACAGTGACAAAAAACCCAACAAAGTGGCACAAACTGCCATCAAACCCAAGGCTTCCAAAGTCTTTCTCCACAGGTATCTGGCTCAGAAATAAACTTTAAAATTATGGTATTCCAAGTAAGCATTTTTCAAGTAAACATTTTTTTAACCAAATCTAATCCAATGCTAAGATCATACCTGCTCCTTTACTGTTTGAAATACACAGTACATTACCAGTAACTAGCTCAGCAGGTAAGCTGTCTTCAGCACCAGAGCACCCAAGCAATTAAAAGGTCTGTTTCTTATAAGAAAATCCGCTTTCTGGGGTTGCTGCACAAAGTGGATCCAGGTGAGAAGCAGCTCCAAGGCGCTTTACCAATGGCAGTGCAGGGGCTGCCTGTGCTCAGTGATGCTGTGACCGCAAGGCCACTGAGCTGGAGCAGTGGCAGCCCAGCACTTCCTCCACCCGCTCCCTGCCTGCCTCTCCATGGCCCTACCCTGCAGGGCCTCGTGCTGCTGATCCAATAAACGAGGTGCTGCTACACAGCACCGTGTGCTGCACACTGTCCTGGATGCTACTCTCATGAGCAATGTGTTTCTCTAGGCAATTAAACTGCTGTGATAACAGGGGTTTGTTCTCTGACTAGAAGACACTGATTACAAGACACATGGAAGAGAATACAGCTGTGGAAGAGAATACAGTTGTGGCAGAGCTGTGCCTCAGCAATGCACATCCCTATCATTCTCTTTTCTAAAAGGATTTCCCAAAAGCTATTTTATTCAGTTGTCAATGGAAAGGGTTTTCTAAAGACAAGGAGGAACACATACGTGTGTTGTATAGAACTTGGCTGAAGCCAAACCAAGCAGAGAACCAGACACTGGGGAGCAGCTGCAATACACAAAACATAGTCTGAGATGTCCAGCTCATCCACATACCCCCAGGGCTTATCACAAGCAAAAAAATGAGCTAAAGCATAATATTCTAAAATGATATTTAGACCCTCAACTCAGAGCTGAGTTGGCTCCAACCAAACCAGGGTGCCAGGAGGATATGTGAAATCAGCAGCAGTTTGGAAGGATCTGACATTCGTAGGTTTTTTCTTGGGCTGTAACAGAACTTGCATCTCTGCTGTCTTTGTCACAAAAGGAATGACACCCAGCATGCAGGCAGAAGGTTCCTCCTAAACAAGCACTCTCGTTCTTGGGCTGACCTCAGCTTGCCTGAGACAAGCACCTGCATGAGAAACAGCAGCCAAGCCCAACTCCACAAAAACAAATAGCAAAAAGGCCCTCAAAATCGTCGCATAGGCAGCAGCACAGAAGCCAGTCAGTGCATCACTGAGAAGTGCATCTTCAGGGCCAGAGACACAAAAACCACGTTACTCTGACAGAAAGGAACCACAGCTGACACACTAACCTGCCTTTCAACACAGGTCACTCAGCCCTTGTGGGGAAAGGTAAGTTACTTCACACTCAGTGGTGTGAAAGCACATACAGATGCCACTGTACTATTGTTGAACTGCTTGGTTTCAAAAGCAATAGGAAGGAAACTACTAAGGGCATTTTCTCCTCTATTCCTTCAAGCCTAGGGCCATTCTCACAGCCCGTGCAAGCCCACAGAGAGCAGTTCAGCAGCCAGGTCAGTCACACTGTGCATGCTCCTGTGGAACTAGTCAGTCACAGTGGCTCTCCTTATCTTGACATTACTGGATGCCTCACCTCCAAATATGCAGTTACACTGAACTAGGCCCCACCAGATTTACAGGACCTAATCCTACCGTGTCCGGATTGCCCTCCAGCAGCACATTGATGGCTCTGTTGACATCTCCATTGCAGTCATGCAGAGCAATCACACACTCGTCCTGGTTCTTGCCTGTGATGTCGATCAGCTATAGAGAAGACAACACCATGGTCAGCACGTTCCAAACCAAGATGGCACCAAAATTTCTATGGGTGTCTCAGGAGGCAAGTGAGTCGAATCCCAAACCAGAAACCCTTCAACAAAAAATTGAAGGGCTAGGGAATCTCCCCAGCCTTCTCAGCTTAACTATGCTCCTCAACAAGAAGTGACTGAGGGTGTGAATTTTTGAGTTACCATTGTTTCACCATGACCCAACCTACAACTTCCTTTTCTCAGGATAACACTGTTACCTGCAGAAACAAACTAAAAGTTCAGCAAGACAAAAGTTGCTGCACCTGCATCAAGGCAACGCCAAACACAAACACAAGCTGGGGGAGAATGGACAGACAGCAGCCCTGAGGAGAAGGACTTGGGGGCATGAGTTAACGTGACCCGGCCACATGCACTGGGAACCCAGAAAGCCAATGCTGTCCTAGGCTCATCCACAGCAGTGTGGGCAGCATGTGAAGGTGGGGATTCTGCCCCTCTGCTCTGCTGAGACCCCCCTGCAGAGCTGCCTCCAGCTCTGGGGCCCCAGCACAGAAAGGACGAGGAGCTGCTGAAGTGAGTCCGGAGGAGGCCACAGAGAGGCTCCAAGAGCTGGAGCCCCTCTGCTCTGCAGACAGGCTGGGAGAGCTAGGGGTGTTGAGCCTGGAGAAGTAAAAGCTCCAGGGTGACCTCAGAGCCCCTTCCAGGGCCTAAAGAGGCTCCAAGAGAGCTGGAGAGGGACTTTGGACAAGGGCCTGGAGTGCCAGGACAAGGGGGAATGGCTTCACACTGCCAGAGGGCAGAGTTAGATGGGATATTGGGAAGGAATTTTTCCCTGTGAGAGCGGTGAGGCCCTGGCACAGATTGCCCAGAGCAGCTGTGACTGCCCCATTCCTGGAAGTGTTCAAGGCCAGGTTGGACAAAGCTTGGAACAACTTGGGATAGTGGAAGATATCACCACAGCACAGGGGTGGAACTGCATACCCTTTAACGTTCCTGCTGACCCAAACCATGCTATGATATAACTTTATGAAGCCAGTCCAAGGAAATCCAGGGAGCAGCCAGGTGTGTCCCTCCCACCCCCCCCAGCATTCACAGTACTCCCAATATTGATCTCGCCTTCCTGTCAGAGTTCACCTTCATTTTCCACACTCACTTGTTTCACCTTCTCCTCAAAGTCAGCATCATTGTGGTCTGAAATCATCTGTGCAAGTCGAATCTGTTCTGCAGTAGCCTAAAGAAATCAGAGAGAGAAAGAGTGCATAGTCAGAGTGGTGCACTTCCAAATCATCCTCATTCTGGTACCCCAAGTTCTCTGGAAACTCTGGAAAGGAATCAGTACAGCAAAGAGAAGGCACAAACAAGGGTCAGAGAACGAAGACTCCAGGGAAAGCGAGATGATAAAGGAGCAAGAAGAGGAGTCTGGAAGAAAGGGATATACTGTTGAACGGCCTCATGGCACCAGATGAGCAGCAGCCACCCAAACCACATCTTGGAGCAGACCTTACCACCACCAGACCACCAAGACCCACTGCAGGTGTCTTCTCAGCCATTTGCATTCATTAAAGTGTGTGAGGAATGAACAAATGGAAGTAAAACCAAATCTCAACAGCAGCTCCCACTTGGAGACATAGACATGGAAACCCCAGCGTCAGCGGCTGCCCAATTAACCTGGCTCTGGCAGCAGCACCTTGTGACACGTGGAGAGTTCGTCAGGCGAGCCCAGCTGTTAGCACCGGACCAGGCAGGAGTGCCAGGTCTCCACCTACCAGCTACCTGGTTTCCATGGACACTGCCCTTACCTGCGGCCGCTGCTTGTGCTGCGTCTGGTTCTGTGTCTGTGTCTGCTCCCAGTTCCCCCGGGCTCGGTTAGTGCCCACCGATGTCATCATTTACAGTATATACAAATAACAGTATTTACAAGGTTGAACTCTGTGGTGGGTGAGGGGAGAAGAGAGAATGGACTGTTAGATACCAAAAACAAAAGGCAGCACTGAGACTGAACAATCACATGGGCAACAGAGCCAGAACGGCTGCTGTAGACCCCAACCCTCCCCACCACCTCCCTAAAACCACAGCGGGCCAGGCTGCCATCCCCACATGCTCCCAACGCAAAACGGCCACTTGTACTTCTTGAGGTTTCTCACCAGATACCAGGGCAGAGTGTTCCAAATGGAGTATCACCTGCATCCAGATGGGAGCAATCAGGCCCCAGGGGCAGAAGTAGAATCATAGACTCACAGACTGGTTTGGGTTGGAAGGGACCTTAAAGCTCATCCAGTTCCACCCCCCTGCCACGGGCAGGGACACCTTCCACTATCCCAGGTTGCCCAAAACCCCATCCAACCTGGCCTTGAACACTTCCAGGGGTGGGGCAGCCGCAGCTCCTCTGGGCAACCTGTGCCAAGGCCTCATAAGCCCCATCGTAAAAAACCTCTTTCTCAGGTAATCTAGATTGACCCTCCTTCAGTTTGAAGCCATTCCCTGGACTTGAGGCAAAAAGTTTAACAACTTCTTGTTGGAACACGTGTGAGCACGCACAGATCTGCTATGAGCCCAGGTTGAGGCTGTGGCCATCAGCTGGAGCAGGAATGCTTGATAAAAGCTTCAAAGAAACTTCACTCGGAGGACAGAGCATCTCAGAGCCCCAGACACATCAGCTACTTCCCCTTCTCCTTTCCTGCCTTCAAAGCAGGGCAGGGGAAGCAAAAATGCTCCAGCAATAAGTGGTGCTACAGGCCTGTGGAATTCTTGTTTTAAAGAAAGCTTGCCCTTGCAAAACTGCCTATTTTTGCTTATTTAAATGATTCCCCCAAACTGGAAAAATTAAGTTTTTCTTAGTATTCTGGACTAAAAACATACCAAAAAAGTGAACAAGAAGGAATTACAAGGAATAACAGCCAGTAACAGCAGTTGTTAGACAACTGCTTCAGGCGAAAAGTCCTAAGAAGAGTTTGAGTGTCCAAAGCACGCACAGTTTTCTAACCTCACACTGGGCCTCAGGGCAGGGGGTGTTAGAAAGGGACAGCACTGAGGTTTTTACCCTCTCCAGTGCCTTCCAGGCACAAAGGATGTGAGAGACATCCCACAGCACTTGTTAGGATTCACAGCTTCTGAGCCCCTGAAATTTCAATCATCACAGAGTTCACATTTTTGTATTTCATTACTGAGACTGCAAAGCCTTCCCCCAAAGCAGCAGGACCTGCTGCTGTGCCCCAGGCAGACACCTGGGACATGGGAAGGAGCCACAGACAGAGTAGGAGCAGGGAGAAAAACTTAGCAAGACAATCAGACCTGCAGGATCCCATCCAAAACACTGCTGTACACGAGCAGGGCAGCACAGAGAGAAACACTGTGTGCCAAGTAGGGAAGCTCAGAAGTAGCATTAGCAAATAGCCCAGGAAAAGCTGGGGAATCTCCTGTCAAAGCTTGCAAGTGTTCAACTGGGTGAGAAATCCTTCCCGAGAGCAGGGAGGCCCTAACAATGCCTCTACACTGGACGCACACCCCCCACGCCTGCTCCCACCAGTGCCTGGCCTTCCTCTGTAGGCAAGTTTCTGTGCAATTGCTCCTGCAGCTCCCCATAAAACCTCCAAATTTCCCCCTTCATGGCCACTCATGCCTCATGGCAACCTAACACCACAGTTTTACAGCTATACAGTGCCAAGGTCCCTTATCAGGAAACAATCCAAGTTACCTGTGGAGCCACCAGGAGCCCCTGAGATATGGGGGAAGAGCACCAACCCTGGGTTTCTTCCAAGGCAGAGCAGAAAAAGCCTCCTATCCCCAGGATCCCCTCTGTGCAGGTTTCTTTGCCATGGCATATATTTATTTTTGCCTTCTTCCAGTTCCAAGTTTCACGCACAAACAATTTGTTGCATTAAACCAACCTGGCAGCAGAACCACAGGCCCAGAGAGAAGTGATTCCATGCATCTGCAGGAACCCAACCTGCAACGCCCCTGGGCCACAGGTCCAGCAGACAGAATCTGAACCTTGTGCAGCACCCAGGCATTGTTCAGCAGCTGCCATGCTCCGCCCTGCCCAGCTGCATCACTGCCACCAGTAACACAAGCATTAGTCCTTTAACGTGCAAAAAACCCATAAAAAAAATATCTACGATAAAAACCTCCGCCAGGCCCTGATGCTGCTGAGGCTGTCAGGTGAGGGGGTGTCCCCATGCAGACACCACAGCTGCCTTGAGGAAAGAGGACTTGACTACTGGTAACTTATTCCGCAATGGGGGAACTTGAGACCAGCTCAACTGGCAGCATTGAACCACAGAACATGGTTATCCCAATGCCTGTGCTGGCGCCGCAGCTGCATGCAAGTTTCTCAGGTCAAAGCTTTTCTCATCAAAAGCATTTCACCTCTTCTTTTGAAAGAGCAAAACTGCACACATGCACCAAGTGGTGAAAGGGCAGCTCCAGGCAAAGCAAGTGGTGACCAGTCCACACTGGAGCACCAGCGCTAAATGGAGCAGCACTCGCACCTCAGGCCAGTGCTGCACTCGGACAGGGCTTAGGGAAAACAAGAAGTTTCACAGTTACAGGATACAACACCCTCCGGTCAAAGACGCTGCATCAAATGAGACATTTGCTGTTACCCCCTTTCCTTCTCAGGCCACACCACTGCCGACCCACCAGGCCTAAAGAGGAGAGTCTCAACTACACAAGTGAAGTGTGGAGTCTCCAGAAAATGAGGGGATACAAAAATGTAACAAACTGTTCATTTTATTAGAAACGTCACGTAAGTTACAGTTTCAGAACCAGGATCTGTAGGTCCCATGGCTGTGCCAGACCTGCTGGCTGCTGCTGGCCCCTGGCACATCCCAGTCTCAGTTTCCCTGATGTATTAATACAGAAAAACGGTATTTTCATCCCATTCCGACAAAGCTTAATTAACATGTGCTAAAAGCTCCAAAGCCCCAAAGGAAAGGGCCAGAGAGGGTAAAGCTTTTCCTGCAACATGGGGCAGAACAAACACCCAAAAGAGGGTTATCAATGTGAGAAGTTTTTCCCCGGAGCAAAGACATGGCGGCCGCACACCGAGTCATTCCGTGTATGCAAAGCACAAGCTTTTAGGAAGATGCTCCCGGATATGCCATCAGAGACCCCGACTTGGTAAAGGACGGGCAGCGCTCTGCTGGGGAGACTCCCGGGCCGGAAGGCGCAAGCAGAGCCCCCAGACCGGGATGGAGGGACGTGGAGCAAGGCGGCACTTGCGGGCCGGGGCTCCTCCAGGACCCCCGAACCGCTGTTGCCAGGGAATTTCACGTGAGCCGTGGAACCATCCCGGCCACGGCCCCCGGGGCGCCACCGAGGAACGGTGGCAGCAGCGGGCCTGGCGGCCCGCAAGGAGCCCGGCAGGGCGGGAGCACGGCTCCCATTGTTACCGCCGGCAGCGGCGGGGACGGGCGGGCCCC
>VWZT01008744.1:171103-181325 GCA_013397055.1 Pachycephala philippinensis
TCCCCCGACCCCGCCCCCAGCACGTGACTGGGCGGGGCGGGGCTGCCCGCGCCGAACACGTGACGCACGCGGGGGCGCTGTGGCGACCCCGTATGGATCACGTGATTGAGGCCCCCTCTGGTCACGTGGTGTGGGCGCAGGGCGGCTTTGTGGCCGCCATGTTGTGCGGCCCCGGGTCGGGCCGGGCATGGCGGGGGCCGGCAGCAACTGGCTCTCGGGGGTCAACGTGGTGCTGGTCATGGCTTACGGCAGCCTGGTGAGGGCCGGCGGGACGGGACGGGACGGAGCGGGACGGGCTGGCGTGTCTGTGCGGCCCGGAGTGTCCGCGGAGCCGGACCACGCGAGTCCGTGGAGGCCCCGCGAGGCTGATCCTGGGGCGTCCGTGGCGCTCCCGTGGGCCCGGGCCCGAGGAGTCCGTAAGGCTCCCGTGAGACATGGCCCGGACTGTCTGTGGGGAGCCCCTCGGAGTCGGGCTCAGGGCCCTCATGGGGCTAGGCTGGAGCGCCCGTGGTCTGCTGGGGTCGGTGGGGCGGGGAGAGGACGTGAGTGGCAGCCTCTGTAGAGATTGGGAGGGTGTGGGGCTGACCTGAGTGTCCGTGGGGCTCCTAGTGGGTTGAAGAGGGACCCCTGTGCTCGCGGTCGGAGGGGCTGGGAAGCGGGGGCCGGAGGGCTGGGCACAGGCCGGCTGTGAGATCCCCTCGGCGCGTGCCTGACCCCCACCCCGCTGTGGCTCCTCAGGTCTTTGTGCTGCTGTTCATCTTCGTGAAACGCCAGATCATGCGTTTTGCCATGAAGTCCCGCCGTGGCCCCCACGTGCCTGTGGGACAGCACGCACCCAAGGTGGGTACCCTCCATTCCCTACACCCACGGGTCCGTATCCATGCCTGAAGGGACAAGCAGGAGCTGCTCCAGCGTCAGAGCTGCCACCTCGGAGTGGTGATGGGCAGTGGGGAGGGAGCAGTTTATATAGGGCCTGTTTTTATCCTTTTGATCCCACAAACAAAATGAGTGTTCTGTAAATGTGCTGTTTTCTTTCCTGCTGTACAGGATTTAAAGGAAGAGATTGACATTCGACTGTCAAGGGTGCAGGACATCAAGTATGAGCCACGGCTGCTGGCAGAGGACGACGGCCGGCTCCTGCAGCTGGAGACACCAGGTACCGTCCCAGAGGTACCGTCCCACACTTGTTCCCCTGGGGCCAAGTCACACCTTTGACTGCTCATGTTGGTGCCCTGTCACATGAGATGGTGTCTCTGCTCCTGTTTTCCCTTTCCTCTTGGAGGGATCCAGGGTTTGCAGAGATCTCAGTTTGTGCTTTCCCTTTACCAGGCTGCTATAACTACCTGTACAGGATGAAGGCACTGGATGCAATCAGGACATCAGGTAAGGGCGCTGAGGGCAAGAGTGGGAGCAGAAGGGTGCAGAGAGACCCTGAATGAGGGTGCCAACAGCCCCATGGGGAGGCTTCAGTTGGTCAGTGGGGAGTAGCAGTCATTTCCGCTGGTGATCTGAAGGTTGTCACGCTCTGTGTGCTGAGGGAGTTGGCAAATGGAGGCAGTGGGCATGGACGGAAGTTTATCCAGCCAGCGGTTCCTGACCGTAGGGATGACCACAAGCATTTTTACCTGTGTTGCAGCTGTTGTGTTGTGCCTTTTTCCAGAAATCCCATTTCAAGTAGAGGGCCGGTACCCAAAGTCTTTAATAGGGAAGAACTTCTGTGCCTACTTGCTGGAACTGCGGAATTCCAGCACCTCCTTCAAAGGCATCCGCAAAGCCTTGATTGACACCTTGCTGGATGGCTATGAGAGCGCTCGCTATGGCACCGGGGTGAGTGCTGGTGGGGCACTGCTGGCCCCGTAGGGCATTCCTGTGCTCTGCCGTGCTGCCAGGACTGAGGTCGCACCATAACTTCAGCTGGGTGTTCCATGGTCTTTTCCATTCGTATCCAGGTCTTTGGGAAAGCGGAATATCTGAAGTACCAGGAAGCTCTGAACGAACTGGCAAACATGTAAGTGCTGCTGCCTAGGTGCAGTGGTGGGTTCCTGGGCCCCCGCAGCCTGTGGGGAGGTGTGAACAGAGATGGGTTTTGGGGCACAGCCATCATCTGAGACAGGGGCTGTCTGTGCCCATCTGTTCCTCTGGGTTCAGTCCTTCCATGCAGCCCATCTGTTACTGCAGTTTTGGGTTTGTTCCATGGTCACAGTTGCTGTTCCTGCTTGTCCCCGACCACATTGAGTCAGGGACTTGCACAGAACCACTGGCCTTAGATTTCAAGACGTTAGTGAGTGCTGTCATCACAAAAGCAGATTTGCTTCATGTTGGACAGATACACAGGCTGAGCATCTCCTCTGGGGTGGCAGCAGCAGTGATGGTGCCTCTTCTCTGCCTGCAGGACCAAGGCCCGGGGTGGCAGCAGCCAGCGGCAGCACCAATCAGCAGTGAAAGACCTCACCCTGTCCCCTGAAGTCTCCAACCCCACCACCATCCAGGTCACCTACCTGCCTTCTAGCCAGAAGAGCAAACGTGCCAAACACTTCCTGGAGCTGAAGAGTTTCAAGGACAACTACAACACGCTGGAGAGCACCCTGTGAGAGTGTGGGGGCCTGGTGCAGTGGGTGTGCTGGGCGGGTCTGGGCTGCAGTGCAGGCAGCACTGAGAGGAACCAGCTGTGGTCTCAGATCTCCCCCTCACACCACTTTGGAGGTCATCACTCGGCGGGGGCTCCATTCCAACTGGTGGAGTTTGGCCCTCACCAGGAGCCCATTCTGGAGCTGCTGAGCCCAAGGGGATCAGCCCCACAGCGTTCTCTGCCACAGGCTTATCACACTCCAGGCTTTGAGTCCTGCATTGTCTTGGACCCTGTGAATAAACTGATGAGCTTGAGCTTATTTATAAAGACATGGATCCCAGCCAGCGCTCCCCTCTGCCCGTCCTTCCCTGCGGCAGCTGGCAGGAACTGATGTTTGTCCATCCTGTCCGTGTGGGTCTTGGGCACTGGAGCCACTTGTCTGTTTTTTTCCGAAGGGTGAACACTTTTCCCCATGACGTCATTGTTCCTGCTGTCAGCCCTTTGTGCCCAGCCTGCCTGTACGCCTGGATGGGGTAGAAATAGTTCGGTGCCTGTTCTTAGCACCATGGCTGAGCTACCGCTTTGGGCTGAGGTTTCTTTCTACTCATTCTCCTGCAACCAGACATTTGGGGACATCTTAAGTGGACAAAGCAGTGTTAAATGTCCCATCTGTCCTGCCAAGGGGGTGTTTGCTCCCACTCTCACCAGCGCCTCGCATGCCAGCATCTGCCGAGCTCCTGGGGCTGAAAGCTCGTGGCCCCCACATTGAGTCTGCGTTCTGTCAGGCTGAGGGCAGCGCCGGCAGCTCACCTGTCACTGTGGCGTGGGCAACACAGAGTGGAGGGTACAGACCTCGGCACTTTTTAATTACTGTTTAATAAAATGACAGTTTAGCCCAAGTAGGATGCGTGCCACTGGCCTCTGACTGCAGGGGCCCATCCCTACCCAATCCCAGGCTGCATCCCTCCTGAAGCTGATACAATGTAACCAGGATAACATTAGTGGTAGGCAGGATGCTGCCGTTATTGCTATGGTAACTGAGATACCATGACAGTAACTGGCGTGCAGTTACGGTAACCAGGGTGCCACCGTTACTGTAAGTGTGAGGTTGTTCCTGTAACCAGGATGCCTGTACAGCCACGGCATTCCATTAACACCGTGGCACCATGGCAGTGCCAAACAGCCAGAGCTCCTCACTGCAGTGGGAGGAGGTCAGACAGGGCAGGGGTTGGGAAGATGGAAACTGTCTTAGGGCTCCTGGGAGCAGGTGGGGTCAGTGGGCTGCAGTGTGCCCTGGTGCAGGTTAAACCCCAGGCCACGCAAACATGCTCTTTGTTTGCAGGTCCAGGTGAATGGGAATGCTGGAGCAAGGCTCCTGGAGAGGTAGAGCCAGCAAAGCGCCCTGGGGGCCTGAATCCCCTGTGCTGGGCATCTGTGGGCGATGGGGAGCCCTAGCACAGGGCAGATGGGGGAACATCTCTGCATCCCTGACCTGCCCACCCTGTGTCTCAATAGCTCTGGGCAGGAGGCCAGGGAGCACCCACAGTGCTGGGCGTCGTCCCATGGGGTGCTGCAGTGGATCATGGAGTCACGGCTGAAGAAGTGTGTGGAGTTGGAGCTGTACCTTGCAGGCAGGGAGCAGGCAGTGGTGAGGCTGGGCATTGGTTGGGTACAGCTGGGGTCCCCCAGACCTGTGCTGCCAGGGGTGGGTGCCCCCTTTGTCCCACTCCACTACTTCCTGGGGGACAATATCTTCCAGTGCTGGTGAGCCAGGGGGATGTGGGCGTTCAGCACAGCCCCTGTACCCCGCAGATCCGCCGAGATGCCCTGTGCCAGCTCCTCCTGGATGAGCACCTACAGCACCAGCAGGAGCTGCGCCGGCTGGGGAAGGCCTTCTATGTGGAGCGGCTCTGAGTGCTCAGCCCAGTGTGTGGCACTGGGCTGGCATCGCCCAGCTCCTGACTGAGAATAAAGCGTGTTGAGCAAGATAGGCTATGTCTGCTGCATGTGAGGCATGGGACAGCCCAGGGCAGCAGTGCGGGGAAGACACAGCCCAGCACAGTCCCTGTGGCTGGGATCGAGACATGTTGCCTGCAACCCTCGCTGTCCTGGATCCTGCACACTTCATCTCGCCCATGGTCGCGCCAGGAGATGGCAGCACGGCCAGCATGCCTCACCAGACTGGGTGCTCCACGCTGGGTCCCTGTCCCAGCACGGGTCCTGCTGTGCCATGCCATGTGCCACGGTGCTCCTGCCCCATGTGGCACAGCCCTGCAGCAGCGGGGAGGGGAGCCTGGCTGGGCTGGGTGCAATGCTCCCTGTCCCCACTTGCCATCAGGCACCCCAGGATCCTGTCTGCTCCGCAGCTGGAAGGGCCCTGTCCCCCACATCCCATCCCTGCTGCCTGTGCCCGACCTTGGTGTCTCCCGGCCCCAGGGCCCATCAGTGCCTGCCCTGGCTCTGCTTATTGACAGGGCTGGGGGCCGCTGGGCCAGCACCCCCCGCCATGGCCCTTCATTAGCTCGCCTGTCGGGCTGCATCACATCAGCCACTGCCACACGCATGCCCCCGGCTCTGGCACTGCTGCTGCCACGTGTGTCCCTGCCATCCCCACTTGCCACCTCATTGTGTGGCAACCTCAGGGGGCTGAAGCCCCTGACCCCGAAGGCCAGGCTGTGCCCCTGTCCTTCTCATGGCACTCAGGGCTCTGGCTGCCCCATGTCCTGTCCCATTAGTCCCCCAAAGCTTGAGCCCTCACAAAGCCCCCAGTGTCATTCCCAAGGCTGATGCATCCCACTGCAGCAATGCACTGCTGTGGTGTGGGGAGGCTGTGCTTCCAGCACTCCATGGCATCCCATATGCCCTTGTGGCTGGACTCCAGCACCCTGGTCCCAACAGCTGTCTCAGTGTGGGTCAGGGTCCTGCCTCTGTCACCCAGCATGTGTGGGGCCACATCCTCAATGTGGATGCGGCAGGGTGACAGGCAGCCCCTCCAGCTGCTCCTCGGAAGAGATACTCCCGTGAGCTCCAGCAGCTGCCCCAAAGCAAGGGGATGTGGGGCACAACTCCCCTGTGTCAATGGGGCTCGTCCTTGGGCAGGGTCATGTGCAGCCCCTTGGTGGCACAGGGCCCGCAGGCCAGGGCTGGCCCCCCAGTATTGACAGCCCTGCTAATGACAGGGAGTGTGACCAGGGGCAGGAGCAGGCGGCGTGGGGCCATCGACCGCATCGACCGGCAGTGCTGGGCGGCAAGGGCGCGGGGGTCCATGGAGGGGGCAGGGGGACATCAATGGGTGGTAATTAATGGGAACAAGGCCACGTGTGCAGGACCAGGGCTGTTGCTGGCCACGTCCCTCTGCTTGGTGCAGCCGAGCACAGTTATAAAGGGCGGCCAGGCAACCCCCGAGCCAGAGCGCAGCAGAGTCCCCCAGGCCAGCCCAGGTAAGATGGTGATGGATGTGGGGTCCCTTTGGCCCCAGCACTGCCTGCCAAGGGCATGTCATGGTGTGCCCTGACATGCCGTGCCAGGAGACCAAGCCTGCACTGCTCTGCTCCGGCTTCATCCCAGCCACAGGACGCCTCCTGCTCCAGCACCGCATCCCGAGCACCCCAGTACCGGCACAGTAGCCCAGCAGGCTCCAGGCGCTGAGGTGAGGCTGGGTGCTGCTTCCGCAGTGCCTCGGGGGTTATACCTGGATACCACCCCCACCCCAGCTCTCAGCCTATTCTTCTCTTCCTCTTACAGGCAGCTGAGCTCCGGGTCCTCCCACCTCTGTCTGCCCCTGTTTCTGTCTGATATGTTTGATATTAGGTTGTTTTATTGGAAAACCAACTAAATATCAAACATATTCTTACAGCACCAGGGATGCCCAGCACCGACTTGGCCAGATGCTGCCTGTGCCCTTCCTCAGGCAGGGGGGACCCTCTGCTCCCTGTCCTGCACCCTCTGCTAGTCCTCACTGCCACAATAAAACCTGTCTGCCCATCTCCATGGGACTTGAGAGGGGGAGCCCAGAGCCGTCCCAGGGGTTGGCGGAGGTTTGGGATGGCAGCGGGGTCAGCGCTTGCCACCTGTCCCCCCGCTCACGCCAGGGATGATGACAATACAAAGGCCCGTGGCCCCGTGCCCACCACTGCCTCCACTGCCCTGGCATGGAGGGGTTATTTATGGAGGTGCAGCCACTGCTCAGGGCCCTTGGTGGGCACTGTCTCCCTCAATGCCCTGCCCAGGGTGCCAGGAGCTGCCACCAGTTCTCTGTCCCCCAGGTCCCTGGGTGCTGACCCCTTTAGCTCTCAACATCTGTCCCTGGGTGGGAGCAGTGGGTATCTTCCATAGGAGATCCTAACCTGATTTATGGGGCCAATGGGACTTCTGGGCCGGCACAAGGAGGCTGCCCGAGCGCCGGCTGTGGACGAAGTGCTACCACTTGCCCTGAGAATTCCTCCCTGCGCCTAGGCAATCTGCTCCTTCAGCTGCCAACAGCATCCTCCATCTCAACACCAAGCACCAGCTTGGCCGGAGCTGGGCTCGGGGCTCAGCGGGCTCCCAGGGGGCTCTGCCCCTCGTGCTGGGTGCAGTTTCCCCTGCCACTCCCTTGCTGAGCCAAACCCTCTCAGCCAAACCCCTGCTCCCAAAATAGCACCAGGCTGATCTTGCCCTTTTCCGTGCCACCCCCGGGCAGGGGTAAATGTCAGCCCAGGGCCACCAAAACATCCTAAGCCCCCCAGGAAGGCAAATGGGGGGCGGGGACTTTGTGCCAGTGCTGCATGGACCCCGTTCAACATCCTGAGGAAGCACTCGGGGCACCAGCCAGGGTGTCCCGTTGCGTGGGGGGAGGGGGCACCTGGGACAATGTAGGATCCCCTCTCGCAGATCTGCTGCTGCTTTTTATAACGCCCCAGCTGTCTTTGGGAGCCCAAATAAGGCTGTGACCACCCGGAGCCCCCAGGACGCACAATGGGTCCCGAGCACAGACTTTTTGGGAAGGTGGGGAGGCGGACCAGCCCAAGAAAGGCAAAGCCCCTGTGCTGGGCAGAGCTGATAAACGGTCAGTGGGGCACAGGCAACACAGCTGCCCTACCCACCCATTGTCTGTCCTGCATCCCGCTGCCCGCTGCTGCCTGTGTCCCACCAAGAATGGAAGCCATCAAGAAGAAGATGCAGATGCTGAAGCTGGACAAGGAGAATGCCCTGGACCGGGCAGAGCAAGCAGAGGCTGAGCAGAAGCAGGCGGAGGAGCGGAGCAAGCAGGTAGGGCAGGCAGCTGCAGTCCCCAGCCCAGGGGTATTGGGGGATGGCTTCTGCCTGTGTTGGGTCACGCTCAGCCCAGACCCAACAGAGATTCTGCCTGGGGTATGAGACTGTGACAGCTGCTGCCATACCACAGCTCAAGAGCACCCCAAGGACTGTCCAGGGCTTGGTCCCTGCCATCTGGTGGGATGTGGGAAAGGGACGGACACTGTGGGGCAAAGGTGGTCCCAAGGATGGGGCAGGAGGGGTGCCGTGGGGCAGAGCTGAGCCTGGGGTGGCAAGGCTCTCTTGGGGTGCAGGGTTTTAGAGTATGGTCCACCTGTGGTGACAGCACTGTCCTTCCAGCTGGAGGATGAGCTTGCTGCCATGCAGAAGAAGCTAAAGGGGACAGAGGATGAACTGGACAAATACTCTGAGGCCCTGAAAGACGCCCAGGAGAAGCTGGAGCTGGCAGAGAAGAAGGCAGCGGACGTATGTATGGGGTGCAGGGTGGAAGCTGAGCGCTGCCATCCCCTCGTTGCCCTCCTGGTGGGACTGCAGCCCTTCCCCGTGCCTCGGGGACAAAGGAAGGTCCCTGCCTGGCTCAGTGTGCTGCCGGTACAGCTGTGTAGGTGTCTAGGAGCAGAGTGTGGCCCTGTGAAGAACGTATCCGGAGGGCAGAGCCGGGCAGCGAGCAGCCCCTCAAGTGCGGGGTATGGGGTCCACGTGTCCCCAGGAAGCTCTGAGTCACGGCTGGGGGTGGAGGAGCCGAGCTCCGAGAAAGAGAAGGAGGAGGGGGGAGCCCTCATTCCCCTGCGGGCGGAGGCGCATGGGCAGCTCGAGCATTGCACAGCCCGGCTATTGTTGTCCACTGTTTCCAGGAAAACAATGGCGCGAGCGGTGCAGGGTTTCACACAGTGGCCGCTGTCCTGCCATCACGAGGCATGAGGCCCCGCTAATCACCTGTCAGGACCTGGCAGTCCTTGTGGGGCCGGGATGTCTCAGGGTCCAGCGTCGGGGCGATGCAGCCCAGCTCTGACTCACAGACGGCAGGAACTGTCCTCTCCCACTGTGCCCGTGAGGAAGTGCCTGAGCCCCAGCACAGCACCTGGACTGCTCTCACTGGAGGCCAGGGTGTCACTGGGAGCTCCAGAGCCCTGGGACATTTGTCACCCTGCAGCTTTGCTTGCAGGTCCCTGTCGCCAGCCCTGCGCTGGAATCGGCTTCTGTCGAGTGCGTCATTGCAAAGCTCTGGGAGCCCTTTCCCTCCCTCACACCCTTCTTGCCTTCCTCTGCTCCTTGTTGGCATTTTCCCTGCTGTCACCACATCCCCACTTGCTTTCTCGTGGATCCCTCTCTGTGCACCCGGAGCCTCTTTTCCTGGCTGCTGCCCCCCAGGGTGGCCCATGGGGGTCCCCCAGTTTCCCCCTGGCTCTGGGAAGCGGGGGGATTTTGCACCCTGGAGCGATGAAAGGACAGAGCTGCCTCCCAGGTGCTTCCAGTCCAAGAGAGCCCTTTCGATCCCCACCTCATCCCTGGAAACGTGCTATGGTGCCATCCCATACAAATGCTCCTGCCACATCTACCTGCTTGGCTGCCGAGGGTTTCAGGCCAGCAGCCCGGAGCCTTTCCCTTCTATCCACATGCTTGAAGCACTGCTGAATAGGCTTCGTGGGGAATAAGAGCAGTAGCAGAGCTCAGTGATGTGTTTATTGAGCTCTTGGGAGGCTCCATGACCCTTACGACACTGAGGAACACAGCTCCCCCCTCTGACGAACGCTGATCTTTGCAGCGTTATCTGCCCTGAGACAGGAGGGTGTTTGCCTCGGCTCAGGGTGTTGCACCATTGGCATTTGGCACATGGAAGCGGCGAGGGAGCCCGGCGACCACAATCCTGTCCCTGGGTGGACGGAGGGAGCAGGATCTGCTGCAGGGCTGTGGGGCCCTGGCTCTGGCAGGGTCTGGGGGTTCTCCAGGGGTGGCAGTGCCCGAACCCACGGCCAGGCCGTGCCCAAATGCAGCCCGCGGGGCTCCTCAGCGTCCGGCCACGGAGCGGGGCGGGTGTGAGGGTGGTTGCGCGGGGCAGGACAGGGAAGCCCGCGGGGGGCGGTGTGGGTCCTCTGGGCCCCGGGAGGCTGTGCCTGGTCCCTGTGACACATAAGGCCGGTCCCGGAGTTGCCCCACCCGCGTGGGGCCAGTCCCGGTGCCCCCACGCCCATATGGGGCTGGTCCCTGTGGACCCAGGTGCCCGTGGGGCAGACCCCGGTGTTCCCCCCCGGCCCGGTCCCGGTGCCGGTGCCCCCTTCTCGCGTGTTCCCGTCCCACTGGAGCCGGTCCCGGTGGGTGTCCCCCACCCGCTGCCGGTGCCCCAATTCCCTCTGGTCCCGGTCCCGGTGCCCCCACCGCGCCCCGGGCGTGGCTGCC
>VWZT01008744.1:181331-198424 GCA_013397055.1 Pachycephala philippinensis
TGGCTGCCGCTCCTCATCCCCCCGGTACCGCGCCCGGGGGGCGGAGCGGAAGTGACGTCACTTCCGACCGGCCGTTCCGGGCGCGGTCCCGGTGTCTGGGGGTGGCGGGGCTGGAGCGGAGGGATCGAGCATGGCCGGGGCCACCACTATCGAGGCGGTGAAGCGCAAGATCCAGGTGCTGCAGCAGCAGGCGGACGATGCGGAGGAGCGGGCGGAGCGGCTGCAGCGGGAGGTGGAGGCCGAGCGCCGCAACCGCGAGCAGGTAGCTCCGGGGCCGCCGCGCGGGGGCAGAGCTGGACGGGCGGCGCGCCCGGGGCCGGGGGTCGTTCCGAGCGGCGGGAGTGCCGGCGAGATGCCGGCCTGGGCCGGAGTGTCCGCTGGGACCGGGGCTCTCGCTCTGTGTCCGTGGCTCTCTCTGGGTCCCCGGGACTCGCTCGTGGTGCTGAGCAGACACCGAGGCCGGGGGGATCGGCCGGTCGTTGTTTCGGTGTTACCGGTGTCCCGGGACGGACAGCAGCAGGGGGGGACCCGGCCGGGTGGAGGGGGAAGCCCCGGCCATCTTGTGCGGCCCCGAGCCCGGAGCTGCGCAGGTAAGATGGAAGGAACGAGAGGGCTCCCTCGGGATGTGGCCAGCGCACTCCCAAATTCCGCACCCTGCCCGGATCTCGGCGAGCTGGGTTCTCCGCTGTCCCTGAGACCAGCAGCCGCGGGGGAAGACGGAGGTTGGGCTGGGATTGCCTGGAAGGGAGGAGGGAGCCGGGACAGCAGGATCTGAGCTGGCAGCGC
Organism: Pachycephala philippinensis; assembly: GCA_013397055.1. Classification (NCBI taxonomy): domain Eukaryota; kingdom Metazoa; phylum Chordata; class Aves; order Passeriformes; genus Pachycephala; species Pachycephala philippinensis. Next base: position 182,118 of record VWZT01008744.1, read on the forward strand.
TGGCGCTCAGCACCGGTCTGGGAACACCGGAAAGGCTGGGGACAGGGGTGAGGTGACACGGGCAGGACCTCGCGGTGGCCGGCTCCCTTGGGCCTGGGACACAGCCAAGGCTGGTGGCATTTTGGGGACAGGGATGGGGTGACATGGGGCAGGTCTGGCTCGAATCTAAGCGTGACTCTCGTTCAATTTGCAGTGACTTTGATGCGTTCGAAGCGTGAAGCTGAGCCCTCCCCCCCTCAGTGCTTCGAGCCTGTGTCTGTGACAGCGCCGTGGCGCTGCCAGGGGATGGATCGGGCTCTGCTGCCCAGGCCCGTGGCAGAAGCTCCTGCCACTCCCAGGCCTCAGCTGCGCTCTTTCTTCGCAGCCACATAAGGAATTCTTGCAATAGCAGCACTGTCACGGGTACAGGCGTGTTTCTCACAGCTCCCTGAACCTCCTTCAGGGGAGAGAACCAGTGCTCCCAGTATGGCACCCAGGGCTTGCCTGGCCCCGGGTTCTGGGGAGCCCTCTTGAATCTCTTGGGGAAGCAATGGTGAGTCCCGAAGGCCTGGATGAGCTTCTCACTTGATTTGCTTGGAACCAGGTGCTCCCTGGTTTGGGGCTGCCTTCCTGAAGGAAGCATGGAATAATAGGAATGTGCCACTTGTAGCAGGGGTGCCTGGAAGAGTCACCTGGAAGTGTCACCCTGTGCTTGGGAAAGCCTGACAGTTTCATCTGTGTCCAGGGAGGAGCAGCAGAACAGGAGATGTAAAGGCTCTTCTGCAGCAGGGGAGAGGCACTTCCTCAAAATTAAGGGTGGTTTTTGGGTGGGTTGAGCACTGCCTGCAGGAAGTCAGGGCTAAGTGATGCAGTTCAGAGGATCAGGAAGTGGAGGCCCATAGTACTGGTGTGTCTCCATCACCTGGGAGAAGGAAAGAGGAGGTCCTCCACCTCAACAGCTGGTTGCCCCTTTAATCGGGAAAAGATGTGTGTCAGGCAGTCTCCTTCCTGGTTCTGTTTAAGGTATTGTTGTGTTCCTCTTCAGGCAGACCACTTCCCCTTTCAGCAGGATGGGTGTTGGCTTTGGGCACCAGAGGGGTGTGGGCTTCTCCAGAGCTGGGTGTACCTGCATGGGAGCTCCTCTGTGCCCTCCCAGCCTGGTCTTGGAACCTGCCAGGGGTGCCTCAGTGCCAGCGGGGGGGAGGGCTTGGACAGCCCCTCTGGGAACCAGTGTTGGGCCCCACTCTAACACTGGTGTCTTTCAGTCACTCTGCTCCTCCCTCCTCGGGCACGGTGAGGAGCAGTGTGTCTGCGTAGGATGCTTTGTTATGTGCAGCTGGGATATTTCATGTCTGTCTGGCATGTGCCTGTGCCCGGGTCTTTGCAGAAGATCACAGTGCTGCCCTGGAATGGCTGCACTCCAGTCTGCCTTCATAATCCTGTTGGGGAGCAGGGTTCAGGGCTCTGGTGGGGTGTCAGTGTCCCTAAAGCATCTGGGCTCCCCTGGGCTTTGGCTGGAGTTGACATGGATGTGGCTATAAGCAGGGGCCTCATAGCCAATCAGGTCATGCCCCCAGGGTCCCAAAAAGATTGCGGCAAGTCTCTAGTTGACTGTTTAGTCTGGGCCTGATCCAGAAGAGGAGTGCCACTGAAGGGATTTTCATCCTTGGCCTTGAGGTGCTTTGTTTTCAGCAACACTGAAGGGCAGTTTTCCCCACTCTGTGTCTTCCCTGGCTGCACTCTGACTCAACGCTGGAGCAAGCCACAGGGTAATGGCAGTGCTGTATTGCCTTACTGAGCACAAGCAAGTGGCTCTGCCACACGAGTGATGAACTGAGCACAAAGCTGCATGGTCTGTGTTCCCCACCATCTCTGTTGCCAGCACAGTGCCATGGGGGCTGGCTCGTACCTTGTGGCTTCTTTGAAGGCTGACTAAGACATGGATTGCAGTGGTTGGAGGGTGGGATGGCCTCTGATCTATGCTGGTTCCTTAAAGCCTCAGTCACATTTGTGGTCACATTTCTGGCAAATGTCTGCAGGCTGTTGGCAGTTTCACCAGCACCCAGTGTGTATGACTGAACCAAGGCAGCTGTTGCTGGGTTACAGCCTCCTCAACCTGTCTCAAGACTGGAGAAGGCTTTTGCTCCTTCTCTGGATTGTTAGTGAGTCGCTGGGAGGAAGGAAGCCTCAAGCACTTCAGGCTCTCTGCTGGGCCTGTGGGCACTGCAGCAACAAGTCCCGGGGCTGGGCAGCGTCTGTGACCAGCCCAGCCTGCCAGCACCTAATACAGCTTGGCACATCTGTGAACCTGTTAATCCTCACGTTACTGGTTGAGAGGGTTTCCCTCAAGCAATGCTCATGTCCAGATCACACCAGTAAACTGACTCTCTGCTAAGTGGCAGCTGTCACCACACTCTGACATGGTGGATAAACAGGGCTATGATGGATGGCCTGGCAGGATCCCGGCAGCTGCAGAGGCACCCCTTGGTGTAAGTCATCGACTTAGTCTTTATGGCTTAAACCATCAGAGCAGCGCAGGCTGACAGCGAGAAGCCTGCAGGAAGGCTGCTGTGCGGGCAAAGCGTGTGGGAGCTGTTGCAGAGCTAAATGTGCTGCTTGCCTCTGGGAGAGTGGCTAAAGCACCCTGGGTTTGCTTTGGGCTCCCATGTGCTGCTGCTGACCTGATGGCAGAGCGCAGCTGCCCTACCCGAGCTGCTAAACCTGCACAGGCTGAGTACCTTCCTCTGCTCCCTCCAGGCTGAGGCAGAAGTGGCATCTTTGAATCGCCGTATCCAGCTGGTAGAGGAGGAGTTGGACCGAGCTCAGGAGCGCCTTGCCACAGCTCTGCAGAAGCTGGAAGAGGCAGAGAAGGCGGCAGATGAGAGCGAAAGGTGAGCAAGAGCTCCTGCTCGCACTCTTGTCAGACATCGAGGGTCCGGTGCCATCAACCTTTTGGGCTTCCCAGAGTGGGGGAGGAGATCCCACATCAAGGCTGGATGTGGGAGTCAGTGCCTGCTTATGCAGAGCAGCTAAAACAATGCTGATGAACCCAAGGCTGCTGACGGCCTTGAGTGTCCTGTAACCTGAGGCTAGGGAATGAGGAAATGCCATGTGCCACCATGCATCCCCGCCTCCAAAGGAGGAGAAATAAATGGGTTCAGGGACACCATTGCCTTGTAAAGGTGGCTGCCGGTGGGGCAGCCTCTCTTCTGTCTGCCTCTGCCAGCATGCTCCCTAACTGGCAGATGTCCCCTGACCTGGCCTGTGATTCAGAGGGGAGTGGTCCACTTCCAGCTGTCTGATGTGCTCCTCATGCACACACTGAGTGGCCTGACCCAGCTGCTGGTCTGCCATAGACAGACTTGGCTCTTCCTGCATTCCAGATGGGGAAGTGCTTGACTTGGCTGTGCCGAGTCCCTGAGACAGCTGGGCTTGTTCTTCTCAGCAGCACTGCACTTCCCTTGGCCTGGGAGCCTGGTGATCTGCTGGAGGAACGTTCCAAGGAACAGTTAATTCCAAGCAACTGAGGTTGCTTTATTCACATCAGCCCAGGGGCCTCTGCCTTCCTGTGCCACCTTCTGCATTCAGGGGAGTCGTGGCTTATCGGGAAGCACTGTGCTTTCAGGGCAGTGCTGTTAATGCTCTGAAACTCATTGCACTGCTGGCTTGTCCAAGATTGTTTTACACATCTCCCCTCCCTGTGCTTGCTTTCGGGCAGAGGCATGAAAGTCATTGAAAACAGAGCTCTGAAGGATGAGGAGAAGATGGAACTGCAGGAGATCCAGCTCAAGGAAGCCAAGCATATCGCAGAGGAGGCAGACAGGAAGTATGAGGAGGTGAGACCCTTGGGTGCTCTAGTACGACTGACCTGGGCCAGGAGAGTTGACTCCTCTTCCTGCTGACAGCAAACCTAGGGGCAGTGCCTGGCTCTCAGCAGAGCTACATCAGTGCTCTGCTTGGCCAAAAGCCTCTGACAGCTTCAGTGGCTCCTGCAGGCATTCATTCCATTCAGTGCTGTGCACAGCCTACAAGCACAAAACCATCCTCCTTCCTCTTGACTCTGGTTCTCCTTTCCAGGTTGCTCGGAAGCTGGTGATCATAGAAGGAGATCTGGAGCGTACTGAAGAGAGAGCTGAGCTTGCAGAGTCGTGAGTAGTCCACTCGCATGTAGCTGGCACATCTGCCTCTGCATGGGAACTAACACTGCATTGCTAACCTTGTTACACAAGGCCTGAAGCACAGGGTGGGTTTAGGGCCTTAAAGAAAAGGGATAAAAGCACTCCCCTCCTTGAAACAGGATTAGCTCCGCTCAGGACATGGAGTTTGTGATACGATTTGCCTTGGGTAGAGACGCTCTGCCCCTTTGCATGGAGGCACTCCCTAGTCATGGAGGCTGGAGAGCCTTCCTCAGCGTTCACCAGCACTGCTTTGTGCGTGCAGTCACAAGATTGTTCACGTTGCTACAGAGCACGGTGCTTGTCCTGAAATGGCAGAGGCCTCCTGAGCCAGGGGCTGAAGTGGCATGTGGGGTGGCCGAGGGCAGAGCTATGGCTGAGGCTGGTCTCTGGGCCTCTCCAAGTATTTGCAGTAACCACTACAAGCTTCTGCACTGCTGAGCAGGAATCTGGGCTTCCTCTGCTGAGAGCAGAGACATGAATCCTGGTGTTTGGGCTCCTTTCACGTGTCTGGATGCTTTAGCTGATCCTTAAGGAGCTGGTCAGGGTCTTTCTGTGCTCTGGGCCTTGTCTAACACGGTGTGTACGCAGCAGCAGCAGCACTGTGCTTCCCGCCCAGACGTGCATGTTGTGATCATGACTTTTTTGTGTTTCCCCCCACCCCCTTTTTTGCTCTGTGGTGGTGTGGTTTTGGTGCTCCTTTTGACCTTGCCCCCACCTGGCTTGTGCCCTTGTGTGACCGTCACTAACAGTCATTGCCGGGAGCTGCAGGAGCAGATCAGAGTGATGGACCAGAACTTGAAGTGTCTGTCTGTTGCCAAAGAAAAGGTACTAACCTTTCCCTTCTTGAACCGTTAAACCAGAACTCATGTGGTCTCCTCACTATGCTCCTCCCCTCAGCTTAATTGCGTCTCTCTCTCTTTCTCTCCTGGAACATTCTGTCTTCTCTGCCCATAAATATCCCTGTCTGAGTGGTGGTGGCTGTCCTTTTGTCAGTCAGAACAGCTTCCCTCTGTACAGCACAGTAAACATGAAGCTTCTCCTTGGAGACTCTAGGTCTGGCAGAAACCTGTGTCCACATCTTGCTGCTCAGCTCTGTGCCCCGTGCATGTGCTGGCAGAATACTTCAAACATGAGCTCGGAGGCAAAAAGGGAACTTGCTTTCTGCACAAGTGCCTCAAAGCAGGGTCCTATCCAGTCTGATCTCAGCCAGTATCCTAAAGAACTTCCTGGTCTTCCCTGCACGTGGATTCACTTCTTGTCTCCTGTCTTTCCCTCCCACTTCTTCTTTTCCTTTTTTTTCCCCCCTTTCCTTACAAAACCCCACAGTAAATGTTCCGAACTGGAGGAGGAGCTGAAGAATGTCACCAACAATCTCAAGTCTCTTGAGGCTCAGGCTGAGAAGGTAGGGCTGCCTGTCCCACGGCCAGAAACATTTCTGTTGTGCTAGGAGGGTGTGTAAACAGCAGAGCACCCACTGAGGTGGAAATGATCCATTCAACTGCAGTCTTAAGCAAGCCAGGAGAGCTGTGCTTGCTCTGCTGGGAGGACTAATGTATTTCGTTGGAGGGCTATGGAAGCTGGGGTGTGGGAAGCCTGGCTGCTCTTTGGTGCCTTGGGGCAGACTCGATCAGCCAGGATGTTTAAGCTGATAAAATGTTAAGATGAGAATTTTTCTGCAGCCAAGTTTGTGTTCCATGCATGATGTGGGACTTGCCGCCTGACCCAGTCCTGTTGGACATGGGTAAGGATGTGAACAACTGCCAGTTGGAAGGTTCTGTGGGCTTGTGTGCTGCAGTGAGGAGTTTATGTCTCCGTCTGTAGCTGTGGACTCTCTGGAGTGGCAGGTATCTGGGGCTGCTGACTGATGACTCCTTTTCCACAGTATTCTCAAAAAGAGGACAAATATGAAGAAGAGATCAAGATTCTGACTGATAAACTCAAAGAGGTGAGTGACCACGTCAGGATGGCCGAGCTGGGTGAGCTGGCCTCAGCTTGACTGGGAAGAGGTGTGGAGGGTGGGAGACTCCATGTCCTCAGACTGATGCCCTTTGCTGTAGAGCTGTTGCACTAACTGGCTTATTTCTGTCTGGCAGGCAGAGACCCGTGCTGAATTTGCTGAACGCTCTGTAGCCAAGCTGGAGAAGACCATTGATGATCTGGAAGGTACATTCTGGGGATAGGAAACCAAGTAATGTGTGTTGAGTGAGCAGCTAAGGAAGGCTATCTCTCATGTAGCTGGAGAGCAGAGAGGCTGCTGTGCTTCTCTTTACTTGGAGCATAACCCGACTTGGCCTCCAGGGTGAGGCTTGGCAAGAGTCCTGCCCTGTGCCTCTGCTCCGAAAACAGTTCCCCAGCTGTGCTGCAGCAGGTCTCAAGCTCTTGATCCAGACACCTGGTCTTATCTAAACAGCTGGTGTATTTTGGTAGTGATATTCTCAGGAATGTAACTAGATCCCTGTGCTCCAGCTTAATCCAATTAATTTAGGAGTGGCATAGGAAAGAAACACCTGAACTTGTAAGAATTGGTCACAATAACATCCTTGTGTGCAGAACATCATGCATGTGCTGGCTACTGCAAACAGCATCTTGCAAGTCAATCACAGGAGTCAGTGAGTCTGGAAATAGCCCCCATGAAGACTCAGACTGCCCAGTGTCAGTCCTGAATCAAGGTTAAATTGCCAGCATTTCAATCCACAAGGTAGTCAGCCTGTGCCAAGGGTGGGTTCCTTTCTTCCTCCCATTCCTTCACACCATTCTTCAGGAACACTCCTGAGGCCAACCATTGCAGAACCTTGCCCCAAGTTACAGAAGGAGAAGGTTCCAGCTGCCTCCCTTAAATCTGGGACCATGGCCAGATCCTTCTGTGGATTGCTGTGGCTGGAGTGGTGATGCTGGTAAACCAAAACCCTAACAGGCCTCCTACGTTGACCACAGGTGTGCCTTTGTGGTCTTTTAGTGCCAAGTCTTGGAGATATAAAACACCATCCTACTGTCTGGTGTCTCTCTGAAGGTTTATTATCTAGAAATAGCAATGGTGTCATCTGAGCTGTTCCAGAACTGCAGCCAAGCAGCAATCTGAGCCACCTCATGATCCAGGACAAGCTTTCATTTGGAACTGCAAAAAGTCTTCCAAATCCCTTCATGCTCCCCTTGAAACCTGTTGATTGAGAGTTGGCTCTGGTCTACAGCCTTGCTGCTGAAGTGTCCTAGTTTATGACAACTGACAAAGTTCCCCGGGCTCTGCGAGGCTGTTAACAGCATGCCCAGCTGTACTATAGCCCAGGCAGCCAGAGCTGGAGCAGCTTGTGCCAGCTCTGCAGGGCTCAGGGATGCATCAGCACAGTTCCAGCCCCGCCCCTCCCTGGAGGTGGCAAGCTGCCTGTCTGCTCCCTTATCTGATGGAGAACACTGGTGTGGCAGGTCTGCTCCCCCACCTCACCTCATCCTGCAGGATGGGAATTTCCTCTGGTGCCTGGCTCTATTACATGACTGACTTCTCCCAAACCAGTCTTTGCATTGAGACACAGGTAAGAACAAAGCACCTCAAATATCAGTGCTCTCCTTAGGTGTAGCAAGCGTCTCCCTAAGTGGATGAAGTTGGCCTTCCCTGCTGCTCCTCCTGTCAGTGGTTCCTGCTGACCTAGCTGGACAGCTTGTTTTTACAAGGTGATATGGTTTTAGTGCTTGGCTCTGTTGCCGTTGGAGCTGGATTGTAATCCTGGAAGGCACTTGTGGGTCAATGTGTCCTCAGGCTGCTGGAACCATCCTGTTCATTGTTGGGGATGAACACGGAGTCGTGATGGCTCTGCATCTAACTTCATTTTCTTCTGTTTGTGAATCCCATCCTGCTTTTACTGCCCCAGAGTGTTGGAAGAAGTCCTTTGCCTTCCCTCATTGTTTTCCTTTTGTTCTCCTCCTAAACCTCTTCTAGATGAGCTCTATGCCCAGAAACTGAAGTACAAAGCAATTAGTGAGGAACTGGACCACGCCCTGAATGACATGACTTCCATGTAAATATGAGCTGGCTGGCGTTCGCCTCTCGCTTTAGCAGGCTGGACCGCCAGTGCTTGCTTGGTTTGCTGTGGTTTTAGTTGGAGAATCAACGGCGCTGTGCTGTCCAGGTTACTTCTACAGATCCGCCCAAGGTGCCCCAGCATGCCGTCGTCTAACTCTAGGTCCTTGTGATCTGCATGTGTAACCAATTGCTGTGCTGGCCTGAAAGGGTTCTGACTGAAATTTGAGTGCAATTCCCATTCACAGTGGGAAAGGCTTTCTCAGGAAATGTGGCTTTGTCATCTGCTGGAGCCACTGGGCCATGGTCTCGGGATTCCTTCTGGAAGAGGCTGTGGATAGTGCTCAGGTAGATTCCTTAGGAATTGCCACAACAGGCTTGAGATGGGCCGGATCATGAACTGATCTGTGGAAGTAGCTGAACTTGTGTGTTTCTGCAACTTTGCTCCTCAGCTTTGTATTCAGATGTGCAGTGGGTGCTGCTAACAACTGCTCCGTCTGGTCCTTGCACTAACCCAGGAGAGGCCAGGTCCTCACCCCACAGAGAAGAGCCTTAACATGAGTGTCCCAAAGTTCCCTAAGCAGACTTTGCTGTGCACAAACACTGAAGCTTCTCTTAAAATTAGTGTCTCCTTCTGTCTCACACAGATAAGTCTTGTGATTCCAAACTCCATTCTGGAATTGTCTCCCTGCTTGGTGGCTTGTTCTGCATCTGCACCCGGCATTCACGTTCTCTTCATCTCACTCTGAGTTCCAGTACCTTTTTCCAGTTAGTGTGCACAGGCATTCCTGGGAATGGGTGCTGTAAAGACACTGAAGCTTGATAGCAGCAGCAGCAGCCCCCCAGTTCTGCTGCACTTGCTCCCAAACAAAGCTCCTTCTGTGTGACCTGATGTGCCAGACACTGCCTGCTCTGAGGGGCTGCCCTTTCTGTGTCGGGGGAGCTGGGAGGATGTTGTTCTCATCTGCATATCTTGTGTGGAGCCATAAAGCTCCTTTTGTATTTCTCTTGCCTCTTGCTCAAGCATGATGTCACCTTTTTTAAGGAAAACAGTTCTTGTATAAATGGCCGTTGCTTTTGAGAAACGGGTTTCTAGTGACCACTCGCTGCTTTAGAGTAACTGTTTCAGCCTTGCCTTCAAACCGGTGTCACCGTCGGTGGAACGCAGACCTCACTAGCACGCTGGATTTTTCTTTGGGGTGTGTTACTGGCTCCCAGATGTGATGGCAGCTCTGCAGACAGGGCCTGTGGGGTCAAGCGGGAGGCTGGGGATTGCAGTAGGAGGCCCTGGAGCTGTGCCTGACTGAAGACACTCCTCATTCCTGCCTGCTCTGGAGTGTTCACCAGCACCGTTGCCGAATGCTGGCTTGCAGTGGGAGGTCACACACCTGATAGTCGCTAGTCAGGGTGTGGAAGCCAATAAATACTGTGTGAGCTCTGGCTGGTCTCCACTGGGGCAGAACTGGTTGGGTGCGAGGTGCTGCCTGTGCCAGGGGGAGGGATGTATGGCTTCTTGCTTCAGGAATGAGAAGGCACTGCAGCAGGGCTGTGAGCATCTGAGCCAGCAAATCTTTTGCAGAGCCCTCCCCGCCCCACGCAGGGGCTGAGCGCTGCAGGATCCTTCTGGGAGTGTGGCATGGAGCTTCCCACTGAGCACTGCCACTGGCAGTGGGCTGTGAATGCCTGGCGTGTGTCACTACTGGGCTGTTGCTAGTTGATCTGCTATGATAAACACTGGTCAGCCTCTCAAAACGGTATGTGCTGCCTCATGGTGGTTGGTCAAATACTTTTTCCTTTCTGGATCGGTTCATCTGCCACAGTGCCCGAAGAGCCCTTCGTGACCAGAGTTCTGATGACATGGGACACTTCCCGTGGCTTTCTCAGGTTTGTGCCCTTCTGATCTCCACATGACAGCACTGGCAGTCAGGATGATCTAGGCACACTCACCTGCCCCAGCCTGTCCCACTCTATCTTTGGTGGCAGGTCTGGATGGGGAAGGACAGAGCATTCAAGGAATTTCAAAGTGTAGTCTGACTCTCCTGGGATGTGGGGCAGTATCTGTGACCTGTAAGCACAAAGCAAGAACCCAGAACTCTTCAGTAACCCAACTGCAGCTGGAGTTGAGGATCTGGATCCTGTGGGAGGGGCAGGGCTTCTGTAAATGTGAAGGCTTCCAGTCCAGTGTTCCACTGTCAGCTCTTAAGACAACAGGGACGCCATCATTGTCTGTCGGTATCTGAAGGGAGGGTGTCAGAGGATGGACCAGGTTCTGCTCAGTGGTGCCCAGCAGTAGGACAGGCAACACATAGAAACTGATGCCCAGGAAGTTCCACCTGAACATGAGGAAGAATTTCTTTCCTATATTGGTAACTGAGCACTGAGCAGATTGCCCAGAGAGGGTGTGGAGTCTCCTTCACTGGAGATATTCCAGAACGATCTGGACACAATCCTGTGTGATGTGCTCTGGGATGGCCCTGCTTGAGCAGGGAGGTTGGACCACATAACCCATAGTGGTCCCTTTCAACCTCACCCCTTCTGTGATTGTTAGCAGGTGGGAGGTGGCGGCCTGCCCTTGGGAAATGCCTCTCTCATGGGGAAGTCTGGTTGCATCCTGACTCTTGCTGTGGGGAGCTGGTGGCTCTGCTCTGCACAGTGGTGTTCCAGGGAATGTTATCTAAGGCTGGGCTGTGGCAGGCCCTTTCCCCACTCATGGAGAAGGAATCTACTCTGGGTGGTGGAAGAGTATGTGGGTGGGTGATGCAGTGTCTACCCTGGGAGGTTTTGGAGGCATCTGGTCTGACTGGATTGCTGGGCTTGTGCAGGCTGGTTACTGTGAGCTGTTCTGTGACATGGGAGTGCTGCAAACATAGGTTAACTGACCAGGAGGGCCAAGTCCTGGGGCTCCTCATGTCCTGGGGCTCCCTGGGTGGCAGGGATAGCTGGTGAGGCTGCCCTGGGGCTGGGCAGAGAAGGGAGCAGGCTAAACATGGGGTAGCTGCTGCAGACCTGGGCAAGTGTTCTATGTGGAGGAGCTGTTCCTGAAGTCTGGGAAGGGTCATGCTAAACACGCCAGTCTGCTACCTTGTGTGGGTGAATCATCAGGTCCCTGTCCACAAGCAGGAATGTTCATTTGAAAGCTGTGAGCTGTTGCACCAAGTCCTGCTGAGCACAGTCACTCTCATCCTCTGCTGCTTGGAAGACCCAGGACCAGCCTGGATCACTTGGGGCTGGGGACTGGCATCAGGGCTGCTCAGAGCCAGCATGGAGCCAGAGTCACTCACAGCAATAGTAGCTGTTGTGCAAGGCATGGGACCAGGATGGCATGTACCCACAACCTCCCTCAACTTCCAGATTGTGGTAGGACAGAAATCATTGGCTTCTCTGACTGTGCCTTGGTCTCTTGGTGGCTTTAAAGAAGGGACAGTCAATCAGCATTACTGCCCTCTCCTGCAGAGCGAGTGCAGTTAGAGCAGGTCCCGAGGACTGAGAGAAGCTGAGGGTGAAGCTGAAGTTGAGCTTCCCTCTCTGTGTGCAGGTGTTACACTGGAGGGACTGAGCTGAGGCTCGGGAGAGCAACTTATTTTGGCTGCTCCATGTAAACACTTGACTTTCTGGAATTCTACCCAGCTAGTTCTTGTTCAAGAGCAAAATATTCCGAGGTCGAAAGCAATGACGAATGGTGTAGCACCCCTTCAGAGGATGTCTGAGGTTCCTAGGACCTCACAGTACAAGGATTAGAGGAGAAGCCCAAGGCCAGGGCTGTGCACTAGGCTCGCTCCTCCAGCAGAGGCATCACACTATGTGTCACTGCAGGTGGTGCTGGTCAGTTCTGCCCGGTTGGAAGATTATGTGTAAGGGTTTTTCACTGCCTGGAATTCCCCTAAGTGCAGGAATTGGAACTGTCAGGCTGGGAAGACACTGCCCATGCAAATGAGCAGGGAGAGATGTTGAATGTGTACTCTAGAGTGGCTGGTTGTAGCTGACAGGCTGTGTGGCAGGACATTCTCCACCCAGCCCTGAGAGGTCACAGATTCTGGAAAGGAACCAAACTGGTTCTCCCTTTCCATGGAGCTGCTGATGAGCATGAGTGCTTGGCATGAGCCTTGAGGATGCGTGTAGCTGCTAGACCCCTGTGGGGCTATAAGGACAGGGACTGGAGAAGCCATGGCTGCAGAGGCAGTGGCAGCTTGTGCCCTGCTCATATAGTTGTTCTGGGGCAGATGTAAAAGAGGACCCTATGCTCCAAAAGTCCCTCTATCCTGTACCTGAAGCAGTTGCTGCCTTCAGTCCTATCTGGGTTGTTAGTGTGGCACCAGGCATGTTCTCAGAGGAGAGTCCTCCAGGCCAGGGATGAGATGTCATTCTTGGTTCTTCCGGTGTGCCTGTCCTGCTGTTCAAACCCTGTCAATCCCACTGCAGTGTGGTGTGGCTCCCTCTGGAAGCTATTTCTGGTACAGCCGTGGCAGGACTTGTTTCTGCAACGTGCTCCACAGGCTTAAAGCACATCCCAGGCCTCTGTCCTTGCTGGGGTCCAGCCCAGCCCAGCCTGAAGGCTCCTCTTCTGGTGTCTCCTTTTCCTTTCTTTGCCTTTGCACATCTTTGGTAGCACTTTCACTTCTGTGCACACTTGGTTTCCTCTGTGATCTTTCTGAGCTGAAGCACAAGTTAGAGAAAGACAAACCTTTGGGAATAGCCCAGGCTGTCCACAGAAGCACACGTTACGGAGACAGCTTTTTTGATGTGCTCATCTTGGTGCTCTACTAACCTTCCCTTTCTCTCTTTTTCTCTCTTCCTCTTGCTTCCCTTATCCTGTCGCTGCTGCAGAGCGCCTGTACAGCCAGCTTGAGAAAAACCGCCTGCTCTCTAATGAGCTGAAGTTAACGCTGCATGATCTGTGTGACTGAGAAGGGGCCCACTAATCCCATTAAACAAGCTTATTGCGACCACCAGTGCCGTGGACCACAGTGAAATTTGATCATTAAGACTGGCAGACTTGCAAATTTTATGCAATTGCTGCTTTTTAATGAGGCACTTGGATTTATCCTGTAATTTATTTAAGCTTTTTTTTTTAATATATAAAGGTAACCTCTGTTCTTGATGAAGTCACCCCCAGACTTGGCTGTTTTTTGAGCAGTCTTGTTTGCTTGTCCAGGGGGTCCTGCCTGGCTCCTCCATGGAACCAGAACAGCTGCAGCCCCCAAATGAAGGGTGGGGTGAAGTTAGACTTATGTCTGCTTGAAGCTGCCTGTCGAGCGCTACAACTTAATTTACTATTAGCTGAATGACTCTAGGATTTCCTGGTGCGTGGAATGATGGCTTCTACCAATAAATGACTGACCTTGTGGTCTTTGAGACACTGCATACCTGTAGTACATTCCTGTCTAGGGAAGTCCTAACTGTGAAGGTTTGGGCACAGCAGTAATTTCCCAGGCCTGACCCCAGTGCAGCTGCAGAGCCCTGAAATGGGTTGGGAAAGCTCACAGACATCTTGACAGCAAGTGCCAAAATGCACAGCCTGAAGCTGTGTCCTGGATGCCGGCAGGAAGTGTTTAAATGCTGCCGTTGCTCATGCTGGAGGAAGGCTGTTCCCTCTCTGTGGAGTTTCTGGCCCTGGGGAGGTTGGGAGTGGCTTTGAGAATCTGCCTGCACCTAAAGGACATTTTTCTACAGCCTGTCTGTCCAGCGCCCCAGCGTGTGGATGTCTCCAGTGATATGGGTGGGCTCACCTTTGGAGTAAAGCCTACTTAGAGCACTAGCTGCTGATCTGCTCTCCTCCTGGCTTAAGGAACATGTGAGAATTGACTGCACAGGTGCCTGTAGTGTCAGGCAGGGTGCAGCTCCCTCACTTCTTGCTCTCTGCCTGTCACTGCCCCAGCTCCTGCCCCGCTGCCCTCCGGGCTGGCGGTCTGCTCCCTGCTGCTGGGCTTGGCATCCCTGCCCTGTGCTGAGGGGAAGGGGGGCACAACCAGCTGCAGTTCCAGGGGGTGGTTTCTGAGTGTGTGTTGCTCTTGGGTGCCTTGCTGGGCCACGTGTGTCAGCTGTGGAGGTGTGGAAGCCCTGGGAAGAGCTGGCTGCAGTCAGAGACACCTGCATGTGAAACACTGCCTAGAGCTCTGGCTAAAGGTGCACCACGGCCATGCTGAGTGGTAGCACCGGCAGTGGGAGAGGTGAGGGCTACACACAAGCCAGGTAACCTCAGAGCTTCCAGCTGCACCCAGCCAGGCACTCCAGTCCAAGGATTGCTGCGGCAATGTGTGGGGAAGGGGCTGGCACAAGCTTTCTTTGGCAAAGGACTCTCGGTTGTTTGATGCTGGTTTGTAACTCTCGACTCTTGCTTTCTGCCAGATAAACTGAAATCCACCAAAGAGGAGCATCTCTGCACGCAAAGAATGCTGGACCAGACCCTGCTAGACCTGAATGAGATGTAATTAATCCCTGCCACTGCCTCCGCCATGCGATGCCGGCCCAGCTGCTGCTGCCCTCTGACCCTGGGGACCAGAGTTTACTTTCTGTTGCCAACTTGACCAAACACAAATCTCCTTTGTTCCAGGGTTAAAGGCCACCGCGTTGGGCAGAGCTTCAAACAGCATCATTAAGGGAAATAAACAATGCAATAATGTTTGGAGAGCATGTTTGAGATGTACACATTTTGTAACTACCTTTTTTTGTAGCAACCATTATAAACATTCCAAATAACGCGTGAGGCTGGTGAGCTACACCTCAAAGCTCTTGGCTTTAAAATTTGGTATTAACCTGTTAATTGGCTCTGGGCCACCCTGCTTTGGCAGGGCAGGAAACGGATATGATGGTTCTAGCTGCGAGTCAAGAGTAGCTAGGCTAGGGATGAAAACCTGTTGGGAAAACTTCCTTTCCAAGAGCTGTTTGCCAAAAGCACAGTTCAGTTTTTCAGCTTTAAGGTAACTCTGTGTTGGGAAGGAACAACTTGGGTGAAAGGTATCTTTTTTTGTTGTTTGTTTTTTTTTTTTTTAAGCCAAGCCAGTCATCTGAACAATTGAACCTTCACAGGGGTTGTGTCCCTTCTCCACACCTGATGGGCTTAGAGAAGCCACTGTCCCTGTAACCCATTGCTACCCTGGGGCTGACTTTGCCACTAAGAGCTGATGCACCAAGCTTCACTGCTCATCACTGGGTTACACTTAACAGCTTAAGTACAACAGCCTTGTGTTCTTGGAGAAGTGTTTTTGCTCTCCTGTGGAGAGAGGGAGCCAAGCCTTCCCTCTTGGCCGGGACTGCTCTTACTGTCTTAATTGGGTACAAGCCATCTTGCTGTGCATTGCTGATGTGTCGTGGTTGTGAGGTGTGAGTGCGGCAATGTCACACTCGTAGCGTGTAGCTTGTGGTTTGAGCATGCTGCTTGGTTGTAGCAGTTTTTGGGGCCAATCTGGAGACAAAAACCCTATCCAGTGTTTTGATACTAAATTGAAAAATTGTGTTACTGTCTTTTAAAATAAAAACTGATCCCTCCACATGGCTGCTGGCTGCAGAGCTTTACTATGCGGGCTTATGGGGGGTGAGGGTGGGGATGAAGACTGGGGCATGTGCCCATCTCTTGGGGGTGAGACCAGGCGTAGGGTAAGTAGCACTTCCCAGGGCTGGAGTGCAAAAGCAGGACTGTGGTGATGAGTTCCTCAGTCAGTTTGGAGATGACACTGAGTTGGGTGGAAGTGTTGATCTGTTGGAGGGCAGGAAGGCTCTGCAGAGGGATCTGTACAGGCTGGATCAATGGGCCAAGGCCAGTGGTGTGACGGTCAACAGGGCCAAGTGCCAGGTACTGTCCTTGGGTCACCATAACCCGCTGCAGTGCTCCAGGCTTATGGAAAATTGGCTGGAGAGCTGGAAAACAACCTGGTAGTGCTGGTTGACAGCAGGGGCACATAAGGTGGTGTGTGCCCAGGTGGGCAAGAGGCCAAGGGTACCTGGCCTGTATGAGCCATGGTGTGGTAGTAGGACCAGGGCAGTGCCCATCCTCTGTGCAGTGCACTGCTGAGGGATCTCAAACCCTGGGGTCAGTTTTGGGCCCCTCATGACAAGAAAGACCTTGAGGGGCTGGAATGTGTCCAGAGAAGGGAACAGAGCTGGGGAGGGCTCTGGAGCACCAGGAGCAGCTGAGGGAGGTG
>VWZT01008757.1:0-74089 GCA_013397055.1 Pachycephala philippinensis
TTAAAAAACACCTATATGAACCTTAACTTTTACACTGCTATCTTTCGTGATAAGAGTCTACAAAAGTTTCACCGTTTCCTCTTTATCACTGGTTCTGTTCAAGTCTGCTATGAAAATAGCTACTTTCCTACTCAAGTACAGGCCCAGCTCTTTCCCCATTCCACCTACACAATATACTTTGCTAATGCCAAGTAAGGTGACAACTGTCACACATATTATCAAATATTATACTTGAAAATGTATCTAAAAAGCACAGTGTAATAATTATTTATAGAAGTTTCAATTTATTGTAATGTTAGTTAACACCAGTGATTCACATAGAGTGTGACATTTTATTGCCTATTTCCATCTACTCCTACCAAAAATAAACTCTGTAAAGGACCTTATTTAAAAGAATTAATTAATTATTCCAACCCTAGAAAGTCTTTGTCAAGATTTACAAATTGTAAATTTTTCTTTTTCTTTTGCAATATATTAAAAAAATACCACCACCAAATGAAAGTTGAAGATATCATTACTCTCAGTCATTACAGAAATTCATTACATCTGAGGTAACAGTGAATCACTTCTTTACCTATTAAGTTAAAGAACAAGAAAAGAACAAGAAACCATATGCTGTTAAAAAGATTAATAAATAAAAGAGACCAAATGATGTCTTTTAAGTGGAAATCTGAGTCCTAGAGGCTCTGACAAAGAATGTATGAACAATTTCATCAGAAAAATAATTCTGCAGGATATTACCTTGTGAGGATTCCTCTTAGTTTTAATGTACCACCCACCGTTTTCCAATGTCATATTTATCAGGAAGGGTGAACTGGGTGGGATTCGCAACTAACTACACACACACATCTGAGCTCTGGAGAGTCCATGTATGGCAAAGAAATTGGCTCTCTAACTGTGCTTCAATTTGTCTTAAAATAGATGTTCAAAACAGGTCAGCTGAGCTGCAACTGTCTATCTCACTATACTGAATGTAAAAAGAATCTCAGGAAAATGATTCTGGTATCAACAAATACATGGCAGAAAAATCAAAAACCTATCAAGGGACAAGCATCTCTTTTAATATGCCCCCTGCTCTAGGTTTTTGGAAAAGCTCTGTTTTCTACTATAACAATGCCTTTTGTCTCCTACCACAATTAGAATACCTTTATCCATCAACGGTAAATGCCAACACTATTTTAAACCCAAATGAACATGCCAGTATCTAAGGCCAAAGACTGTGTCTTCCACTGCATCTTCTCAAATCCTCCTCTCGCTCACACACCTGAACTCAAAGAAGCAAAGAAAGCTAAACCCCATAAAATTCTATGAACCCTATGAGACTGCTGTTCACCTGAGAGGCTGAGACAGGACTGACAGCACTACCCTTCATCATGTAAAAATTAATGCTTTAATTAAAAAATAATAGTAATAAAAAATGCAAGAAAGCATTATGCCTTACCTGCTGGAGAGATACTTCCCTATCACACATTAAACCCTTCTTTCTCTTAGGGAAGAACTTCCCAAGTACTCCAAGCAGACAGCCAGCACATACTCCAGCTGACTCTCTGCAGATCTCGGCTCATGGAAGAAGAATTCTGGGCAGGGGCTCAGCACTGACAGGAAAACCTGTAAGCCCAGAATCAGACCAACCACTGCTGTGCACCTGAGGCCCTCATCCCACAAGGTATTTAAATGTTTGCCCAACACCTGTTGCTTATTCCATTACCGTGCAACTCCCACAGTTTCTCCAGTGCAGCACACACCTTAAGACAAAATGGGTGAGCAGATCAGCCCTTAGCTCAGACATTCAGGCACACCACACTTCCACACAATGACACTTTGACCAGACAGACAAAGGATCACAAAAATGAACAACTGAAAAAAAAAAAACCCAAACCAAATGCTACCTGTGGGAGCCTTAACCTGGGGGAAGCTACAGCTTCTATTGACCGTACAACTGGTCTGTTTCTTAAGCTTCTAAAAGCAGGCCAACTCAGCCGGTTACATCATGCAGATTAATCAGATGCTACAGTATTTACTAGGGTTAAACCTAGAGGATAAAGGTTACATAATGGATTCAATCCAACTTAAAGTGGTCAGATCTCTCAAATAAATATGCACCTCTCTCTTTGAACATCTGGACAGGAATAATCAATTAAACATAAGGGAAGTTCAAGTGTAACAAGCTTCTGAAACTGCATTCAGTTCCGAAATCTAGTACTGAGAAACAAATGGAGGCATATGACACCCAAAAGACCATAAAAAACCATTTAAGTTTTGTCACCCTTATCTCTACACTTCATGTCCCCTGTGGTATTGTTATTGTTAGAGCACTATCACTGCAATATCTTTGTGCATTACATATGTACATCATCCCCTGGGCCTACACTCCTTCCTGCTTTCTGTGCTTTGCTTCACTGTGATCTTGGACTTGCCTTGTTTAAGCTAAGCTCTCCAACCAGAATAAAATCCATATACAATTACTGCATTCCCAAAGGCTGCATTTTGCTTCAGAGTGCCATCAGCAAGGGATCTTGATTTTTTTCATGCTGCAGAGAATACAGTTTTAGCAATTCCTTACCCTGTCTTGTGTCAGACCTTCTATCAGAAGCCTGACGAAAACATTCGGTGTCCTGATACAGAAATAATCACCCTAGCAAACATTACAAAAAAATTGCAAAAGGCACAAAAGATAATGCTTGTCAGAATTTGTAATTCTTCCAGTCCAAAAAGTTAACCTGCTCACTTTTAAGAATCTACATTTTTTAATGTCTTTCACAGACAAATAACCAGAGAGAAAATATGTACTGCCTATTAACACATCAAATATATACATATTACAGGATATTGGTAATGCAGAAAAAACACACACTTCAAACTTGAACCAATAATCCATCTTACCATCAGTATATTTAAATTCAGCTCAATTATTATTATACAGTTAGCTTTTCGAATATTCTTTCACCTGCCCGAAGACCACTCATACAGTGCATATGCTGCTCTGCCACTCCCTTCAGAGAGGAAAAAGCTATACAGCAGAGTCTCTTGCAGCACATTCACAAGAGATGCTGAGGTGCAAAAGAGGTGCAGGCATCTCTGCTGCACCTGGGTGTTGCCTTTTTCTGGGTATTTCCTTTTTAAAACTATTGAATAATGATGCTCCGGTCTTACAAGCTCCGAATTCTGCAACAAGAGACTAGAAAGAAATATTTACCATCCGTGCATTCTTCATAATACCAGTCCAGTTCATAATAATCTGCTTCAATAAATTTCTGCATAGTCAGTATCCTTCAGTGACATACAGGAGATTTCACTTCGCTGCTAAGGTCAAGTGAAATGCAGCCATGCCTTCCTGCCTTTGCAAAATGCCAAAGCACAAGGCAGCTCACGGGAAGCTGAAAATGAGCTGCACATCTTCACTGAGGCCGCAACTAAAATAAAAGGGGGGTGTGGAGGGTGTGTTTGGAAGAAAAAATAATAAAAATACAAAATAGAAAAAGGATGCAGAAAGGAAGCGGATGCCCTGGCAGCTCCTCTCATAAAGAAGCTCTGCACAGGAGCCTTGGATGGGTGTTAACCAAATCCTCCTATCAAAAGGCTGATGCGCTGACGTTGGGGACACACACCACCGCCCGGCTGGTTCTAACTCATTCCTTTCCTCCCCAGTCTCCACATCTCTTTCAGGCTAATGTGTTGCCATGGCGACGAGCTGGCTCCAAAAGCGATGCAGAGATGAAGAAAATGCATTTTGCCGTTTCTGGCTTCACAGACTAGAAGGAGTCCTCCATACTGGAAACAAAAATCGTTGCTAAGAAAGATGATACAACTCACTGCCACTGCTCACAGAACAACAGCATCACACTGTTGCAATTCACTGGGGACATGCGGCACATTAATAACGAAAATCTAGTCCATTACTACTCTCCTCCACACTGTTTGATAAAAGCCTGCCTTCCCCATGGAAAATTAAACTGTGTTACTGCTTTGTTACACTATTCTGGTCTGATATAATAGAACCCTCTCTGCATCCTGCTGTTGAAAAATGCCGAACAAAAAAAGGAAAGAATCAGCAAAATCAGGACACCAATACATTTCTCCTTGCAAGAAAAAGCGAATCTGTGTCTACTTTTTGCCCTCTCCATGACCCACCGCCTGTTTTTTTTTCCAAGCATCTAAGTTTCATAGCTGAAGACAAGAGGTTAGGCCAAATTTTCATTATTCTATTCCTAAAAATGCTGAAGGTCATCACCCACAATAACTTAATGTTTGTGTTCAGTGGTTTGGAAATGGAAGAAAATACTTTTGCAACCCCCAATAAAACTGTGTTTAAGCTATTAGGAGAGAACCTGTCTGAGGGACAGCATTAAATCATCAAATACAGCAATTCAAAAAGCATGTCTGAATACATGCAGGTGCAGATACCAAGGGGATTGACATCCATTTTGTTCATAACCAGCACATATTCGTTACCCATTTCTCCCCCTTTTTTAGGAAATGCTATTTCTTTGCAAACACCAGTAGAAGCACCAGGTTAGATTAAGTTGTGGCCTATGTTAATAACACAGAGTAGGAGACCATATTGGGTCTGACCAAGGAAGTCTTCGGTGTCTGTCTAGCCGAAGACTCCATCCACAAGAACAGCCATGAGCAGGCAACAGAACTGCCCAACATTTCCAGCAACTGCCCTCCCAACCTCTCATTTCTTCATCATCAGAGACAGCCTGACACAGATACAGCTACTGCTACTTTTAGCAATTCTTGAATGACTTATCCTCTCTGTTCTTGAGCCCACATAGATTTTTAGCATCTCCAACATCCTCCTGCAAGGAGTTCCACACATCTACTGCTCGTGATATACAAACCCCTCACCTTTTGCTTTGCAACTCACATTTACTAACTTAATTTGATGCTTCCATCTCTGGAAATCTGAATGCTCAGTTCATCTCTCCTTTTCAGTCACTCATGATTTGCTGATATCTATTAAATTCACCCTCACTCATGTCTCTTCCAGGTTGTTATCACTTATTCTGTTCCCTGACTGGTACCGCTTTGCTTTACTGCAACAGCAATAGGTAATGAATAGTCAAGCTATGCAGAGGAAAATGCTTTGGTTTCTTGACCACATCAGTATTTCAGCTTTACTGGTGTGAGAAATTATCACTGCAGTAGGTTTGAGTCTTGCAGAGCTTCAGTTATGCATCCTCCCAAGGAAAAAACCATACATGCTATTAAATGCAATTAAGGCTACACTGTTAAAATACCGCCAGAGAAAAATAAAGGTTCCTATGGCAACATCAACTCAATTGCTCTGCATATAAGCTATTTGTTCCACTTGTATTATTTTTGTCCAAAAGGTAATTTCAGTCTGGTAATGCTATTAAATAAGCATTTAAAATAGAAAGAATTAACACTGGCTACATCTTAAATTGCTGCAGGGACAATCTCCTTTTTTAATTTGCTGACATTTTAAACAAAGGAAATCTTCAACATGCTAGAATTTTCTTCTCACTGTCCTTCCCACGGCACACATACTCCCTCTCAACGAGACAGGATAAAAATAGTTCAAGGTAGGGGCTCAGGGCTTTTTTGTTTGTTTGTTTTATTGATATTTTTTTACAGCTCTGATTGGAAGCATACTGGTAAAATCCACACAGGCATTACTTATCTGTGGAGAAAACCGCTTGTGTGGCCAAATGATTTTAGAACTCCTCAACAGACTTGGAAATATGGAACAAGTGTATTATCTTCCCAGCATGAAGACAGAAACTATATATTCCCGAGGCAGACAGAATACTATATATCCAGGTATCCAGTCCCAAGCATCCCTTCAATTATATGAGGAATTGTAGTTCTATAAAGCTGGAAGGGTAGTCAAGTTGAACGAGAAGTTGTGACCAAGCCGATAAAGCAGCTGCACACTTGCAGAACCTACTTTCAACCTTTCCAGCCCTACTTTTCTGTCCTACAGGGGTGTATCAGATTCATTTTATAGTAAACTTATCAGAACAGTTTATTTTGCTGGTGGACTGATTCTACAAACTTTGAACCTCTGTGTATTCTAATCTCCATACTGCAGTGCTATGTTTGGTTGGGGTATTATTGTATTACTTGCCTAAAAGTTCATATAAAATGGGGTTCAAAAAAGATTTAGGCTCATAGGTCTGCAACCATAACGAAGTTGCAATTTCCTATTTCAAACCCAAATACACTTCCTCACATTTGTTCAGCATTCCCTTTCAGCTGCTAAATTTTGTTCTGTTTTTTAATGTTTACTTCTAACTAAACATACCCCTCCCCATTCATCTGTTCTCCACAGGGCAAAACATACAGATTGATAAAGAATTCTGGTAGTCAACTGTGAACAGCTAGACTAAGCATTCCTTAAGTTTGTGGTTACAAAGGGGCTTCATTAGGCAGAAAAGATGGCTTGAAAAGCTCAAGAGCCCTCTCCTTCCTTTTTGCTGAAATAAATCCATGCCGTAGGTCAACGTTAAACTGATGTGCCTGAAGTATCCAGGTTATAAAAACCACACAAACCCCTTCCTTTGTTTGAAGAGAATTTTTCACAAATGTACTTTCATCTATCCCACAGCAGCACACTCAACACTGTAGTGCACTGTGCTGCTAGGGTACAAAGCAGCAGCAAGTCATCTCTGCTGGCAACTAAAGTCTTAAAAGGATGTCATTACATAGCATGTCACTATAAATCCTGTGTTTTCATGCTTAGTCATTCTCAGCTTCTTTCTCCAAACCTTTTACACTTCCGTGAGGACGCTTTGAAACTGAACACTGGAGTTGGATGGAATATTTCCACGGCAGCTGCAATGGATTACCTCCCATTCGATTACCTCTGGGTCACATTTCTTCTCTTGGCTACAGCCTCAGGATGGTTCAGATAATTAAACACCATATCGCATCATCATTTTCTACAGTCACCAGTACAGTCACCACCACTCAGGATAAAGTTGCCCATCCCATTAACATCGTCTGGAGTCCTTTTTATCAGAGCAGTAACTGTACAGGCCACCACTATGCAATGCATATTGATCACAGTCAGGCATTGCCACAACACATACTTTGTAAACTGAAGAAGTAGGCATATTCGAAAGCCCAACTGATTTTCAAGGATGGGCTGTCACACTTATTTCTAAACTGGAATAATTTACTGAAGTGAAGAGTTAGTGGTGTTTCCACCTTCTAAAGGAACACTGAATAGGAGTCATTCTGTGACTACACATTTAGTAAGGGCAAACAACTCTGCAACTTAGGACAGTGATCTCTTCCAGTGTAGTGTTTTGCTTAGCAAGAAGTCTTGCTTAACCTGGAAAGAATAGAACCCAGAGTAAAATTTAGAGCACTGAGGGCATTATAACCAGCAGCTTTCAGAACTGGTATTTAGAAAAATGGGTGCTTCAGATTTGATTGACTCTCCTTCATCAAACTGGGATGACTATCCAGGGCTTCAAAATAGTACAAGTGTTTCCTACAGATGGGACAGAGCTCCTGGCTTCTGAACACCCTAAGGGCACACTGACCTCACCTGGTACAAGGAAAAGACTCTTCTAATGCAGAAGAGGGTTTAACTGTTCTCCCACTGAAACAAAACGATTTAACATGAGACAGGGGCAGTCAGATGAAATTAAAGTACTTAACGACAAAAAGCTATTTTCCACATGAAAGGATTATTTCTCCCTTCCCCCAAATAATTACTGGAGAGCACTATTTTTGCATTTCTATAAAATCAAAATTGATGTCTTTGGCAACCTTCCTGCAAAACCAGCTGTGTAGTTTAATTAAGGTATCACTGGGCGCACTTAAACACTGTAAATAACACCATAATAGCAAGAGACAGACATTTAAGAGAACACACCCCTATCCAGACTTAAGAAAATCAAGAATAAAGCTTTAAAGAAACAAATTTTGCAAACTGTTCACCACCTGTAAATAATGTACATTACAATCTCCTTTTTTTTTTGTTATATTTTTCCTAGAGACATCAAAAACATGTCTAAAATGAAGTTGAGCTTAATACTATGCTTGATTGGCTAGACAAAAATATTACAGCTGCATGGTTATGACCTATTTTTCTAACAAGGCAAAAAACCCACTGAGAGACATGATTGCAGCTTCCCGGGAGAGGAAAGGAATTCATGACACTGAAGGAATATAGAATACTGGAGGCCAGAACAGGACCAAGCACTCCAGGCGTGGCCTCACCAACTTTGAGTACAACTCCCTCAAACTGCTGGCAACGCTCCTCCTAACACAGCTCAGGGTGCCATTAGTCTGCTTTTCAGCAGGGGCATATTTCTGGCTCATGCCCACCTTGGCATCCACCAGGACGCCACAGGTTCTTTTCTGCAAGGCTGCAATCCAACAGTTGGACCCCAGCATCTACTGGAGCATGGGGTTGTTCCTCCCCAGCTGCAGCACTTTGCACTTCCCTCTGCTGAACAGCACAAGGCTGCTCTGGACTCATGTCTCCAGCCTGGCAAGGTCCCTCTGAATGTGAGCACAATCCTTTCGTGTCTCAGCCACTCCTAGATCCTGTCTATGCCTCACCCTCTGTGATGTTGCACAGCCCACTGACTTCCTCTCAACTTCTCCACCTGGTGACAGCTTTTCAACAGCAGCACACCTCCTGCAAAAATGAAGGCCATCTCTCTCTAGCTCAGGGTGGGGAGCAGCTCTAGGCACTTCCAGCAACCTGACTCTTGCAGGGCTGCCTTTCCAATCTGAAGCTCTTTCTGGGCTAAAGTCTCTGCCCTGAGGGACAGGTGCTCCAAAACCTGGAGAATGCACCTATGGCACATTGCCATCACATCTGAAGGCTTAGGTTGTTCCGAACTCAGATGAGGATCCCTTCTCTGCACCATTCCACAGAAACTACATCTGTTGCCTGTGTCTGGGAGCTGTGCTCCAGACCTGGCTGTTACAGAGGACTTTCTCCCAACCACCAGCTGAAAAGGTACTTGACCATCCTGAACGAGCAGCAGCTCCAAAGAAGGCTCAGGACACCTGGGGTCAAGAGCAGCTGACAGCTTCTCAGAAGCCACTAGGACTTCCTGAGGCCCACATTCCTATGGCTCACCTCACCTTTACCTTACATGCAGCAGCAGGCACCCTCAGTTTCTCAGAGAGTTCCCAGATGGGCCCTGTCCCCCTAAGCTGCCAAGGAAAAACCCAGACTGCTGTGCCTGCTCACTGCACTCAGCCTGGCTCTCACACAGACCTCCCCACAGCCCCCAGCTAAAAGTGAGCTTGACTGCCCCTAATCTGGGGGCAGGGAGATGGAAAGTCATTTTGCCATGTCATACATTCATTTAGGCTTACTTAAAAGACACTCTGCCTCAGCAGTTTAATGAGACTGGTCAGTCTACATTTAATTTATTTGATTATGCTTTAGGATAAGATCAGTTTTATTTTATTCATTTGGCAAAAACTGGCTCAGCCTTCCATCTGAAGGAAATAATAACAAAGATGTGCTTTGGAGTTCCAGAATGTAAAGGAACAGTTGCAGGCCTAACACTATACAGTTCCTCCCAATAGCCTTCTTACCCAATGGCCAACTAAATTTTAAGAATTAATTCTCTACATCACCTATCCTGTGTTATAGCTTAAATTCCCACAAAAAGCAGTGAATAAATTAAAATGCTTGGATATTTGACTATTCATCTTTCTACCAATATCTTCAAGAATTAATTAAAAAGGAGAGCCAAGTAGCCTTATGTCCATCCTCTTGTGTTACGTGGCCCAGCAGCTTCTGACTGATTCTGAGCCTTTGTGGTTGTGAATTGGACTGAGGATCTCAAAAAAAAGAAAAAGCCACAGGAAGGCAGAAAAATCTGCTCTAACAAGCCACAGCAGTATGCCTACGGGTCACTGCTGGTTCTTCTGCAACATGGATGAACACAGAGGGAAACTCATCACATTTCCACCAACAGGTTATAAACCAGCATCAATCTCAACACACAAACAACTGCAAGGAACTTTTCGTAAGTCATTGAAAAATCAAACTTTCAAAGAGACAAGTTACAGTATTTGCTCACACCCTCATCGAGCTTTTTGAAACAAACTAAACAGGTACAAGAGGGGTAGCTTAATTGCAGCACTGAAAATTGTGCAAGCAGTCACACCCTGGAACACCCTCCAAAGTGGTGGTGGCATAATTCACAGTGGTGGTGGCATAATTCACAGAACCTTTCTGCCAACTTACTTAACACAGTATATTTTTTTACTTGTTTTTCATAAAGTTACTTTCATAGTTAATTTTGCCACAAACTAATGTTTGCAGTCAATGCGATAATTTTGAAACATGCAAAGTTCTTTTGATCTTGCACTCCCACGTATAGATGGAGCCTGTGACGTGTTCACAGCAACTGAACAAGGGTAAAGTCAGAGATCTCAGTTTCCAGGATATCAGTCTAAGGCTAGACCCAAATTTGCTTAAACATCTTGAACTACTATCTATACACAAATGTCTGCCTGCAAGCAGTAAGAAATAAATGTTTCTTTATCAAAGATCTCCTTGCTTGCTTCCTCTTTTTTACGGTTATTTTCCAACAAAAGCAGAAAATATACACTGTGGCAGGAATTACAGGGTTTTTTTCATTCAAGCCAGTTGATTGGAAGAAATCTACAACCACAGCAATATGGTACAGCTGCAGTCATTATGCTTGTAAGCTGAAAGCTAGATAAAATTGTTAAGTATTCAGTTTCAGGCAGCTATGCTACACAATTTCTCTGTTGTTCACAGCTTCATTTTCAGAGAATAATAGAAGAGTTTGGGTTGGAAGGGACCTTTAAGAGTCACCTAGTTCCAAACACCCTGCCATAGGCAGGAAACCTTCCACTAGACTGGGTTGCTCAAAGCCTCATTCAACCTCACCTTGATCATTTCTAGGGATGGGACATCCACAGCTTCTTTGGGCAACCTGTTCCAGTGCCTCACCACCCTCACAGTAAAGAACTTCTTCCATGTAACTAATCTAAACTGACCCTCTATCAGTTTAAAGCCATTATCCCTTGTCCTATCACTACAGGGCCTGCTTAAAAGTCCCCCTTTTGCTTTCATGTATCCCCCTTTAAGGACTGAAAGGTGCTCTGAATTGTCTCCAAGGCTTTCCCTTCTCCAGGCTGAAAGAACTCCAGCTCTGTTGGCCTGTCTTTACCACAGAGGTGCTCCAGCCCTGTGATCATCTTCGTGTCCCTCTGGACTCACTCCAACAGGTCCACGTCCTTCTTATGTTGGAGGCCCCAGAGCTGGACACACACTCCAGGTGGGGGCCTCACAAGGACGGAGTAGGTGGGGAGAATCACCTCCCTTGACCTTGACCTCCCTCGACCTTGACCTCCCTCGACCTGCTGACCACGTTTCTTTTGATGCAGCCCAGGATAACCCCCAAACCAATGGTTACAAGCGCACATTGCTGGATCAGGTTGAGCTGTCAACCAACACCCCCCAAGTCCTTCTCCTGGGGGCTGCTCTCAATTCATCCTCCACACAGGTTGTATTTTGTATCCATCCCCAGCAGTCACACACCTACCATGATCTCAGTAGAAGAGGGATGCTGCCATGGGGATTTTTGAGTTCCTTCTCCCACTAGCAAAACATTTTTCCCACGGTTATTGCAACAGTCCACCCATGCAGACAATTTTATTCATGAGACAGGACTAATCAGGTTACTAAAGGCTTTGGAAACCTTACCTTTCACAATATTTATTTAAGCCAGCTTCTGCCATCATTGTAACAGCACTAATGGGCTGATACAAAACCAGGGTAGTACACTTGATTCCACAGATCAGCTTCAGCTTGTCTCCTTGCCCTTCCCACTGTTTTTGTGCAATTGGGGGTAAGTGGAGAGCATACCTAAGTTATTTAGTAAAATACTTCATGCCCTTTATTGAAGCATGAACATCAGAAACTCAGCTCTTCATATTATTCATGCTTTTCTTTACCAGCTGTGCTCCTTACAAAATGATCGTTCAGGTGCTTCAAAATGCAATGAAGCCATCTTTGCACACGTTTGTACTGAGCCCCGTAACTCATCTCTTCTGAAGCTCTACAGTACCTCAGTAAGTCTACCTAAATCTACCTACTACTATAATCCATGTAAATCCACTGTTATTGCTTTAACATAGTAGTCACTGAGATGAATCACAGAAGTCTTCTCTAATTGCACACCTAAGTCAATAGCCACAGTGGAAGAAACCAGAGAGACATGAATCCACTCACCATGATAAAGTATCTAGAGACTCAAACAAAAGAAAGAAAAACCACAAAGGTCACAAATCTACTCGCATTCCCTCTAGGCATGAATATTTTTTTTTGTCTGATAGTATGAATATGAAAAAAAGAAAGAATGAAGGAACAAACCATCTCAACCAAATGGTCAGAGTTTGGTTCTTCGCAAGGCTTTTCTAGAAGCTTAAGCTGCAGCAAAATGATTTAATGTCATTTTGTGATGCTGGCACATAGTGCCGCCAGGCAACAGTGCAATGTGTCGAAAGAACACATTCCAAAAAAGGGGACATGGAAAGAAGTCTAAGCTTTGTAAGCTGCATCGATACAGAATTTCAGTCTCTTTGAGAGAGATCACAAGCAAAAAGTATTTCAGTTTGTCCAGTATTTGATAACGTGGAAAGGTGCATGCACAAGTCACAAATGCAATGGCTGTTCTTGATTAGATGTTCCCTTCATTTTCTATCTAGCACAATCTTGGAGACCAAAGCAATATATCACAAACATTTCTCTTGCACTCCGCAACTTCCAAAGAATTGCACAGATACTTCAAAGAAGGTAACAAAAATAGCACTATTTTATTTGTTTCTCAGCACAATTTCTGAATTTCTGACTTACGGAAGTATTTCAAGGTCTCTTCTATTTGCTCAGTTGTTAAGTCGATATTCGCATCAGGGGAAATGAGAGGAGTGTGAAGCCAGTCGTCGTGGTCATAACCATAGATTGTATCCGCTCTTAGCTTATAATGAGGCAGCTGCTCTTCCAGGAGACTGATGATTTCAACTTCAGGAAGATTGGTACTATTGCACACATCTGTTAAGGGAAAGGGAACAATCTCTGTTAGTTACCTTGAATACTACACATACAGCCTTGAAAGACGTCAGTTTGTTTTGATATCAACAAGATTTTCCTGCATGTAAAGAACAGCTCAATACCAACAAGTTCAGAAGATATGGCAGGCACAAATTATCCTAAAATATCATATTTACTAGTAGACAATACAAGGGCATGCTCTCTTAGTGACAAAAAGCTTGATCTCTAGAAGCAGGGACATCTATTGAAGAATAAGTGGGATAGGGTGGGGAATAGAGAGCCAGTTACAACCAAAGCATGAAGAAACGATTAGTGCACAGACGAATGTACTTTTTTGATGTTCTACTTCACAGATCATTTTTAGCTTGCAAGCCTTATATATCTCCTTAACTTGGTCTTTGACCACAGTTTAGTACCACTGTATTTTTTTGCCTTTGCTGCTGGCAGATTTTTCTCAAGAAACAGAAATCCAGGATTGCAATAGCAAACAGTGTCACAGTTCACACCTAAGACACACTGGTAAAGATGATTACAGGAACTTCTAGGGCACCTTTTGACACTATTTGACCTGCATTCTGTGCTGCAGCCCCTCATGTTCACAAATATATCAAGTTTGCACACAGTTCTAAAAATGGATACCAACAGCCAACAACAACTGCAAAAATGTTACAATTAAACTTAGAGCTTTAAATTTAGGCCAGGAGGTAGCTGGGGCACAAAAAAATGCAAATTCAAGGTAGAAAATTTTTTACCATGAGGATGGTCAAACAGGGGCACAGGGAGGCTAGAAGGTGAGTAAACAATGCCATGAGCACTTACTCTAAAAGACCTGCTTTTAGAAGATGTCAGAACACATTACCTTCAGATGTACCTTCCAACCTATATTATATTATAATGAAGAATTTTGAGTGTGTCAATACCCAAAACAGTTGTGATAGTTCTAAATATATGTTTCATTATCATATACAATTAAATACAATGTCATGCTAAATATTTATTAAGAAACTGAGCAACCCATGGTATGTTTTCAGTAAATACTTAGTGCATCAATCTGCACATTTTCCACTTCCACACCAGTACAAAGAGAAAACCCCACCATGCAGCACAACCCCTACCCCCCCACGCAAAGTAAGGAAGAGCTATCTACGCCTTTTTTGGAAGAGCAATGCACCAGAGCTCCCTCTTTAACCAGTGTCATAGCTCTTGCAGCTCCTGCTGAGACTCACTCCAGAGTAAATAGCCAAGACTGTCAAGGCCCTGAGTGCTCCCATGTACCTTTACTGCCATGACCACGCTCATCATGGTTCCCTCTGCCAGGAGCCCTGTGTACACCCCAGCCCCTGGTCCTGCCCTGTGCAGTGCTGTAGGCAGGCCTGTGCCCAGCTCTGTTCCCTGCTGACCCTGGCTCATTGTCCAGGCTTCCTGGATTGCTGGCATTTGTCTGATGATCGACCCCTAGAGAGTCAATTTGGACAGTTGCTGCCAACACCTTTGCTCTGCTTGCGAACAAAGGGACTGGGCTGTGCCAACAAGGATTGTGCCCTTCCCATCCTGTCAGCTGCCTGTAAGGCAGCCCTGCTCTTGCTGCTTCCTGACAAAGGCACCAATTTTTGTAAGAGAAACTTATTCTTGCAGGATTGATGTAGACCTGCAATTCCACTGTAACTTAGTGGAATTCACCCGTGTCAAAGAAGGGGAGGAAGGAGAGAATGGGGAAGTAACATACTTTTCTATACATCATTAATTACCTGGTTTTTGTCTTTCTAATCCAGAAATTACATTGTCAAAAGCATCCCAAGCACTAAAAATTGCAAGAACATTACTATTCTACCAGACAACAGGGCAGAGAATACAAAGATGAACTCATACTGTCAATCTCCTGCCTACATACTTTACAAAACTCTGATTATTAGAACTATAATCCACTTGGGAAAGTTGCGCTGTACTTTATGGTTCAAGGAGTCTGCTATTACCTATCAGGAGGTATTCTCCTCTGCCTTCACCCAGACTGTTGTGCTAACTGTAGTACATATGTGAGTGTCCTCCAACCCTCCCTGCAGTTAGATGCCCACATGTGCAGCAATGCTGTTTTTATGGAGCTCTGTGCAAGGTGAGAATCAGCCTGCACACATCATTTTAAGAGATCCTTGACCCCCTCTCAGAGGGACTACTGGCTTACACAGAGAAACAAGATCTGCTCCCTATGCTTTGAAAGATGAGAGCCAGCCTGTAACTACAAACTTTCTTTTTCCCTGGCTACCTTTTTAATTGCTGACAGCATCATCTCAGCGCCTGCAACCATCTGAATGCAGAAAAGCCTGCTGATCTTCTAAAAAACACCTGCTGACATCTACTTCAGAAACCTTTCAGCGTACATGTGCGCATAAAAGATATTTCTGTTATTCATGTATCCTTGGATTACCTAATTGCACTCAATCTCAAGAATATGGGGTTGATTTTTTCATTGGGGTTGTTTTGGGGGAGTTTTTTTTGCCAAAATGTTAGTTCTTCTCTTCAGAAGAATGCAAGAATCTACACAGTCTGAGATGATAGTCTTGGGAAAAAAGAAATAAAAATCTCGAAAGATTCAAATCTTTAGTGTCCTTCTCTTTTTTTATTAGGATTCCAAAAGAAACAGACTTTATCGATGAGACGAGAAACTTTCAGTTGTACAGATAAGTAAACTGGCTTGTTTTATCCCAAAAAGTAGTGAAAAATGAATGCAAAGGAGGCGACCAATAAAACATGAGGAGGAAAAAAAAAACCCTCATACATGTACATACAAAAGAAAAAAACAAAACCATACAGTTTTATTGTGGAAAAGAAATCCACTAAAATGTGAAAGCCAGGCTATAAAGAAATAAGATTTATCATGGAATACAAGTCAACCAAGAAAATTTTTCTACCCTACCATATAATAAATCCTGAGCGTTTCTAAGCAACTCAGAAGGCCTAATAACTGGAAAAGATATTAATGAGTAATTGGAAAGGCAACTTTTTATGATGCTATTATGATGCTATTGTCATTAACTTCTACTGCAATTTTAAAATCTGTATACCAGCAGGAAACTGGAACAGGCTCTGATGTAATTGCCTATTTAGAAAAACAGGACACCATGATTACAGTTGTTCATGACTAAACATTAGTTCACCATTTAAATCATGGCAATGCTCTCAATGCTACAGTTACACAATCTCTTCCCCTTCACTTTTCCTCCCCTCCCTTTTCTGAGATACACATATTTGTTACAGGAGGATATGCAGACTAACACCATCCCCCATCCCCAAACATCAGGTAAATTTTTTAGGAGACCCTGATTGTGTTTCCACAGAGGTTTTTTTATTATTTCTGATTAGAACTGCAAAGATAAACAATTAAGTAACTTCTCTACCAAGAACACCCAAGACATCATCTGTGACTGTGATTTATGATTAAGTTAACTGATGTCCAACAGATATAAAAGCACTTCCTCTTGTCCTAGATGGTACCTTCATTCTATTGAGAAAAATGTAACACCTTACACTTAAAACAATTAACTGATCATTAATTAAAAACTGATACAGCAAAATGTAGCCGAACCATATCCTTCTGAGTTGCTGTTATGGATTCTGGGTTTTGCAATCCAAGCAATTTTCAACTCCCAGTTTTCTGGACACATTTTGCAAACAAATTTCTACAAGCAGATTAAAACCAACTTAAATAGCTAATGAATTATGAACTCATGATTCTTAGTAAAGCATAGATCATTTCAAGTTCTGCTTATCCTCTTGCAACTCTATAGCTTTCAGCACCTCATAATTAAATATTAAAAAATAAATAAATTTAACTCTTTTTCATATCATTTTTGCAAGTAACATGTTCCACTGCTTTAGTTTCTTAGCTTAAATGCATGAACACTCCACCTCACTTGTTTTGTTGCAAATATGTATTTCCCCCTGCCCTGTTCCTCAGGAAATGAAGAAGGTGCTCAGTCTGCTTTGCAGTAATTTTTAACAACATTCCTCCTCATGCTCTCTGTTTTCTAAATGAGATTAAAACAAATGTCTTCAAAGACTTTTGTTCTGGTTAACTTCTTGTTAAAATCTCTAACCCTCTCTTTCCATAAAGATGATGCAAAACAGGCAGAACACTCCAACTGAGCTCTCTTCTGCATATTTCTTCCCACTTCAGTAACCCTTGGGTAGTTACTAATGGATTACGTACTAGCTTGTTTCATATCTTTTCATACATTGGCATTTGACTGGCTGGTGTATTTCTCCTTTTCTGGACATATTAAACCTCTCTACCCCGTGCCTCTCACCTTAAGAGACCCACTCAAGTTTCACTAGTTGTTCCAGCTTCCTTATATCTCCTTAAAGAAATTTTTATTATCCTTGCTGATCTAGGTACCTTTGACTATTTCATCAGTTCCCTTTCTTCTAGGCATATCCCTATCCACACAAAATGCTCTAAATATAGTAAACTAACTCTTCACTGTGGAGACTGAAGTGAGGGTGGGAGGATGGCTTCTTCCTTCCCCCACTCTTCTTTTTTTTTAATTTTTTTCATGCAGAGAAAGAAAGAATTTGCAGGACAACCATGTGTATGTAAGGATAAGAGCACACTTGGTTATTTTCAGATGCACACTAGCATCTTTCCCCTGCTGAAAAGTGAGCAAGGAGTTGATCATACAGAAAACAGAGTGAGAAGGCTAAAACAATGGGAGCTGACCGTATGGAGACAGCACAGCTCCTCAAGGAATGCCTTCCCCCCCCTGCACATAACAACACAGAGATCACAAGGCATCGTGTGGGGGGCTGTCACCCACTGTCCTTTTCATCCTGCACTCACACAGCCATGGAATACATTAGGTCACTTCCCATAGAGAGTTACATACATACTGAGCTGTCAGTGTTACTTGGATGGGTGGAACTATGCCAGCACCTCATGAACAAGCAATTCTGCCTCAGTCAAACTAACCTCAGCTCCAGCTAAGTTCAACATTAACCACAGGTAGACTGCTTTGAAAATTTCATTCCTATCAACATGGTCACCTAAAAGCAGCTCATCTGTCAAGCTCTATTCCCTACCAGGTCTTTGGGTTTCATCTGTTTATGGCTATAGATGGATTTTACTGTAGGAAAGAAAAACCTAGCTTGACTGATAAAGAAGGAGCATTTACTCAATTTCAGCATCAACTTCACATTAGAACAAATGATAAATTCAGAGAATGAACCTAGAACAAAGAGAAGGGACAAGGGCATGGGGAGGGTGGTGGCCAACAAAGAACACCCCAAAACATACAGAAAACACACAGAGAAAATGAACTCTACAAATCTCAGAGCCCGGTATCTGCAGGAGCCTTTACAAACACAATGCAAACAGCTGATCAGTACAGTCCTCATAAGCAACATAAAAGATATAGTTTCTGCCTGTCTGCATTCTGGTTCAAACCATCCCTGATCTTCATGGTTTTACCGATTTGCTTCGGAGCAGAGCTCCCCTCCCAAGGTCAAAAGGACTCCCAGGTCTCCACAGAAGCTGCCAGCAGTACAAACTGCCACCTGCTGGCAGAACTGCCACAGTACCCCAACCCCCAAATCCCACAGGACATTTTGCCAGCCGGTTTCCTGCTTTCAGACCATTGCTGTAAGTGGAAAAAACAATGGCTCATAAACCCAGCCCTGCCAGGAACCATGCTAGGGTCAGGGCTCTGCTCAAGAAGGGACATGCCAAAACACACAAGTCATCACAAGAACGACCACAAGAAAACTACCCAGAGACAGTATCATTCCCAGAGCACAGTGCCCCTGAGTTGTGGCCCTGATGGAAGCAAACACCCTGCACACTGCACAAAGCAGCCGTGCTACCCAGAAGTGCCTCCTCTGAGCAAAAGGAAATAATCGCTGAAAAGAAGTAGTGTGTGCAGCAAAACAACTCCACTCTGGGTGTGACCTTACAGGAGTGCTGGGCTGCTTGGCAACTTTCAAAACACAAGCTTTGGTCATCAGGCTGTATCACATGCCCACCCTGAGCATCTTCCAGGAAACTCCACCCCATCAAACCCCAGCAGCTGATGCTCAGCCCACAGCCAGAGAGGGGCAGTCTAAATACCCCCCCCTTCTTAAACACAAACAAAGCAAGCAAACAAACAAAAAACCCCCAAACCAAAACAAAAGAAAAAAAACCCAAAAGCAAACAAAAAATGCCTCCGTAGCCACTCTCAGGCAAATCTTTCATTTCTTGCAAGAGAACTAAAACGTTGTAACTTGTCACTACCTTTTGAGGCAGCTGAGGAAACAGAAGTAGATAACCACAGTAACAAAAAGAGACAAGAGAAACAAGGAAACTCTCTGAAGAAAGCTGGAAGAATAAAGAAATCTACTACTTTAATTCATGGGACCACATACTCCTCTCTTTGGTTTTCAGTCCTGTCCTATTTCCCACACACATATTACACTTACCCTTGACACTTAGCACTCTCAGAGCTTTTTTTAAGTTTCTCTGTTTTATATCTTTGAGAAAAGACAGCCAATAAATAACAATTCCAAAAAATAAAAAGCACACAATACCCGCCAAGAGTCAATTCCAGCACTGGCTCCTTACTAGTTAAGTAAAAGTAAGGTTCTCTGTAGAAAAGGGCTACAGCATGGAGGCTGAAGTCCAGCCACGTGTAACACAAGCAATCGAAGTTCATCAAGTTGAGGCTGTTGCATGCGGAATACCAGACCATTTTGATTGCTGATTTTGCTCCATGTGACACTGAGGTTAGTCACCTAATCTAGCTCAACAAGCAGCCAGGAGGCCATGACTACATTAGCATTCTCTTTTTTCAGCAGACTAACAAGCCTAACCATATTCCAATGATGGAAGCAAGAAAGATGGTCTTTCTCTAAATGTTTTCCCAGCAGGTATTTCTTGGCTGCTTGGAACAGCCCAACAGCCTCACCTGCCCCATGCTTTCTGTCCATTTAGACAGTGATGGAATGAACTCGTCATTATCACTGTGAACAGATCCACATAAAAATGAAAAGCAGAGGGAAGAAATTCTACCACACAATTAGGCTGCTACCTATGCTACTGAAGGGGAAAACATGGCCTGTAGTCATCCATTATTTGAGTTTTATAGGCCCACATAGACACAGTCATTAAGTATTGACTGAGGCCTATAATTACACGTATTTCTTGAGCATTATAACAATTACAGGCATACGTACAGAGCAATAGGCAAAACCCCAGAACTTACCACATTCCTATTCAATCTTAGCTCTCAGATGCCCAATCTTAGCTCTCAGATGCCCAATCTTAGCTCTCAGATGCTAACTGTACTGAAGTCTTACAAATAATACCTCTGAACTTAGGACATGTGTTCCAATGTAAAGCAAGTGGTTAGATTATAGGGCAAAAAAACCTGCTTCTTAAAAAAAATAAAATAAAATAAAATAAATCAAATTCACTGACTTGTCCAAAGAGAAAGACAGCCTTAGAATCCTTACACATTTGAAGTCTCGCTGCTGGCTGCAAAGTCAACCTGCTGGAACGGAAGCCCTTCAACATGAAGGCTGTCTCATACTTCTAAAACTCAGGCTCCTCAAACAGCTTCTGTAACTTGACTGGCATGGCATGACATGATTTGAAATTGCAAGCCCTGCCACACCTTTAACCAAAGTTGTTTAAGCAGTGGTTCTTCTGCCTCTGAACATGGAAAAATCTGCACAAAATCCAGTCTTCCATGGGAAAACAAAAGATTCCATGCCAACCTCTTTTCGGCTTGGCCAAACACGCCACTAAAGACTAGGATAAATTTGGGAATGTCAAAGCTAACAAAGATGAAACCACTTGCAATGTGAGGAATGTCACTGTTTACCAGGTTGAAGTGTCCCTGCTTTGGTTCCATCCTACATACACATTCCTGCTGGGTATAAAAGCTGAGACAGATTTGGTGATGAGAATCCATTAAACTATTAGTGACTGGCACAGTAAGATCCTACAGTACATTATGCCATAAATTTAAATGAACTCTGCCTTAAATGAAAGTATGGAAATGTTTCTCCCTGTAGATAAATGCACCCATATTCATGATTTTTACATTAAACAGAAAATAAAAGGAAACTTTGCCACTAAGGCTATTCTTTTAGAGTAAGAACAAAAGCTATTCATGTACCAAAGGCATGCTGGCAATGCACTGTTCAGCAGCAGTAAGAATAAACACATTCATTAACCATTAGGATCTTCCAGCTGCCAAGAGAGACTGCAAATGTCTCAAAAACCCATTGATAAATCACTGAGTACGAAAACCCTGAAAAGCAATTGTCCTGCTTTTGCTTGTTGTTCAGCCCAGCTACAAAATGTGCCAGCCACTAAACAATGGCTGTCAAAGAAGCTTTCACAGAATCACAAGCAAAACATAAGAATTAAATCTTATGGAGCTTGCTCTCTACAGATGCTTACTTTAAGTGAAAAATGTGGACACATTCATGATGGACACACATGCATACATTGAGGGGGAAAGGTAAAGCTGAACTTCACATGTTATGGAGCTAAATTATGGAATAAAAGTTATTTTCACATATTGAAATGCACCAATAGTCAAACGTAGCTTTTTAGTCTTCCTGCACTATTCACTGCACCACAATAGGAAAACAAAAAACTCAAAACAAAAGAACATCCCAAAAAAATCTACTAGGCACTGGCCTTCAGTACTTTCTCCAAAGAACAAACCCAGAACACCAATGAACACCTGTACCTCTAATAAAGTACACATTTAGGAATGGTAAGTGCTTCCCAAAACAAGGAAAATCTAAGAAGAATGTCTTTAAAAATGTCACACTGGACTTGTACTTACAACGCTTGCTTTCATAGTCACTTCAAATCTGACAGTTTACACTAAAAACCATGGATCATATTAGGAAGCATAAATAAGTAAGAGGGCTAGACAGGGAGCACAGCAGGATTCTGCTTAAGGGAAAGCCAACCAACCAAATGTCACCAAACCACAAAAAGGTAATCCTTGATAGAATAAAAACATATGCCCAAGATACACATTAAGAGGTGGTGTAACAACCTGACACAGGAGAGGAATCAGAAAAAACCACCAGGTTATTGGAAAAGGGTAAGAGCTGGAAAGCAACTGTGGGGAGGATGTGAGGGGGGGAGAATCTGCATGGAGTTGACTGAGAATGCACCAAAAGCCAGACAGAAAATTCAAGATAGAGGCAATGATGCAGCAGGCACAGAGAATAGGATCATTTTGTGAGAGTATGCTAGACAGAAATACAGTCAGACTCATAAAATTGTTCATGTCAAAGGAGCTATCTCATGTTAACAGGACTGGTGCTTTTGGAACGCCTTAGAGAAACTAATAGTGTTCAGAATTTAGCAACAGCTGCTTACAGAAGTGTTGGGAAACAGGGAGAAGAGACCAAAACTAGATCAAGCTTACAGGATGAGACTGGTGACAATAACAAAGTAAATGAGCTGAGGTAAGGACATTCTCATAGCTCTATTTAAAAGAGAGACTAAGAAAGCTGGGAGAGGAGTAGGCAGGGGTGTTAAAATTATGAAGGTTTTTCAAAACCATGAAGGTAACCTCATAAGGAGAAAGAGCTGATATTCACCAAAAATCCTGCATAACTAGGACAAATACTGACAGAAACAGTGAAAGATTGTTGTCACCACACACAGGAGTAGCAACCATGAACTTCCAGGGTAAAACAATCAGCAGATCCAGATAAGAAAAAACTATGAACAGATTCCAACACTAAATAGTTCTGCATGATGGGGGTAGTTATGCTGAGAGTGGACTACTGAGAGTGGCTGAGTACATGATCTCCATATCAAGCATCTGCAGTTCCTGGAGTCAGAAACACAGTCCTCAGCTGGCTGGTCCAACACAGCAGAGCATTTCTAACACTCTTTGCTTGAGTTCCAGCTCCACCAAGCAATATTTTACACTGAGAAAAACATGGAAGTCCAACCCCAAACCAGGAGCTGAAAAAGAAGCAAATGCTAGAGCTCCACTAAAAGAGAAAGGTAACCACAACAGTAAAAGAGAAAGGTAACCCCAACAGAACTCAGAGAGGTTAAAATAAAGGGAAGCAATTCAGAACTGTCAGTATTTTTTCAATACTTTTTAAACCATTTTTAAGAAGTCAACCAGCAGGCCTGTAAGAGGTACCAAACCCAAGCAGAGCACCCTGTTGAACAGTCTCAGAACAGCAAGTCCACAATTTCTGGTGGTACCTCACGCACCTAGAACAGGACAGCCACAGGTACAGCATTGTCCCCATCACCTGCATAACAAGAGTAAAGCAATCTCACAACAACCTGTAATACCCAAGTCCCTATGGCGTTAATTTTGAGTAATCATGCTTTATTACACTTGAAACAGAAGGAATAGACATTCAGCCTTACAACACAAAAACATGCATCTTGGGGGACACATACACAGTGGAATGGAAATTCTGTGGGCCCTAAGCATTTCTTTTAAAATAAAGTGATTACATAAAGAAATGGTCAGAACGACACCACTTATCTGTAAGATCAGTCAGTTATCAAAACTGGCTAATGTTGCTGTGAAGAGTGGCACTCTGGTAGAAGAGAAGGGAATGTCTGTTTCATATGGGAACATATTTAAAGCCTGAATAAGGATAGAGACAGGACGAAAACCCAGAGAAAACTTTCTGCACCCAAACATTGCTAGAAGATTGTGTGAATGAGGCTTGACAGCAAGAGAAAGTTGGTTTCTCTGGATGTTATAACGACTTCCACTGCAGTCAGTGCAGTAATGTGCAAGTTACACAACCTGCAATGAAGGTCAAACAGTACCAACTCTCCTCACAGATACCTTCCTGCTGAGAAAAAAAAGACATTTCATGGTTTGATCCCTCGACTACCGTAACTTGGTTTCTAGAAATTAAAAAAAAAAAAANTGTAAATTGCAAAGTAAGACACAGAACAGGTTATTACCACAAAGCATTTCCCAATAATTCAACAGCCCTCAGGAAATTGTCCTGAGCAGCCAGAAAACACACTCCTACATGCATTTAGTAAGAGTAATTAGTACAATGAACAAATGAATCATGCAAACTAATGAAGGAGCTGGGCAATTTAAATTACAGTCCATTCATTCTCTCCCTTTTCAGAGAAGGATGAGGAAACCTACATGGCATATTAAGCAGTTAGCCCTTGAATTACAAAGTACACCATACAAAAATCATTGCAAATACTGAGTATTCAGACATGCAAAAGCAGACAAAGTTAACTTACTGAAGATGTCTAAG
This sequence comes from Pachycephala philippinensis, assembly GCA_013397055.1. NCBI lineage: Eukaryota > Metazoa > Chordata > Aves > Passeriformes > Pachycephala > Pachycephala philippinensis. The sequence continues at coordinate 24,299 of VWZT01008757.1, forward strand.
GATACTGTGTTATGCATATTTTAAGAGAATAAAAGAAAAAAAACACAAACAAAAAGCCTCACAAAAATATTCTGTCAGTCAGACAACTATCACAAGAGTAATATCCAGTGATATTTCAGACTTCCATCCCCGCTGTAGTCTCCATTTCCAGGAGGATGGGATTTGTCTGACAGCAGCTGACAGATAAGAAAGGAAGGCAATCAGACTAAGAGGCTTTTGTAATTGATAAAATTGGGACTGCTGAGCAATTTAGTGATACTCTGCTTTTTCATGTCAAGATTACAGCCCTTCCTGCTCTACAAAAAATGGGATGGGGGTGGTGGTGGTGTTAGAGAAGAAAGCTCCCAGTTCCAGCTGCTATTTTCATCAACATCTGACTGAAAGTATTCAGGTCTGCACTGCAAATACAGAAGAGACAGACAGACATTTAAATGCATTTCCACTCCCTTTCTAGCAAAAGGAACACTAGATGGTGCTACATCCGTATGCCTGTCTCTATGCTCTCGGAGCAGCATGAAAAAGAAAAGTTAAAAGGAAAAAAAAACCAACTAGGACATGATAGGTGCCTCCCACACACAGCAGCACCATGACACTTCCATACAGCGCTGCCCCACTGTCCACCAACCTCAGGACTTCAGTCTCCTGCCCATTTACCTACAGGAGCTCCACAATCAATAGCAATAGAAACTTCAAGTCAGACTACATTGAACTTTTCTCCTAAATCTTGCTAACAAAACCTAAAATGAGGTATTACAAAACAAAAAAATCTATTACAACAGCTACTGAGTCCATTTTCAGGTTTAGTGTTTAGCAAGTATGTGCTCCACCCGCACTTTTTTCATATTAACTCTTAAAACATTCACAAACAATTTTTTTCAATGGATCAACTATCCTATTTCATTTGCCCTTCTGTGCTGAAGCCAGCACAGATTCAGATGCATTTACCTGCATAAAGCTTCACTTGCAGCACCTATGAGCTTTGGATGGTGCTTTAATATCAAATTCAGTGGGAAAGGTGCTTATACAGTGCTGTCCCTCTCTCAGACATTAGCTCAAGGTAATTTTTCACCACACTGTTTTTTGTCACCTGGGCCCAGCCCTGCAGTGCTTATTGCCTCTGTTATGCCAACATAACTGCTTTTAGGCCACACAATAGGACAGATGAGAGGTGTGATCTAACTAAAAAGTAACCTCCATCTCCTCTCTGACACAAAAGCAGAGCAAGGATTCTATCCAGACCAGCTGCCTAAAATACCTCTAGCTGCACTCCCACAGAAATCTGTTCAAGCACAGTTCTGAGATGGTTTGGGGACAGGAAATGCTTAAGCCAGCCCTATATCCAAGAAAACACACTTAACACAATCAGAATGTGCAATGCTCTCAGCTACATTGAATCTGCTCTTGGGTTCCAGGCAGGAAAGATGGTGCTGCTGACAGAGAATGTCAAAGTGCCTCTCTACTGCCAGCAAACACAACAGGAAACAAAAACAGTAATGAAAAAAAAATTAAGTAGCATTAAAATCTTTTTGAGCATCAATGGTCTTGGAAAGTTAAACAGCAAAGTGTACACATCATATAATTTACTATTAGCTATATCAGAGACAGCTCCAATTACCATTAGCTTGCTGCATTACAGAAAGCATCACCACACCACACTGTGCCTCAGCATCCCATTCTTTTCTTAATGGTGCTCAAGCCTTTATTTGCAAGAATTTTTGCAGATAACTTTTACAATAGGCTGTAGGTGTTAATCTTAGACTAAAAAAATATAGATTTGCTGAATTTGAACTCTAGGATGAGTCAGGGCTTGGCATCAGAAGAAAAAGTATGGTATGTGCAGACTTGATACAAGCAATTTTTTTTCCCACTAAACAATTTAAATGTGTAAATAGTGCTAATTTGTCAATCAGAACTAAACAAGGTCTTCATGTTAAAGTCTCTGACAATCCTGACAATTCACTCAAGTATTTATCTTTAGTTTGTTTCAAGGATATACACTGCATACCTGCACACAATACTGATAAAGATTTTACAGAGGGAATATGAGACCAATTCCTTACTTCCAGCCTGTGCCCTTTGATACCTTTAAAATGCACAACAAAAAGCTGAAACTCAAAAATCCATAAACACCAAAAAAAAACCGCAACTAACCAAACAATCAACAAAACCACTGCTTTTTCTACTGCAAGTCACATCATGTTGTCCTCAGGTCACAAACAGTACAAATCTGACACCGCAGAACAGCAAATCCATTTAAAACAGCAATTTAGGATCAATCTGTAAACAACACTTGGCTGACAGCTAAGCAAGAATAAAGAGATTCAGAAACTACACCAAGCTTGAAGGAATGTGAAGTAGCAAGAACATGCACTGGCCTCCATTTAATAAAAACTTTTTAAAAATTTAAAAAGTGAGTTTGTCTTGCCTTTCAAGGAACCATAATCAAGAAGGCACCTTGATTCATGAAAGAAGTTGGTTGTCCTGGCTTCAGAAGTCAGAAACAGAAAAACAAAGTTAGATTCCTGTTAACAGGGAAGGGAGGAGAGGGGGTGAAGTGGAGACGGGCCACAGCCTTGCAAGATCCTTCTACAAGGGGCCTGGAAAACAGAGTTATACTACCAGGAATGCATTTATGAGATGTGTAGTTTCTAGTCTACCTAACAAACAAATACCCACATGGAAGTCAAAAGGATGACCCATTTTTGAACCAACCAGTTAAGTAGCTCTAAATCCATGAAAACAAGGAAGGAAGGATGGCAAGTAAGTTTCTTCAAACAAAATATTTATTTGATGTAGACGCATACCTGACAAAGTGACTCCAGTGTTAATCCTGCTGCTTGTCTTCCCAAGGAAATCAGGATGGACTTGAGAGCACCTCTGCCCTTCTTCTGATTTCTTTTTTTTTTTTGAATATCAGTCCTTAATAACTACACAGCTGTTGGGATGAGCTGAGCTAAGGCATGCTACTAAAGCAGCTGCTGACAGTCACCATTAACTAGTTCTGTGACTTAAAGACAATTCTAGAAAGGGCTCAAAGTAAAGGGCTCGGGATGAAAGTATCTGGCTACCAAGTAGAATGGCCTTAGTCTTATTGCTGTTTTTCTCAGACATCTCATTTCTCCCTTCCAAAAACTCAGCTGACTCCTCAAACATTCCCAAACGGACTTAGAACTCACAAGGTCACGTTAGGCTAAAAGAAGCCTCACAGCTCAGCCAACAAACCATACACTTGGAATGGAAACTGCCTGTCATTTCATGGCCATAACCATGACTAAACTGACTTACAGCGATTATTCAAACACAAAAAAATTGGGTCAGCTGACCACAGCACTAAGAATCTAATTCTATTTAAAATACCATACTTCAACACATATTCAATTTATTTGTATGAATCTATAATAAGGTATTCAACCTTTCATAAAAGCATGCAGAAGAAGCTATTCGATATACATTAACTTTTACTGTTCCAGAACTAATGTGAAAAAATTAAATGGCTTTGAAAAGCAAAAATATGTGCAGTAAAAATGTCAGATCCTATTTCTCCCATCCCTTTTCTCCCACAAAGCAATTCTCTTATGAAGATAAAAATCTAAATTATGCTGAACATTAGGACAAGCATTCCACAAACTTTAAGCTGCAGTGTTCCCTTCTCCTCATCCCTGACTTTAGTTATTTTCCAAACAACCTTTCAAATGGTTCAATTTCCCTAGTACATAAATACAGTAACCTGGTTTCACAGCTGTCATTTGTCCGGCCTATTTGCAAGGACCTTAAACATTACAATGTGCTTTCATCAAAAATCTTGGTGCCTGTGAAATCACTTCTTAAACAAGAAGAAATGTGCAGAACAGCGGCAGCACCGTCCATGAAGCAGATACCCCACCATGAGCTTAAGAACAGAAGCTTAACTCTACACCTCCACATGCTTACCAAGGTGAAAGATTTGACCGCTTACCAGTAATGGTGCAGGCATCTCTGTACTCTCTGCAGTCTGGCACATCATCTTGCACCCCTTCGCTTACATAGTGCTCCTCGTGAATGCCTGTGTCGCAGGCTAGGACTGCATGGCTCGACAGCTCCGAGGGAGGCACGGCGGCGGCCAAAGTGCAGTCGTGCAAAGCTGTGGCGTCCAGCTTGGCAGGTTTCACAGGCTTGTGCAATGTGCCATCAGGGGGACCAGCACTGGAGACTGGGGCTGGCTGGCACAGATGGAACTCCTCCTCTTTGTTAGAGTTGGCTTCAAGAAGTCTGCAGAACACGAAAGAAACAAATGTTCAATTCAAGCCATTCTAAACAGTGTATATCAGGACAGATCATTTTCTTTTCCTTAAACATCAGTTTAACCTGACGAATTCAGCAAATACTAAAAAAATGCCAACACTCTTCACAGAGCAGCTGCCTATCTCTGCACTTTGCACAGTCTGCACCTTGCACAGTAGCAAAGTGCCATTCCTCGTACTGTGATTTTTACCAACAGCTGATTAGACATCCATATTTTTGTCTATCCCAACTTGCAGTAAGCACAGTCCATTCACCTTGGCTCATTCACCAACTTTCTCTCACGTCAGCCTAGCCAAAGCTCTGTGTAACCCAGCATCTGTATGAGCTCATACAGAGAGGCAGCATGTCCCTGGTTGATCTACTGGCACTTCAATAACATCATAATTTGAAATCAACTGCTAGCAAACAAAACAGCAATGATTAGAAGTTTATCCTATAACCCTACTAGACTTTCCTCTCCACTGCACGGCCCAGCCCCTCACTGACAGACTGGCAGCTGGCACCTCTGCTCCCTTTACAGAGTACACAGGAAACAAAACTCCAGGTGCACTGGGTTAAGGGGTTGACCACACTGCTGCTCCCCAGTGCCTCAGCCTCAAACTGGGAACGAAGTCCCTCAAGGCTGGATACTGATGTCCCCAGCAGGATGAAATTGGCCAGAGAAGGAATGAAGAAGAGCACATTTCTCTCAAAACTTCACCAAACCTTCCGTGTAAGGAGCTAAAGGCACTGCAAAAACTGGTGGCATGGTACTGCTTTTGTAGTTTTGTTTTGCATCTTTCCTTACATCAGCAGTGTAAGGAAAGATGCAAACCCTCCCTACTGCTAGGAAAGGAAAATATAATCAGGGGATTGCAGAAAAACAGACTTGGGAAAGGACCTGAAAGACTTTATACATGTAATAGCTACAAGGCATAAGTGGCAGCTGAAGAACAAGCCACACAGGAACACCCAGACAACATGGGAAAAACAAAGACAGCAAGATGACAATTGCACTGGTTTGCAAGCAGCAGGTGTGGATGCAATTCCATATGCAAGTGCAGCAACAGAACGTGCTATGTTCAGTGTCTCATTGAGAACCAGATATACAACAGTTTTATTGAGAATTCTGTGTGAAAAAGGCTCTCTCTAATGTCGAGGAACATGTCCAAATAATCTTATTTTGCTGTTAAAATTACACTCAGTATTTTGGCATCTTGTTTTCTGGCATTTCTAGCCAATACCATTATTGCTTCACCAAAACATGACAGTATTTCAAGAAATTCACTGCAAGACTCAAATACCCGTCTCTAAACTGTCAAGATCAGGTGTCCCAAACTTACTTCTGGGAGTAAGTTTCAGAGAAGCCTTGCAACAAAGCTGGAACACTGCACCAGCATCATCTTTTCTTTACCTATTTTCCCCTTCAGCACAGGTATAAGAACAAAAAAGCAATTTCCTACCCCTTTCAGAGGGTCTCAACAACGATACATTTGCACTGAAATCAGAAGATCATAACTAGAAAACAGATGGGCAATATCAACTCTTGGAAAAAACACCCCTATACACAAAATAACATTTCATTAAGTTTTCCTCAATTACATACATTTGTATTCCTGCATGGTATCATTTAACCTGGAAATAGTTCTCACATTCAGAGACTCAAGAACTGTATTCTGTAAGGACCATAATAGCTAAAGGAACATACTAAATCAAATGATAAATTTATACCATACCCTAATAAAAATGATACTCTACTGTGGGAGCTGCAGGAAGAAAGTTTCACTTGAGTGCTTTAACAGAAAGTGCTATGGTTCCCCTGCAGAGCATCCATTATTCCTGCACTATCACAGTACATACTGAAAAGAACAATGGGGTTACTCGTACTGATTACTTTTAAAATGGTCCCCTTTCAAGTGGCTCTTTAGAAATAACAAGAGGGAGATTACTGATATTAGAAATTAGTTGCTTAAATAAAGTTGGAATCAAAATGCAAATCTTACTCTTCCCCTCTACACTGAAGACAGAAACAGTTTAAGCTATAAACAAGAAAAAGTACTGGAAATGCACAGACTGACTGATTAGATGGGCTCAATTTTGCTCTAGCTACTACCACACATCTATGAACTACCTTTGTTTTGGGAAACTGTTAGATAAGTCTGTTGTTTTGAACAAGGCCCTGACTAGGATTAAGTAACTAAAAGCACCAACAGCACTCTTCAGCTTTTCTTGCCCTCCTCTCCCCTCCTCCCCAGGCCCTGCCTTAGCAACCTCAAGAAGCCAGGAACACAACAGCACTCCCGAATGAAATAACACTGATAACCAAGGGGTGATTTGTGTGCAGTCTTCAACTGAGAACTGGGAATTTAAGATCTTGTAACTTCTCTGAACAAATGACATCCAACATCTGACCTATCTGACCACCTCTAACCATTTCTGACTTTCTCCCACACAGTCCTCACCAAAAATACTTTTGGCCAGAACGTAACATCCCAGTTTGCATTAGAAATTTGTGTTGAATGAGTTTCACCTCTTAACATTCACTTCACTGAGGTACCGTGGAACCAGTTCTCCCCCTCCTGTAAACACCACAACAGCTCCTGCCTTGTCTCTGTTAAGAGTAAATAGAGATACACATCCAGAAACAAAAGTCATCAGTGCTCTTCCTTCACACAACCCGTATCACTGCTGGCACTTATGGAAACTAGAAAAAAATAAGCTTGAAAGCACAAAGAAGGAACAAAAGCCAACCCCCCCAAAATTCACAATAGTCACTCTGCCTGGTCTATTGCAGAAACACGTGGGGCGTCTACATGAGAAAGTTCAGGATTAAGGAAGCGAATTTGCCTTGATCTTAAAACCTTGTATCACGGAGGAAAGAAAGCCAGCATAAATGTGTATGTCTGCCTCCTTTCAGACTTATTAAATATCCTCAGTTTCCATACACACAGCGGAGAAATGTTCACTCTTCTAAAACCTACAGAGGCACTGTTTGCATGGCCTCTCTTGCAAGGCAAATATTACCACCTAATCCAGGCAGCCCACACTTGTCCTTTAAATTCCTAAGTCTTCCTATTGCAGAAAATAAAAACAAACTGCACCTGAGCACTATTTACCAGATTGTCAAAACAGCCATGAAGAGAAATGGACATGGTAGCTACCATCCCCATGAAATACACAACATTAATATTATTCTTTAGACAGTGTCACCTGCACATACAATATTCATAAACAAGATGGTATGAATTGTTATTGCACTCTTTGGTATTTACTCCTTCTGACATACAAACGAGGATATAAATCATTATTGCAGCTTTGTACTTAATCTGACATCCAAACAAGTGCAGAGTTTGTAAATCAGATTATAACTTTTCTTAATGAACATTCAACCCATTTCTTTCTACTGCATATGTCAACAGCAGCTTGCACATAGGATTTATATAACTCCTCTCCTACCTAATATGACATAATTCAGGTTTTGCTTCAGTATGGCGAAAGCTGTATTTTACCATTGGCTGTATTGTACCATTTCTCCCAGTCTAAATACAATGACAGTTTGAGGCCAATAGACAGATGTGGGACTAAAGAAATATTTAATTTGGAATGTTTGAACTTAATTCTTCAGTGTCAAACTGTTTGCTGAAAGAAGAAAAATTACCTAAAGTTTATCATCTATATCTTTTTAACAAAGGTCATTCTACTCTGAAAAAACCTTATTTGTCAGTTGTTTGTTAAAGGCATTCATTCCAACCTTGCACTTTGTTAGAGTGATCACACAAGCACAAAGACTTGCTCCTGCACACCACCTCTGCAGAATGCTCAGATTTTGGTCTAACTGAATAAATGCCTAAAACAGGGTATTGGCATGATTACTGTATCAAGACATTAAATTCTACATAGAGCCAACACCTCTGCAACCTAATAGTACATCCACACAATTGATTGGACTATAACTGCAACATAACCAAGACTTGATGAAGAAGTACATTGGATGCTGACTGTAGTGCACCTGTGGCAGCCTAGATTACAAAAGGCAAGTCAAGAATTAAGCTGTGATTAGTCAGCTCTGTGTTCCACTTAAAAAAAAAACCCAAAAAACAATCCAGCTTTGCCAGTTATCTAGGCAAAGCAGTTCGAAGCTAACAGACACATTTATACTAGACAACAGCCAAAATTTGATGGTTTTGAGGTAGAGGGAGAAAAAAATCTCCACATCAGTCAGCCATTTCTGGGTTCTGGACATTAAAAGAAATGAGTTCATTTTTCCTTTGCAGTTTGTTTTGTGGGGAAAGGGTTGAGTTTCATACACCACAAATTTCATATACAAGCAAATAAAATAAACCACTTGCTTTTTCACTGCCATTTGAGATGAAGCTTCTCTGCATTCAGCACTAGACACAACTTAACTCTGAATCTAAATACACAAATGACTTTAAGTAATCCTTCTTCCTGCATCAAAAGCAGCAGAAGATGCTCAGCCATGTGCTTACCTAGAGCCCAGCAATGCCGAATACGTTCTCCATAACTTTGCAACATTATTCTTACCACCATCTTGGATTGCAGCAACAGCAATTTACTGTAGTCACAAAACATCTGGAACTCCTAATGTGCTACCCAGGAACCATATGCTGGACCCTTTGGTGATTATTAAGCTTTGAACCATTTTTAGCTATTCAGCTCTGACTCTGTGAGCTGGATAACTCACAAAAATACTACTTTTATTCAATAGTCTAAAATGGCAACTGGGACATTGCAAACATCTGCCAATTTAAAGAAATACTTCCTTAACAGAGGGGAAAAATATCTTTCCAGAACATCTGACTAAAATCTTCCAGGTCATCTTTTTGCTATGCATACTCTCATACGTAATTTAACTATGCTGTTTGGTTTAGAGCAGAAGCAAAACCATTTACTGTGAGCTGGCTGGTTACACAGAACAGCTCCGGTGCATATGAACCATCAATTCCCTTTTGAGTAAGAATCTCAAAACTCTGTTCCAAGATGCACTTCAAATGCTACTTGCTGTCTAACAGGGACATGAAACTTCAGGTAGCCCCATGGGCTACATCACTGACAAGTCATCTGGTGTGCACCTATTAAATTTTGTCCTTCAAGAAGCTTCAAACTGCACAGGTAAGTGGGGACATTCAGCCCAAGGTGACAAGCTAAATCTAATCTAAAGTAACCCCCTCAAATCAGTAATGAAGATTTAAGAAGCTTCAGTGTTTTGATCTAGTCACCCACCCCTACTGACCAAAGTATTTGCTAATTTAGACAGAACCACAAGGTATCAAGGGATTGAGAGAGCTTTCTGCTGTTCATATCCGCCTGGAGCTTCAGAGCCCTGATCCTGTATTCTCGTTTACTAATTCACTAATTCTCATTTACTAAGTACTAACTGCTGCTTAAACACATCAGAGGGTTTTAGAATGTGCAAATTCCACCCTTTTATGCACTTGAAAAAGTCCCACCAGAAATATTCTTCCTTGTTTTGTGCATCACATTATAAATCTACTAAACACCTCTGTTTAAGTCTGGTAAGTTTTACTAAGTTGTTTAAAAAGAAGCCTCAAGGTTCTTATAGGTTCTTATTTACCCCCCACCAAAAAAAAATTCTTCAGATGTAAAATGCTCCATGTAGACACTGAAGCAAATCAAAGCTACTTTCTATGTCTGTCTCATCTGTGAAAAGATAAACATGCTCGCCTACCCTTGTTGTTTGGGAAAATAATTGACTGAAGCAACTTAGACTTGCTTTAAGTATTCAACTCTTTATTTCTTTCATAATGCACATTTTAAATCTACAAAAGTTTGCCTTTTTTTAATTTAAAAACAATTTCTTCACTAAGTGGGTGTGTTCAAAAGCCAGTCAAAATGCCTTCCTCAATTTAAACACACTTTGTCAGACCTTGAAGAAACAACCATTTGCAAAAGGTCTGGCTTTTACACACATATACATAAACATTCACTGTTTAAGTTTTAGATAAAGGCTGAATATGATCCCAAATAATTTACTGAGTTGTTTTAATTATGTGCTATAGTACATACTCTCTTATAAACCATGGGGTTTAGCTCTTGCTCAGAAGCTGCCTTTTAAACATGCAAAATGCTGACTGCTCAGTTAAAACCTCTAACTCAAGGGACATGAAGAGTCTAAGTGTCATAGATGAGTGACAGAATGTGAGAAGCAGTTTGTTTACCTTCAAACACTTTACATAATTCTGCATTTCTCATGTTAGAAGAGATCCAGTAATTTTACAGTAAAAACTAAAAGGACAAACATCTTGGATAACTCCAGACTACAACTTTTTCAAAATTTTAAAGCCATTCAAGGCCCTTTTAATCAAACATCTTGTCTAAGTTTCCTAGCTTTATAGTACATTCAGATCATATTCCATGCTGTTGTTGGATTTGGACTTTTTTCCCCTTCACAGTAGGGTTAGGAATGCTTTGACCTAGCCAAATGCAATCTCTCACGAAAGTATCAACACCCAGTGTTAATGCCACATGCTGTGAAGGATCTTCGCAGGTACATGCCTCCCTAAGAGAGGCTTTTCTGCATATGAAACCATAAAAATGTTTTCAAGCTAAAGATCTGAATGGTTTCTAAAATCACTTTTATAAAGCCTCATAATGAACAAATACTAAGCTAATGAAGGCATCCAAAACCAGAACAATACCTGGTTAACTGCCAGTGGCATTGTAATGTCTTTTAGAATAAAAAAGTCACCACTAGAGAACAAAAGCCAGAATAGCAGCAGCAATAACCAAAAAGCTGCTTAAACCATAATATAACCATGTACAGCTTGAAATCTCACTCTCAAGGTCCCGAAAGCTGCTGCTGTGACCTTGCTTGCCTTTATTTGACCATTAAGTCATCAATCAAGCCAGTCATGTTTTCTCAAAAAACGATGAAATCAAAACATCACAAATAATAAGCCTCTTAAAAGAAAACCACACCACTGCTCTCCACAAACCAAAGTTTCTCACCACTAGGATTTGGCCTTCAGAAGGAGCCCATCAGTCTCTTCTCCCCTCAGGGCAAGGGACAGTGGAAGCCTACTGTAAGACAAGCCCTGGGTTTGACCTTCGCAGCTGTGAGGGCACAAGTGTGCTCTCACCCAGCTTTTATGTAACACTGCCCTGCTCTGCTCTCAAGTTCCTTCAGGCAAATATTGCAGGGATCTATAAATAGTTCTTCCTCGTGTAAGGCTCACATTACACCAAGAGCCTTTTACAGCTCCCTCTCCTTTTATTAAATATAGGCCAAAAACCATGCCCTCCCCAGCATCCCCCTCTCAGTGAACAAAAAACCTGAAAAAATGTTAAGTGGTGCATTCCCTTTCCTGTAAGGCCTCGTGCTCCTGGCTAGGAGATCTTCAGCTGTGTACCTGCCTTGGAAAGGGAAAGCTGTTTGACCACCACCACTAGTGCAGAGTGTATGAGAACCGCATGTGCAGGCAAACAAGGAATTCATGAAGAAAGAAAACAAAGCTCAGAGGTATGGCAGTGCAAAGCATAAACACTGCAAACATGCACGTGCACAGGTGTGAAAAGAAAGTACAAGGTGCTCACTGAGGTAGATCAGTAGGAGGTGGGTCAAAAAGGCATGGACCAATACTTGCTGAAGGTAAGAATACGATCTTATGACTTTAAAAAAGCAAAACAAAACAAAAAAACCCCACCAAATCTTTTTGGCTTAGGCTGCTGTTATATTTAGCATCTACAGACTCCAGCCTCAAACACAGTGAATACACAAGCTAGAATACAAGAGCATCAGCTTTGGTACATAAACACCATGTCTACCAGCATATCTCCTTGTACCATTAAAAAAGGCAGGTATCAAAGAGCTCAGGTATGGGGAAAATGAGTACACCAGCAGCAAATCAGGTCCTCAAATAACAGGGGTGGGAACAGTGATAACAGAAATATGGAAAGTTCTATTTATTTATACACCACAAAAGAATGGAACTCCCCACTCCTTTACTTCTCCATAAACCTCAAAGGCTTTCAAAAGAGAGTTTTGGGTACAGCTTTTCTGCTAGTTGGGAAGAGCTATTGATTACCACAAGTTCTCTGAGCTGCAGCAGCTGAGGTAACACCACTGTCTCTGCTCTTGAGTCCTGAGCTCATTTCCTATCCACAGGAAGGAGCAGAGAGAGCACTTGCCCAGAACAAGAGCAGAGAGTCACAAACGCACTACGCACACATGAAGTAACTACTTGTACAGGGGAAGCAAAACAAACCCCCCCAAGAACTCACTGAATAGTGGCTGGGCCTAAGACAGCAGGCAGTAGGTAAAGATATTCAAATCAAAATCTGTTCCCATTCCAAGCTAAACCCCTGATGAGCCAGCCCAGCCATGCTTTGTTCCTCAGGGCACCGCTAAAGAGCAAGGGAAGACAGCCAAAAGACCATGCTAGTATGCTGGTTTCCCATCACTACTACTACTGTTTAATCAAAAATACAATAGACCTAATCGCCAGCAAGTTAGGGCCAAGAGTTTTAGTCAAGTAACTCTAAACAAAGAACAGACTGGCTCAAACCAAATATTTATCATAGTTTAAAACCTGGGGGAGAGGGGGCAATTTTAATCTTGTTTTGCATTACTATTGTTCTTCTCCTATTACAGGAGGAATTTTTAATTTCTCACCCTTTGCAATGATTTTTAAGAGTCTACATAGAGTTGGTACAATTAAAATTTTAAAATATACTGACTTAGAGGATTGGAAAAAAGTGTCATTATTTCAAATTTTAATAGCTGACCTTCTGAAAATATTTGCACAAAATATCATATAAAACAAGACTGCTGCTTTTCTTTACTGTTTCTTATTGCATACAGTCAGTGAGAGCAGGGATAAGAAATTCTTTGCAAACTGCCCTAAAATAAAACCCCAACAAAACAAACACAAAACTCAAAAAACTCAGAACCCATATACTGTAACTCCTGTGTCCTGATCCACTTATTTTCAGACTCAGTTTATTGCTTTGGACAAAGTTGAATAATTATATTACAAAATGATTAAAAAGTAAGATCAACAAACAAATCAAAACCCCATCTGTTGAGTAAGAATATCCTATTTTTTTTTTTCCAGAAATTAAGAAATTTAAATATCCTGTTGCTGCTAGAAGCAATTTCAAAGACAACTATTGGGAAGCTTACCTCCAAGGACAGTCAGACCACCAATTCCTGCTCTGAGTAAGATGCTAAGTCGATCTGCTTTGGCTCACTAGCATCACTGGCCCTCACTCCCTGGCAGCAAGCCTCCCCACGTGCTCGAGCAACTGGCACAATCCAGTGAGGGCCTCCATCGTTCTTCAAGGTTGCCTTACAACCCTGAACGTGCACAGAGCTTCTCAGAACCTATCCCACAATTTCTTAACTGGCTGTTAATATCCCTGGGCCTCATACCCGTTTTCTTTTGCCATTTCTGATTAGGTGTGTATGGGAGCAATGCTTTCAACCATACACTGTTATGTTTAGAGGTCATGAGTGAACTGAACACAGCTCTGTCATGAGCTCTATAATTATAGCCTCTCTCTAAAGCTTTGGGCTGGGGGGAATGCAGATCACAGCCCTTTTCAGCCCAGAGTAAGCCCGATCTCCAACACTTGTATGATATCTGAACCTTACAAGCACTTTAGGTTGGTATCTGAACCTTACAAGGCACCAGTTTTGAGGAATGACATAACAAGACCACAAATTCCTGAACACCCAACAATCCAGGGCCTTATACCAAAGCCTTGGTCACATGGCCTTCCCAGCAACTGAGACATGTGCCCCTGACTAATGAGGTGCATCTCAACACACACCATTCCAACGCAGGACTGCTTCCCTCCAGCTCCCCTAGGGGCTAATGGCTACAGCAAATCAAAGCCATTTCAGAGCCCTTCCCAAAAGGCTACAACGTCGTTTAAAAACTGGCACAATTATTCTGTCAAGTCATTTTTCTGCTTCTCATGCTTGTGTGTAAACATCAAGAATAAAATAGGAAAATAAGAATTTGCTGTTTAAAGGTTGCTCTGTATAATCAGTATATTACCATATACATGTGTCTGTGTTCTTGGGAACCTAGAAATGTTTATCTTAACAACAGGCTGTGGAATTTTAGGAAACTGAGCCAATTATCCATGGCTTAGTGCCATTAAAGTCAAAGTCACACAAGCAAAGATTTTAAACCAGAGTTTTTTAGAATTCAAGGGGCATTAACACGAACATGGCAAGAGCAAAGCTGTGATACAGTCTTTACACACACACACAAAAAAAACCACCAACCCCAAACAAAACAAATGAGGAAAAAAAGTATCCTTACAGGGGGGACCTACACAAGAGCATAAGCTAGGGGCTACAAATGCAAATTAAATGCAATACATGCTCAGTTTTTGCTTCATTTGCAGACTGTCTTACTAAGACACAGAATGAAGTTGAAATCCAGCATTGTGGCTTTCCCCAAAGAACCACGAAAATAAAAGTTTGGATTCACTCAGTGCAGATGGATCAAAGGGTTCCAGACTGTTTGGAAACTCACTTTGGAAAATACTTGTGATAACCATGAGACGCGGCACTTTCTGAAGGTGTCCTTAGATAAATTCCTGTGGGCATGTACATATTCTCCAAAATGTGCAACAGATAGTCCTGGACACTGAACCTCAGTTACCAGATTCATGGCCAGGCAGTAAGAAAGCACGTGACCAAACTGCCCCCTGACAGCTCCTGCTCGACTGGAAATGTTTATTGAGACCAAAAACTACTGTAAGTGGACTAGACAAGCTGAGCTGCTCTACCATCAGCCAATTCAGCTCCCCACTTGTCAGCATGCCTTATGACTTACTTGTATCTTAGCACCCAGCCAGAAAGCGTTCACAGTCCACCAACAGCCTCACGCAAGCAACCCAGCCAGTTTTCCATGAGGAAAACAGCTCTTAGACAAACCTTCTTCCTATATATTATAGATCTTATTCTTTGTGTGCTTTAAAACTTAATTGGAAGACTGAAATTTCTCCGGAAGTGGAACTTTTCACTACGGTATCAAAAGCAGCCCTTTCTTGGGCAATAAAAGGAATTGAACTAATTCAGTAAAATATTACAGACACATGCTAAATGTAAAAGTGCAGAGAACAACATGTAGAGCGTTACAAGGTTGGTAAACTCAGCATTTGAGGCACTTCTTTATTCAGTTGAAAAATATAAAAAAGAAAAATCACTAATGTTGCCCATCTGCAGTTCAAAAGAAAGCCTCTCTCAAAACAAGTATATTATGATGCTTAGAAATCCTTCCTTCAAAATGTTTTTTCATGACCTAACTTGGCAGAGCAATGGTCCTATCAGCCTCAGAACCACAATTAGAATTCATTTCTCTTGACTCATACATACTCTAGCACAAGGAAAGTTATCATTCCCAATACTCAGTTTTCTCAAAATACATACTCTAGCACAAGGAAAGTTATTATTCCCAATACTCAGTTTTCTCAAAATAACAGTAATAAGACTGGAACATCTTCTGGATTTTAAGTACCCATGGTTACATTTGAAGAAGATGATACATTTTAAGACCATAGGAAAGTATCACTAAACCAAAGTAATAGTCTGACTGTTTTAAAGACTGTCACATTTTTGGCTTGTGCATGAAGAAACAAGCTTCTGTCAAGGGAGTTGTGGAAAATTCAGATTTCAAGAGCAACAGGTAAAATGGAAAGCAAGGCCTACAAGTACAATCCTTACTATAAACACAGGATTTCCTGAAAGGAACAGATCTCTCTACCTCTTAAATTCCCTGTGTAGATTGCTCATTTGATATGTAAACTCTTCCTTGAGCTAAAAAAGTTAAAAAGAAGCCAAGATTTGACAACTGAAGCCAGTAACATTTAAAAGTGCTTGGAGACAGCACACCCTCAATTTCATTATTTAAGCCTTCATTATTTTTCAATTCTCTGTCCAATATGTTCTTACAGCAGACCTCAAAGCTTTATCATATCTCTTTTACTGTCAGGTGAGGATATGAAGCTCTCCTTGCTATTGAAGAAGGTCTGGAGAGCAATTCTTGCAACTTAATGTGGTAGAAAGAAAAAAACAACTTGTGTAGAAAGGACTGCATATCGCATAATTAAAAGAGAGAAATTTTCGAAAAATATTTTTATATTCTATGTAGCCACTGACTTCCCTGAAACAAAGTCAATCTACTTAACCTGTTTTACAGTTCATGTAGAAAACCTTTTGATTTAAATTTAGTCATGCTTTAAGCATAAGCAGGGTGAAATATTATAGTGTACCTGCCTGGGGGTTTGGGGTCTAACAGAATTTCCAGTAAGAAATGCTGAAATAACATTAAAAAGTATGCCCAATAATGACAAAGATCTCTAAGCTATCACTTGCCCCATACAAATAACAGTTTCAGCTTTGTTTAACAAATTCTTGCAGTCCAGGCAGCTCATGCAGCAGTTCCAGCAAAACACAAAACTGTATTCTAAAGCGAAAATTTCAGTATTTCCTCTACCAGGATACATGGAATTAAACATTGTATCTGTTCCTAGTGCACAGTAGGGATGTGGCTACACTAGACCACGAATACATCCCTTGCTGTTCCGGATCCAGATGCAGTTTTCAGAAATACACTGTTTATTCACCTGTACCAAATGCAGGGTTCAGCAAGACCCTCAATTTCCACCAAGAACCATTTTCTGTTCTTCCCAGTGAAACACTCTGCCATCACTTTAAAACCTTCTCTTTACAATATTTCATTTCTCTTTTGTGCACTTTTATGTCTCTGTAAGGTCCCATGACTCACCTTTCACACACCTGTCCCTCACCATGGAAACAGAAAAGGAAGAAAAAACAGAATGCATATACCTCATTTACATTATTGAATAAAAATACCCTATTGATATTCATCATTAGGTTGGAATCTCCATGGCCAAAACAGGAAGCACAGATAAGATTCCCGTGACTCAAGCCTAGCAGTAATTCTCTTGTAAACTTCCATCATCACCAACACCAGCAACTGACAGGTCAAGGCCAAAATAAGCCACTGTCCTGTAGTTTAGAAAGGCAGCCAGCTTTCAAGAGCAGTAGTCTAGCACAGCCCCTCTGGGGTGAATGTGTTGGCAGCAACGAGCTGCACCAGAACCTTCCTTGACCTCTCTCTCTCTTTCAACAGATTTTCGTGGTAGGTTTGCAGTTCCACCACTTGTGCCCTTTCTTCAAAGCTGCTCTTCAGTGCCGAGTCCACAGGCACCGAGACCCACAGCAGCTGCCCGCACAGCCCCTGCCTGCAGCCCCAAGTATCTCTGTGCAACCCGAGAAAGGCTCGCTGCCACCTTCTCAGCAGCTCTTCCCCGGCCTCACTCTATACACCGACTGCAGAAGAAACATGAAGGTTTATTAATAAGCAGGAGGAAAAGGTCAGCAGCTTGACTTGGAGCCACAACTTTCTAGGCTAAGATCACTTGCACAGTATGCCAGACGGGTCAGGTAAGAGACCGGTTCTGCCAGAACAGACCATGAAACTCCAAGCAAACACCACAGCATACACTCAATATGGTCTCCCACAGAATCCTACTGCTAAATAAGTGCTCATAAAGCCATGTTGGTACGGAATAGAAGGGTGTTTTACAGCTCCCACTGACTTCTGACAATGCATGCTAAATCTACAGTGAGGTAGGAAAGAACAATGTAAAACAAGTCCAGACACAGACAACAGATCACTTAACAACTGGAAGTACACTCTGGGGTTTTTGGTCTTTTTTTTTTTTTTTGCAAGTTCTCAAAAAACTTTTGCATAATAGTGCCATTTCATAGATTTCCATTCTTCCTCAATCTTTACATTGTGTTCAGACCTGAATGCACTGAAGAACAAGGCTGTTCATTTTCAAAGGGCCCTAGACAAAGATACCAATTTATAGTGCAATTAAGAAACCACATAAACCTCAAACATACAGCTAGAACAAAGACTACTATTTTCTTGCTGCTGCAGTGCATTTGTGACTTACTAGAGGGTGTTTAGGTGCAGGTTTCTGAACTCTGACAGATTTTTCCTCTTTTCCCTTGCACAAGTTTATTCTCATTCAATAAGAAGCTTGTTTTTGCAGTCATGCATCACAAATACATCACTGAAGATACATGAATCTATTCTGCTAAGTTCTTTGAATTTATACATTTATTTATAAATCAGGTCAAAATAATGTGGAATGTGCATTAGGGCACAGTGGCAGTGTACATTCCTACAGAAAAAGACCGGAAGGGAATTTGAGCATCCTCTACCCTTGGTCCAAACATGCTGCAGGGGATACAGCTGCACAGTACTATCAGGACATTCACAGTGCAAAATTAAACACAAGTAGAGAGAGGACTGACCACATCATTTTTATGTTATTCAGCACAATCATCAGGCTCAGCAGAGACACACATGCCATCAAATCTTTAAAACCAAATATTTTATGTTTAGCTACCATAGTTCAGTTTGCATTCATCACCAATTCCCTTTGCTGCAAGACAAGGGTCACCACCACTGCCACCAGGTTTTAACCATTATGGCCTGTGCTCTTCAGACAAATTACAACCAGCTGTAAAAATAAAACTGAACTTCAGCTAAGCAAGTTTGCAAATTATCCAGAGTACATCACATGTTCCACCTGCCAATGGGCAGAAAATACCTGACTCAACAAAACTGAAGTGCCATATGCAAAATTTTCCTACAAACATCCTATACAGACAATACAGACACTATATTGCACTGCTGGATGAAGCCCCAAAAAATCCACCACACAACTGCACATGCAGCACAAAAGTTGGCCATCACACGACACTGTGAGCAGGACCAATGCCTACCAGTCAAAACAAAGAGAGATGACATTCAGCATGAACCTATCCTGACTGGTTCAAGGGAAGACAGACAAATACCTTCAAAGTTATTTTCAAGTAAGAAAGGGACAAGTTTTTTCATATCAGATAAACAACACTACTGCAGTATAAAGAGATAGTATGGTGGAACACATAAAACCTAATCCTAAATAGTAATAAGAAAGAAGGATGATCTTTCACTTCAGCATGCCTGCAAACCTTCTGTTGCATAGAGTGTTACTTTCTGAACACTGTCAGTATCAACTGACACAGCCTACCTTATTTCATCTTTGGTGTCCGACAGCAATGAAATACACATCACTGAAATGTTTCTGCTATGTGGCAGCATTCCCAGGTACGTCATTTAGAGAAGTCTCAAACCACTCTGAATCCCATTTTAAATTCTCCACCCACAGATTTTCTTTGCAAAGATAAACATGGAAGAAAAACGCATTCACTCAGCCATGCATGTGGAGACTGAAAGACTGGGGATGACCTTTGATTATAGCACTAAAACAAAACACACATTAAAAGTAAGGAAAAGCCGGAAGAGAGGAAAAGCACAGCAATTTACTTAGGTGAGTCCCACTAGCTATTCTGCCATCTGGAAAAAACAGCAGCTTTTAGCACATAAGCATGTAAACTGGTGGGCCCTCTTGTGCTTTCTGCTATTTTTCCACCTCAGCAATTTTTTTACATAATAGTTCTATGAATAAAATAGGTCAAATTGAGCCCCACGGGAGTTTTACCAAATTTTAAACATTAAAAAGCTGCTTGTAGCTGAATATTATGGTCAAATTAAAGGTTCCACAATGTAAAACAATTTGCTTTTTCAGTGGCATTGTTGTCTGCATCAACTTTTCTTGGTTACTGCACAGTCAAGAAAAGGTCTGGAATATTAGCAAGTGCAGTGAACAGATTAATACAACTCTGACTTCATACAAACTGTCTCAAGTCAGAGCTTTTCCACTACTGCAGAGTGAACAGCAGTACTTCTCAGATTCACTCTAGTTAAAAGGTGTCTGTTGAGATCCAGGCAGCCCTTGAACTTCATCATAGTGAAAATGGAAGTTTCCACTCATGCAATTCCACCAATTTTGCCTCAGTAACACAGAGATTATTTCCAGCCAAACCCAATTTTACAAGCCTGAGAAATGTGCTTTTTCTTTGCAAGTTACCAGGAAAGAACAATGTAGTGAAAAATAGAAAAAGATGGATGGGAATGAAAGGTACCACTTTCCCCTCTCCCATTCCAATCCATTGGCAGGCGGCTCCCTTTTCCAGCCCTCCGCCAGGGCTCTGTCCCTCAGTGACTCTAAGAGTCTCACCAGACTGCTAAAAATAACTTCTCAACTACAAGACATGCACATTATCAGCGGAAAACATTTCTGTGAACTTAGTAACAGCCCCACAGCTCAGTCTGACAACAAGAGAGACTGAAAAGGCAGACTAAAGAATGGCTGCTGAGGTAGGGAAGCCCTTAGTGCATACCCATCCATGACCATCACATACAGAACACATTTTTTTCCCCAGGTGACAGGTATTTTACAGGCAATCTCAGAAAGCTGAGGTTTCTGCAGTATAAGCAATACAGACTGTAAAATCTAAGGATGTTACAATCACATTGATAATTTGAATTTAATGTACTTAAATATATATTGCTTTGCAATTCAGCAGTCTTCCATGATTGTTTCTGTGGAAGTCTTCAGAAGCAACATGTAATAATATATGTAACATTTTGTAAGCAAGTGCAACGCTCTCGACATTCAAAGTTATTTTTCTTGCTATAAAACAGTAATAAAACAGACAGGGGATTAAGAGACCTGCCCAGGTTATTTCTGTATGGATATCTGTATTGTAGGTTTTCCTGCTTCATTGCATACTGTGATCACTACAGAAAAATGAACATTAAATCCTTTATTACCTAAAGCCCTGAGCTACAGAATCAAAGAACAGTTAGTCTCCAAAAGGTATTTGAAGCACATTGCCATCAAGCCTTGAGAAAGAAGAATAATTTTGATGGCACATTATGAAATGGAAAGACTGCTTCAACACCAAAAATACCCAGTCACTTGTTCATCTTAGAAAATCTGTATTTGTGATTTTTTAATTCAAAAGCAATTTGCCATCTCCTAGAAAGACACAGAAGTGAGCAAGACTTAAGAGACTGCAGACACAAAACTGTCCTCCCTGTGTAGACCACAAACTTCTGCAGCTTCCACCACTCAGTGCCACCAGAGAAGAACACTGTGACTTATTTAAAAAGGATGAACAACATGGTTCTTGTGTCATTACAGCAAAAGCTCTGCAATAAATCACTAAAAGCCTTGGTGTGACTCTTATTCCCCACCTTATTCTATATGGTTCTAGAAGTTATCTTTGTTCACTGAGAATTTAAGTAGTAGAACATTCACCATCAGTTCAAAAAGTTTTTGAACATGAAGGTGTCCTACTTACTCTTGTTTTGTCAGGATGTTGAGGTATTTCAGCTGTTCACATGGAGGACAGCGCTCTTGCTTTCATAACATTACTTGTCAAACTGAATTCTCCAGTTATGAAATTACAGATCCATAAGTACAATTACATGTCATAAACGGTGACAGCATTAAGGGCTGTAATTTTAGGAAGACTCAGAGTGATATCGACCACCTACTCCAGATATATTTTTTCTTGTACAGTTAAAATCCCCAGCTGCTTCTAGACCAACAGTATTATTTTATCCCAAATAAATTTCTGTTAAGAGCTGGTGATACTTGAAAACCTAATTTTTTTTTTAAGTAAGGATTTAAGAGTGTGGGTGGCTTTTTTTCCTAAGCCTGATGGAGATTTTAACAAAGCACGACTTTCCATGGTTACTGTAAACACAGAGGGAATCCACCCGTCCATTTGTTTTTCCCATGACACTTCCATCAGAGGGCAAGTCCCATCAGTTACACTGCGATCTTCCCACTGATGTTTTGTTAATGACCAGGCAAGAAACAAGGAGTTTTCTGCACAGAGTTAAAAATTAGTGTTCTGCTGATGTAATTGCTACAATTTCAAGATAGAGTACTGGGAGACATACAAATAAACTAGTTCTAAGACATGAGAAAGAAAAAAAAAAAAAGAAAGAAAGGAAAAAGTAGAAATCCCAGTGACCTTGCATCTTTCAGAAGTCACCAACGCTTCTCAGCAAGCAGAAGGATATCCTGACCAGAATCACTACTCATTTCACATTCCCAGTCAGTCAAAGTTATCAGGAGCAGCACCAAAGAAGTTTACCAAAGACTCCACTGAAAGCTGACCAAATCAAAACAAGTGCCAGTATCAAAAGGCCAATTTTCCTTCACCCTCCCTGGTACAGTCAGGTGTAGCTGTGCAGTAACAGCTGCCATTTTACTGCATTTCCTCAGAATAAAGAGTGGGGTTAAGGGAGGGAAACAAACAAACAATCTGACCAGGAACAAATAAAAATAAGCTCAAGGTCTCTTATATCAATACATGTCTATATTAGAGTTTCCACATGATATCTGAGCTGTCTATATTAAGCCTCTCAGACCAGTCTTCACTAAATTAAGCACTTGAGTGGCTTAAAGTTCACATGATTTTTAGAGCCTATCTAGGCAGCTACTCTTTCTGCATCTCCTCTAATGAAAGTTTCTTTGTCAGGTACATTTTTCACCGTCAGTTCCAGTTCTCAGATGGAGCTGTGTATATGTGAAGTCACATTACATCAGGAAGCACATTTCATCTCTTTTAGAGAAAAAAAGATTTCAGAATGAGGTAGGATCAAAGGCAAGTATCACAGCTGATGAGAAAATAGTTTTAGTACTTAAAAAACTAACAACGTGGAACCCAAAAGGTGAAATACACTCCTATCACTTCTAATCCTGAGGTTTTCCCAGTAATTCCTGTAATGGCCTCATGATGACTTGAAGGCAAACTGCTCTAAAAGGCCACATATCCCACCTCAGTCTTTAACTTCATGTTTGAATTGCCTCGGAATAATTCCAACTAGAAGTCCTAGTTAGGAAGGCTAGTAAATGTATTATAAATCAGTCCCAATACTTTCAGTTCTGTTTAAACATTTAAGTTTAAGCATTCCTTGCTAGTCTGTACAGACTGCAAGTTTTAACACAGACCTACTGTTTGATTTCATCCAAGCTCCCTTCACAGGTGTAGAACCAAACTGCTCACTGAGCAAGACCTCCTGTTTCTTACAGCACCTTTGACATAAATTCAATCTGCATTAAACTTTCCTTCCTAGTACACAGTTCACCAGAAAGAAACAAAATGTATTTCAATAGCACTCCATTTCACAGCAGTACATACATTAAACAGCAACACTTGGGATACACAAAGTGGCGTGTGAAAGGGGTTTTAGGGTTTGAAAAGAAGTCTGTTGAAAATATTTCTTTTAACATGTTCCTTCAAAAAGACTTTCTCCATACGAACTGAAAATTACTCAACATCTGTGTAGGGCAGCTGTTTCTCTGTATTTTAGAGATAAATAAAAAGCAGTGGGGACAGATTCTGAGCCACCCTGTGATGAATACAAGCACCTTACTGGAAGCAGACTTATCTTAAAGAAGAAAGAAGTGCAGGTAAGTTAAGTAAGTGGGCAAAAATTCATTGTATTCAGTGTATCTGTATGCTCCTTATTAGGAGGTGAAATGGGAATTTACAAGAGGGAAAAAAGATGAGCCACACAGAACAAGAAGAACCCATCAGATGTATTTCACTCAAGAACACTTTAGATTTTTTTAGTCTAATCCCTAAGGACATGGGCTTCTACTAGAATTTAAGTGCAATTCTGTTGCAATTTAATCCTACCTGAACTAGTGGGGACGGAAGGGGGAGTAAAATGAACCAACAATAAGGGTATTTTCTGCCTCATATGAACTCCATCTCTGCCCAACTGCAATTACATTCCCGTACTTTGCAACGTCATATTACAGATGTTAAAAGCTCTACAAAAACATCTTTTCCTTCCCTTTGCATTCCTACAATAGTCTGAAAACAATTGTAGCACTGAGATTTTTGAGTGTGTTAAGGATTTTAGGTATTGCAGGTAGTGCAAATCTGAAGTATTTTTATAAAGTTTTAAAATGCAAAGCTTTTCATTAAGAAATGTCAGCTTCCTTCAAGTCAGTCAATCACAGAGCAAGGAACAGCTATTATATGCATCATTCCAAAGCTAAAAAGCTCCCAATGATAGAAGGGCCCTTTAAACTACTTTGGCTCCAAGCTGAAATGGGTTCTGTAACAAAGAACATGTGAAAAATGAAGTTAAACTTGATTGGGAGCAGTTGCAAATATTTTTTACAAGTTCATGGAGCATACTCATTCTTTTAACAGATATCAGGCACAGCCAAGTTGTGCAGTAGCAAAAAGAACTAGTAAATTATAAAAAGTTGCTCCTTGTTTGATTATACCAACAAAGATCAAGTTGGGGGGAAAAATCTAAAGAGCTTTCCTGCCTTCCAACCACCAGAATACAAGAACGTAACTCTCCAACATCAATCTAATATTCCAGCCATCGGATTTAAAAAGAAAAACTGTTCTTAAAAAAAAGTTCTACTAAAAAAAATCGTTCATATTGTTCATAATTCATGAATAATTTTGAACTGTTTTGCTTTTTTTTTCCTGTTTTAAAGCTCTGGTTTTAAATTTAAATACAGATAAGAAAAACAAACTCAAATCACATCCAGAAAACAAGCTTAATAAAATGACAACAACCCTAGTCCAAGTCTTCATGTTTCAAAGGAAACACTCATGTCTAAGCTCCTTATATTGTAAGGATTTTCCTTTTAACAGAATGAAGTCCAGGATAGTTAGACAGGCATCACTAATGGCATATTTCAATAAATGTGCTAAGAGCTACCAAATTACCTATCAGCATATACAAAGATTAATACACATACAATATAAATATCAACACCAGGATTGCCAAGAGAAGTCAGTGACAAATTAATTGTCCTACAAATACAGGACAATTTGAGTACCTCAAATAAGTGCAATTTCTTTGCAGCTGAAAGCCTGCAAAACTGTGCAAGTAATTCCTCTTGCACCAATCTGCCTGTTTCCAACATAGCACATGGTTAACAATAATACCACAATTTAAGAGACCTGATGCCCAAAGCAGTTTTATGTGTAACTTTAAAATATAAGCTATCTCAGATTCCTTCTGGTTTATTCTCAAAAAAAAAAATCTCATAGTGGTAAATAACATGCCAGTTTACTTATGTTAGATGTGGAGGCAGGGAGGGAGGCAAGCACAGTAAACAGTGATCCTTGACCCACTGAAGCACATAACATTGTCAATAACCTAATTTTGAACATCAAAGCATAAGTATATACCCCTGCCTCACCAGTGTAAAGCTGCATCTGGGAACACAACAGCAGCTCAGCTCAGCTCAGCGCTATTTGAGAAAGACGCCGGGCAGCGTTATGCAGTGCAACAGTCGGAAAACAGCATTCAGCTGAACTGCTGAGTAAGGGAAAATGAAAAGTACTAAAGCAGCGTTTGCCATGTTCCTTTCTTTTGTCTGAGTTAATTTAAAACATGGCTAGAGATGCCTCTGCACACACACTACATACATACTACAGTCAAAGCTCAGCTCTAGGAGCGACAAACAGTATTGGGGGATTACAGCTCCGTAACAGCCCCTGCTGTACCTGGTTTTCAACTCCTTTTGCTCCTGATCATCTGCACAGCATTCTTCCTTTCTTGTGTCTCCTTTTCCCCACCAGAATCTCACCATTTGGCTAGCAGGCTTGCTTCTATTTGTGTTCTCCCCACATGAACAGTTCTTGATGCTGTAAGGTCATTTGAATGCAATTGTAACTTTGGCTCACGCACAAGTTTCCTCACCCTCTCTTGGCAGAGCAGCTACACAAACTACCAAACTGAATCAAACGGGGTTAGGCTACTCCTCTTTTCAGTCTGCTGCATTAAAACCTTGATCTTTTAAATGCATATTATGATATCTGCATTCTTAACCATGTCCAAAATTTTTAGGTTGAGCACAAAGCAGTATAGACAACCATATACAAAAATCCTCTGGATAGAACAGATGGTAGCAAATCTTTTCCTTTTAAACATCATGAAAACACTGCAAAGTGTTTCCAGAGTCTTCACAAAAGTAGTAAGATTTATCTACACAGCAAAATAAAGCCATACGTTAAAACTGCATACATCTCAAAAGACTATGGCTTTCTTCTGCATGTCTTGAAACACTCATGGGAGAATAGAGCTACAAGTTCATCTGGCAGTCACACATGTACTCCAACAAATTAAACCCCTTTTTCCTGAAATTACCCTTCAAAGTAAAGCCAGTCACAAACTCTGCCCTTCTCAAAATGGCATTTTTATGTAGGGTATGACCTGTCACCTCAACAAACTTCTGAGATTTAAGAATTTGGAAATATTTTATCATTCCTCAAGAAAACTCTGTGCAATTTCCTTTATCTTAACTTCTCCTCCGAGACAAGTCACAACAGTTCTTCTCAGCCAGCCTCCTGTTCCCGCACATTAAGGACAGGTTTGCCATTGCAGCCACCTCCTCTCTGAGCAGCAATCAGTTCTCAGACTGATCCAACTGAAAATAAAGTGTCAAAACAATGGATGCATAAACATTGTTTTCCACGGCAAGCCTGCACCAAGGATAAACTTTAGAATCTCTCTAGTTATGAAATGCAACTCGTCTTGTGAAAAAAGTATTCCAAACCAGATGCTCCTTCAGACAAAAGAACAAATAACACATATTTAAATATTTCTCATCTCATTTTACTTATTAGAAGTCACCTCGCCGATCATGTTTAACAAAATAGATTTTTAAAAGTTCAACTGTAATTAATCAAAAGGCTCACACCTACATCACCAGTTAATTACACTGCTTCCCATTGCATCAAGCTTTTGGCTGCTGACAACTCTAATCAAAAATATCCTTTTAGAAGTCCCTTCCAAACAAAACCATTCTGGTTCTCTGATTATTCCTCAGTTCCAAACTGAGCATAACTGTATGACTGGATAAGAACCAGCCTTTAAGACACACAACCTGTCATTTACTTTATCAGTGAAGCTGCAGGTATTCCCAGTGCCTTTTCACACCACTGTTTTCCTGCTTCGCAACAGTCCTGATTCCAAGTTTTAACATACTGAAGTGCAGAACTGTTCCAAGCATCAGGCTATGATTACAGCAGACTGAAATTCACCATATGGTGAATGGTGAATTCGATGAGGTGATTTACATTTGCAAATATAATTCTATTCCCATGTGCATTTCCATACTTCATCATAAGCCTGAACTGAAACACCTGCAATAAAAGAAATTGAATTTGAGCGTGATAGTGAAGCAACAAGATTTAAAGTAAAAACAAATAAAAATTTTTCAGACAGAATTGAAGTCTCTTTTCTTCCCAAGGAATGCAAGAAAGAAAAAAAAAAGGAAGGGAAGAAATACAGCAGTAACCTTCAGCAATCAGTTAAACACAACCCAGAACAATCATTTGCAGCAATATGCAAATACAGCACTTTCAGTGGTCAGGGAAGGGAATAAAATACTCTTTTAAAGTCTGGAATTGCAGAAAAAAGTGTTTCTTTTCAGCAACATGCAGAACTAAGAGAGATTTCCTGTTCATACCCTTTCTGTACAAGTTGGGATTTCAACAGATGTTTCCCCAAAATCACAGCAGGTAATAAAATATCTTGCGAAAATCTATTTTTTGTTTTCATTAATTTTTAGGTTAAGTTGCAAAACAGTTTTTCTGAGAAGTCAGAATTTTTCAACCAACACTTTTCTTTTAAGTTTCCCAATGAGTCCATGTAATTACCATCTCCCATCTGTCTTGCCCACGTATCTTCAGCAGCAGGAACATTTGCTGACACTATAATCAAGAATGAACTGGCAGTAAGATTATTTATCCTCTACCAGACTGTGCCACTGTTAAGGTAAGAGATAAATTAGGATTTAACTCTAGTTGACTGGCAACTAAATCTTGTACAGATATAGACAGATATTGGCTATTTACACACAGATTTTTATGAGGTCACCTTGCTGACACAATACAACCTTCAAAGCCTCAAGACATTAACCAAGTGTCTCCTGCCTACCCATCAAACATTGTGTCAACTTAGTAGCAACAATCCAGTGCTGCATGACCTACTGCACTGATCCACTCACACTGCACAGCCTCAAGACTGACTGCTTTGTGATAGCACAGCAAAGTTATTTCAAGTAATTTAAGTCTACTGTCTGGCACATCTATTCTTTGATAGTCCATCTGCTATGGAAAAAAACACTCCAATCAAAAACAACACCCCACCTTTATAATTAGCCTACCTGCAAAGCACAAAATTTCTTGATTTCCTTTACCTACAATGTATTTCAATTCAATGTTTCTCAATATTTTATTAGTTTGCAATATAATTTTCACTACCATCTTAGCTTGGTGGTAAGGAATGAAAAGGTCATTGTCTGTAAAAATAATCTAGAGAGACTAGAGGAAGGAGTAACTTGCCTGTGCTAATAATTAGTGTTGTTTTACTAATGCAAGGTAATAAAAGTTTGTCCTTTGTAGTAACTGATATTGGGCCCAGTGAATGTTAAGATCCAAATCGAAATAATGAACCAAGAAAGTTTACAGAGAAAACTGTGGATCATTTTTCTGGTGAAGGATATCCCCTACACTGCCCTCTCATACCCACACAAGCAAGTATGTGTTCAGTCCGAAATCCTCCCCCTGCAGCTTCTCTGAAAACACAGTATGTAGGCAGGATAAATTACTACTCAGAACTAGAATATCTGGAATGTGTCTCAGTTTTTCAGATGCCCAGGCATAGTCAGTAAAGAGCAGATTATTCCCTGAGCAAGTGGGCAGAGTAATAGACTATCTTAATATTAAAAGCATAAAATAATTTATATGGCTATAAGAAAGCTGTAAGCCAAATATAAAGTTCAGGATTTATATAAAAACATTTAAGCCAAAACCAGACAAAGTTCAGAATTAATTCAGAGATATTTAAGATCTTGCAAAAATAGGTTTGAGGAACATAGGAACTGTTTCCACTTTGTTCCTCATCTAATGCCCATTTGTGGTCTGGTATCAAAGTAAGTTAAAAGCAACTCAATCCCAGAAATAAGACTAAAACAAAAGCCATTTGTTCCCCAAATACTCCTTTTCTGTCCTGGCAATCCTACACCCCGAAAACAAAAACCAAAGCAACCACCATCCATACCCCCCACCAAACACACGACTGAAGAAAAACACACAGGCCTTTTACCAACCTGCACAATATATACAGAAAAAACCTTTTGGGGCAGAAGTAGAAAGCAACAGATCCTTCTCTGCCTCAGTTTTGTATGGTATCCCCATGGCAGTACCCAACTCACCTCCATCAATGAGTTACACAGAAAGGTCAACCAGCTGAATTCACCTGTTCCAGATAACCAGAAGGGAAAGTTTTACTGAGGATTAAAACAAAGCAAAGACATCCTGAGCTCTCCTCCCCCGCTCTGTCCTCTTTCTCTACATATACACAGTGTGCTCACTCCACACACCCACACTACACAAGACACTAATAACTGCAAGTGTGTCTCCATGTGATGTGTCAAGTAAACAACTGGTTTCCAGTTTGAATCAACCACTGTGGGTCATTCTTCTCATTTAAAGATGAAAAGAACAGGTTCTTTCTTACTCTGGAGTGTGCAAATTTTCTTCCTTTGAATTACATCAAACAATTCATGCCTAGGTTTTACAACACATACCAGCGTGAACAAAGCACGAAGTTTACGTTTAAAAGGAACCTTACCATTCAGTGTTAGCATGAAAGGGCAGAGTAGAAGACAAGCAATGATGCTCACACAGGGTATCTGAATGAAAATGGCTCTTGGGGAAAAGAGGAATTATTAGAGAGTTCAGCATACATTTGACAGACACACAGGAGCCCATGCCAGGGACCTGCAGGGACTGGCTGAGGAGCAGAGATCAGAGCCAGGTACAGCCAGCCTGTGGTAACAGGCAGCAGCTGCAGAAGGCTGCATCAAACATTCAGTACATCTGCCCCTATCCATGAGGGAGCCTCGTTTTCCAGATGGCAAACAGGTACGAAAGACTGTATGGCTTTCTTCTGAGATCAGTTTAAAGAAAGGCAGACAGCACAAACTGAATAGATTGTCAGCTGGTTTGAAATCAGAACTGGCTTGGTGTCATCCCGATTATGCTAAAAGGTCCCAAGACAGTGTCAGGAGGTTCCCAGTAGAAAAGCAGACAGCATGCATATGCTGTCCCTCCCTCAGACCCAAATTCCCTCTGCCTCCAAATCTGTTATTAAATACTGGCTGTAACTATTAAAACCAGAATATTTCAGAATAGACATTAGATTAAAAGCAAAGGTAAGAATTCAATATTTATATTTTCATCCACAATTCTACAAAAAATTAAGTTAAGTGTGCTTTATGGAGTAGATAACTTAGATGAGAACTCAGCTGCTACTTTTATCTTAACATTACTGAAGACAATTCCAACAAATTCCTGTATGCCTCTAAGCTGCCTAACCTTGCATCTGCCAATCCAAAACACTAAACTGATCTCTTCATTTTTCATGTCACCACTTAACCATCAGGATTTTAAGACTGAGTTTATGTAACAGCCAAGTCAACCAAAGGTCCAATTCTGCCCTCAGTTACAGCCTAGTAAATCCAGTTTAGTATAGCTGTGTTACTTTGGATTTACACAACAGCAGTAGTGCAACGGTGTAGAATACAAAACTGAAAACTACCAGCTAAAAGACAATTTAAATTAACATTTTGACTGCTTAAGTTTAAACTTTCTGGTTGGTTGGGAGTTGCAAACACAAAGTCTCCACCAAGAAAAGTATCCTTATCAGCGAGACAAGCTAAGCTAAATTACTTATACTCCAACAACCCCATCTAACCACACATATTCACAGAACATCTAACCTCCAGCCCAGTGTTGTATTCAGATATGGCACCATTTAATTATGAACTGGATTGCTGCAAGAGAATAGGACAGTTAACTTACTGCTGTTTAATGAGCACGCTCTTGTTAGTTGTGAATACATTCACTGTACTCATTAAATCAGGAGGCACTGGAGTTCTGAATACATCATTAAAAGGATCCAGGAATGCTGCTGCTTTGTTCAGCATGACTACATGCTCTGCTTGACAGTTGGAAAATGAGCAAGAAATGTAAGCCCCTTCCTGTTGGGCCAGCAGATCTAATTTTAAACTAGGACAAGGGAGAGAGAGTGGGAGAGCTGCTTCTTCAGAGCTTCACTCATTTCAGAACACAAATTTCTCTTCCTACTGCTGACTTGAAGCTGAAACATGCTCAGTACTGTAAGACAGAAATAAAAAGAAATGTCAAGCTCGGGGAAGGGAGGGCTAATTAAAAAATAAATTACTAAGTAAACAAACAAATCCACAATCCATTTTCAATACACTCAAAGAGTATGCATTAATCTAGCAACCTTCATGAAACAAAATGAACCTTCATAAACCAAATACACACATATCCCTAACATGGTAGTTCCCACACTATTTACAATATACTGATTAAGGCTGAAGAAGGAGCGAAACTGACTAGTAACTCCTGTACATCCTCACAGAGGAGACTTAGAACATATGTTCAGTGAGAGGATCAGTTTTGCTTCATCTACCCACAAAGATACACACCCACATGTGAGAACCTACATGTCTAAAGCATTCTAGAGTTACAGAGAAATGAAAAGGTAACTGCCAACCGTTCAGCTCAAACCCATTGCATGGAAGCATTTTCTACCAAAGGAGGTACATGAACCAACATCACTCATGGCATCACTGGAGTTGCAGGGCATCCTGGAAGCTAAGACTTAACAAGCACAACTGCTTCCTCTAAGCAATCCTTGGAAGGGGAAAATGCATTTCTGGAACATGTTTGTAAGAAACCTTCCTTCTCATGTCCTCCCACTTTGTACACAGAGAACTGAACAGGTCGCTAAAGTTCAGAACTGGGGGAAGAAGGGGGAGCTGACCCAGGTTTAATACTCTCAGTACAAGGCTGTGCAAGACTCAACCACTTTAATCCAAGCAATTATTTTTCAGTTAGAAAGTAGTTGATACTGTAAGAAGCTATTTAAATACTCAATTCTGGTCAAACAAGGACTGCCATCTATGAAGGCAAGCTTAATATCACAAGCACATTTAGTCCAGTCTCCTCCCATCATGCAGATGTGACAGTTCACCTCTAACCTGAGAAAAACATGTTCTAACCAGTTATGTTAGCACATTAGGACTTTGCTTGCTCCAGGCTTCAAAGCAAGCCTCTGGAGCTCGTCAAGATCCCAATTTTCCCAGTTTTGCCAACAAAATAATCTTCAGAAAAAAATCCTTCTGATTAAGCAGTCAGGCTTAATGCAACACGCCATGACTAATCCTCTTACATTTTCTCTGGGTCCCACACTGTAATCTCAGTAACACAGGAGAAACTGTTCTTTTCATAGGAGCTATGTGACTGTGTGGACTGTCACAATCTTACTCCAATAGCAATTGATTACTCACTGCTATCAACTAGAGTTATCAACACACAAGTTTCAGCACACAGTCCTGCTTACTTGGGGTTCAACCACAGAGCACTACTCTCAAATGACCAAGTATAAGCTGCAGCACAGCCCTCAGGCACATCAACCACCACAGACCTCACATCTCATTGCTCCCCACAGTGCAGTATGTGGATGCACTTAGCTCTTTTAAATCATATTGTGGAAACAGCCTGAAGAACTACCTGGCTTTCTAATGGTTTAAAATAGCACCCTTACCAGAAGGTAGAAAGATTAACAGTTTGGGGATAGGGAAATCAAACGGAGAAATCACATTCAGACTAGATCTAGAGACATATCCCTTATCAGCAATATGCACCTACAAGTGCATCAGAGCATTTGATCAAAATCCCAGTTCACTGACTTAAGAAGGAAAAAACCAAAAACCTTTAGGTCACCAACACTGTTTCCTTGGTGTCAGATAAAACAGTGCAGAGAATGAGTACTCAGTTTTCTGATCAAAGGTATGGTCTGTTCATGTAACATCCAGAAAGAAACATGCATACAGAAAATGCTTGCAAAAGGCATGAGAGCCTCAATAAGAACTGTGTGTTAGATTGCTTAATTTGCATCCTTTTCTCTTTAATCATACTAAAAACCTCTGTATGAGAGAGCTGCCTCAGAGTTCGGAAGCTGAGAGATGGACACATAAAAATTAATAAATAATGAACTTCTCAAGTTTTCTTCCCCTTGTGCTCAACACAGGGCAACTCATGCACCATCTCAGCTGGTTTAACCCAAAAAACACCACATACTTTGATGACAGAAAGGAAAAGATTATGTACAGGGAATTGTTTAAACATTTGTTGTTCTGCCTAGCAACAACACACTTCCATGGCTAAAAAACCCATAACACATGAGATGTAGAGACATATTGTTACCTATTATAAGTAGTCTGCTTTCTTCAGCTCCTTGTGTACTTTTGGTCTGCCATTTAGTCAGACTTGCATCTTCCTGGCAGATACCTCCCTTTTGCATTTTGTACATCACAGAGCATATCAGAATTCCACAGAGCAGCTTGTGATTTATACTTTGAGGGTATGTAAACTGGTTAAGTGACTTCCAGAGAGAAAACAAATTACACTCAAAACAAAACACACATATATTCTTATGACAATAAAAACAAAGAAAAAACATGCTTTTCTTCATGCTTTGTGCTGTATCACCATAACATAATAAGCAGTACATCTGTTCAAAGACTTTAATCTCATTATTAGTACCTCTTTGCTCCATGTATATTACATCTTCTCTTGTGTCTCATCACCAGCATTCAAATTCTTTGCAGGTATAGCTTTGCATTATATACATACACAGAAAGTAATCCAACAAGGGCCCTGTCTAAACAGTGGTGGTAAAGAAAATAGAAAACAAATACTTAAATGGCAAAACACATGCACTTCCAAACTTGAGTTCTGGCTAGCCCCTCAAGTCGTGCTTTTCAAAGAAAGCACTTTGATTTACTTTCATATGAATACAATTTTTGCTCTTGTTTCAAATACTTCAAACTGGTTTTTAATACATTCAAGTTAACATAAATATCTTGTCCAGCTACACAGGGGGAAAAAATTTAAAAATCTGTTTGTTGAATGGGAAAACAATTTTTCATAATTTCTTTTTCCATGTATTCCACTGCACCATATGTGGGGGCTGGAAGAGAGCCTAAGAACATCTGCCACAGACTTTAAAACCCCTAATAATAGCACAGCTGGTGTCCTCAGCCTAATGATCTCAGCACAGACTCATGTGGCCACTCCTGACTCTGGCCCCCAATCCAGGCAAAGCACAGAAACCCTCAAGGGTTGGACACATTCATTCATTCATTCTTAACTCAATTTGCATTTCACTAAAGAACCAACACAGAAAGCAAGTCGAAATCCTTACATTTCCAGCAGTTCAACAGTCACCGTTTCCATCGGATTTCCCCAAGCTCCTTTCATTAAACTCCAGTGTAGCAGTATTCCATAAAATGAAGCTCCTCAACAAAATAACTGCAAATCTCAGGGATCCAGGGTTAGAAACCTAAAATGCTTAACTGCATTTAACTGTACTACAGAGGGGGTGTTTGGGTATTTTTTCTCCCGCTAAACTCATGGACTATCTTCATTCCTGTCCGTTTAGTTTACTTACAAACTAATGTTTCCACCAGCTCGCTTTTAAACATGTTCAAATGTGCTGGTTTAAGATGAGAAAACCCATACACCAAAGAATAAAAAAATGAAGGCAGAAGAGCACAGAACTCAGGATTTGAAACTATGTTTAAGCTCACATAGAGTCAGCATTGGGCTCTAACAAGTATTTATCACCCAGATGTTTTAGGGAAATGTCTACGATTTTCCAAGCCCAAAAGAATGCAACTCTGTGAAGGTGGGAACACAAAAAGCAGTCTTTGGGTGAGGGTGAGGTTTCTGAGCCTTTCATTCCCTTCAGTCCACACTCTGCCCCCTTTACTCCTTCATCTATAAAAAAAAAAAGTAGGTAGGTTCCAGGAGTCAGTGGGCATGAGTTCAGTCTAACATAAGGTGTGCAGGTGGACCCATGCAAGGCACATTTAGCCACTGGCAAAGCATGAAGAAGTGGCTACTTAAGCAAATTTCTGTATCCACAGTAACAACAGACTGAATACTGAACTCCAAATTCCAAGAACAACCCATTTAATCCGACTGCTCTAAAATACCAATGTGACACTAATTTTCTCATCAGAAAAATGTTCGCTTTCCTGTTTCTCATGAGGGAGAGAGGGGAGAAAAATCCCAAAAGCAGAGAAAGGCAACACTTTGTAAATTCCCACACTGTCCAACAATATTGGCCCTCTTAAAAGAAGAGACATTTAGCAGATAATCCTTCTTAATTTGTACAACATCACTGAACAACAAGGGGAAAGAGAAACTACAGAGCAAGCTACTTATTAGTTTTATATAAAAGCATCAAAGTCTGAGAAAGGAAAAAACACTAGACTAGCCCAGTTACAGTAATCAATTTGACTGTGACAAATATACTTAGAGTCATGCATCAGTTATATGCCTTACTCCTCCTACTACCCTCTATCTGATCTGTAACTCCTCTCAGAGCTATAAGATCAAGACACATTTTAGGTAGCATTTTTAAATCAAGACCATAATTGAGCCATTAAACTACACATATGCTCTTATTTCTGACTTGACTATGAAAAAAAGTATATTTTAAGGAACTAGGTGAATTGTCCCACCTTTTCAAACAAAGTCTAAATGCCAGCAAAAACTATATCAATGGAGAAACAAAAACCTTCAGCAGAAGAGTGTCTATAGAAAGAAAAGATACAGCCTCAAACAACATCAGTTTGACCATAAATTCTTAATTCCGACAACTATACAGCACGAGTACCAACAGAAGGCTGTATTTATGGTCCTGTGTAGATTTCTGACTGCAAATAAGAAAAACCTGCTTGAATTTTACCTTATACTCCAACTGGGGAGCTCACTGTGCAATGGCAGCAACAGCTGTGTCACAAGTGTTGATTGACCGTGGCCATAGGAAATATCTGGGCTGGCACCAGTAATGAATTACATGGCTTTATAAAAATAAATTTGACATCAGACACATTAAAGAAGTCTACTGTTGCTGTGCTGTCACTTGTGTAACAGATACAGTAGCCACATATATGACACAGGATGTCCTTCAACCTGGCAGAAAGGGCCACTGTTCACAAAAAAAGCATGACCTCTCAGAGGCACAAACAATTTGCAAAACTAACGAAATTCTCCTGTGTAAGCTAGCCTGTAACTGCTGGCTCGGAGCAGGCACATACCTACTGCTGTCTCCAGAATCGTTTCCTCCCTTGCTACACGCCCAAATGTTTTTTCCCTTTATTTCTGGTGCTACATGCTGTAGCTACAAGTCCCTTGTGACAGAAAGCAGGTAGAGACAAGGAGTCCTTATAAGTGTGTTAGTACTTCCATACATCAAAGAGACTGACCCTGGCTATCTGCACTATTTCAGCCAATACAATGATATCTGCATGAAATTTCCAGGTGCTCAGCCTTGCTCTGCTCACAAGATCAGGCTACTGATCAGGAAAAGGCCAGGAATCCTGACCTGCACGCTTTCTAGCCCATCTGCATGCTACGTCCTTCCTCTTAGCAGTTTGTAATTTTCCCAGAAAAGAGTTTTCTCTTCCTGAGTACTTCAACATGTGCCTTTATTAAGCAGCTGTCCTGACAGAACCTGCATTTTTCTATTCAGGAAGCTACATGCTGGGGTGTAAGACAAATAAGTCTGTCATAGGACAAAGACAGACACAATGCAAACATTGTACAACTGCAAGTGCAGTCACTGACACAGTTACCACAACCTGTAATAATTCCTGCTTGGCCTGATTCCCATCTCTCTGGAAATATGTCTCTGACAGTAATGCTGCACACAGTCCGTGCAAGATTGGGGTAGCTGTTCTAACATGATAAACTAATCACAAAGCTCACAAATAACATCAGATCGCAATGCAGTTATGAAGTAGACTTGATGCCTTCCAAGCTACAACTGAACTTGGTTAATGAGACAGTCCCCTACTTTACACAGCCTTAATATTCAGAATTACAGTTTGATTCACACCAGCCCTAACATTCAGAATTACGGTTTGATTCACACCAGCTATCATTTTATATAAAGAGGTGATAGGCTCCAGTGAAAGTGACTTGGCTAACTTAGCTCTAAGAGTAACAAGCCCTTGAGGCACACACCATGCAGTAATTACCTATATCACTATGTGTGAATCTTGTGCCAGTTGATACGCCCATCTTGAATAAGTATCCAAGAAAAAGAGTTAACAGAAGTAGATAGGACACTCACATTAGTGCAACTTTGCACCAAGTTGAACACAGTCTGCGTACAAGAAGGAAAACCTGGACAAAAAACCCAAGACAGCATCACTATGCTCAGCTGCATTTACCAGCACTGAGTTGTGACAGGTTAAGAGACTAAATCCTCCCTCCTGTTTACAACACCTCCCCAGCAAACCCCCCCATTTGCAAACTCACCCTTCCAAGTACAAATGTTAACTAGTACAAGGACAGTGTTACCAAAAAATACATTTGCTCCTTTCCTACCTTCTTTTCATTTAAGTTGCACATGTGCTTTACCACGAAGTTTTATACCCCAGGGCACAACGAAAAAGTTGAAGCATCAGTGCTTAAGTATTAGAAGTGCCACCCGCAAGTGCAAAAGACAGCTGTTTCATGCTCTCATTTGCTTTGTGGTCATTTGGAAGTATGCAACTACAAAAGCTCCAAATAGAGTAAAACAAACATATTCTGGGCACAGCTTACGTCAGCAGAGATCTCTTAACCTGAAGGTCACATTGTCAACAGTACAAATGTGGAAGCAGCTGCTGACATTTTGACATGGTCCCTAAACTGCAGCATGCAAGATCCAGGAGACTTTAATTCAGTGACACATTTGAGGTGTCAAAGATTCCAGACTCCATCAAGGATTCCAGATTCTTTTACCTCCACAGCTGAGATACTGTATATACTACCTATACTCAGCCAGGTTACCCTACTGTATCCAGTAACAGTGATTTGGCCTTTTTTGTTTTGTTTTTAATTAAAAAACAAGAAGCCCAGAGGTCAATATAGACTTCCAAGACAAGATACTGGCCATTTTGGACCAAACATCATGTCTTGTAATGTAATACATCCTTCCAAATTCTGCTCCTCCTCCCTCAAAACACACCCGCCCACCCAGTCACTGTATTCCTTTCTCCTTCTCCACCTTCTACACTTCAGGCAGGGTAAGAGGGATCTTCACACAAAAAGGAACAAGTAACAACCTGTTTAACCCTTGTTACTCAAGTCTGGGTTTGCTGTTCCAGAGTATAAGCGGCAAACTATGCTGAATTTACACTCACTTTGTTGTCCTCTGCAATTATTTCCCAAAAGAGCAAAGATAACCCTCAAGACACAAAAAGCAAGCAACTAACCCCTTTAAAATCAATAATTCACATCTTCGTGACTTGGACTTTACTCAAGAAATCATTCCTGAGTTTAAGGGTCATATTCTGTTTCTCATAATTGATAGACATTTACATCTGTAAATACCCTAGTTTCCAACTTCTATTAAAATCTATTCTCCAAAATGTTACTTAATCCAGTTGTTCAGAAATGCTTTTTTTTTTAGGTCAGTTTTAGCAGGCACTTCACGAATTTTTTGCTAGACAGGCAATACAGTTAGGTAGCACAACTTCTTTTGGCCACCACAAAAACTTCTTGGTATCTTTTGTGAAAAGGTGTTTAGAAAAGAAATTTATAAAATAGTTATTCGGGTTTGGGGTTTCTTGTAAGAGCTAAATCTTAAATAAGAATTTATATGCATATCATGAGTTCCATTTAACCTTGTTTGCTCATTTTTCTCTTTCAAAAGTCTGTGACTTCCAAGAACTTTACAAACCATTAATAGATACCCTGAAGAAAAAGAAGGGGAAAAAAAAAAAAAAAGGATTGCCAATTTCTCTGTTGGAGCTCTCTTAAATGAGGAGATAAAGCAAACGGTAACACTTGACATACAAAACAAAGCCAGAGAAAAAGTATGGTTAAAAAAAAAGAAACAAGAACAGGGAGAAAAAGTAGATCAGCCAAAATGCCAGAATTCATGAAAGATGCTTGCAAATGTCTTCAGTGCCCTTAAAGAAACATCAATGCCTTAATATTCTGAGATCCTAAACTCCTTTCACTTCTCTGGTGGTAATGGACTGCAGCGTTGAACAATCAAGTGTCCAAAGCAGTCCCTCCCAAAATCTATTCTTTAGCTTCACATATACTCAGTTCCAAGTCAGCACACTGCTGGATTATAGGTCTTCTATCACAAAACAAACAACAATTTCCAGTTAGAAATCAGGGCAATCAGGAACCACTAGTTCCCAGTCAGAAGAGAAATTAATTATCTGTTGTGGGATTTACATCAGAGCCATAACAGGCTGAAACCCTGATCATACTTTCCCAGTATCTGAAGTTTGAAATAGGTATTTTATAGCTGTTCAGTCTAAGGGTTCACTAAATTTAAAAAAAAAAAAAAATCCACTCAAAAAACTTTTATTGCCCACATTATAATAACTGCTTGCTTACCTTGCCAGGGAAAGGTCTAAGGAACAAAGAAGAGAACGCAGTATTACATCTGCTATAACAAGTCATGGTATAAACTGATCATTTTCCTGACTATGCAGCCCCTCCTATTTCCTCTTACTCATTTCTCCCACTGCAATATTATATCATGTTTTATCTTCAAGTTGTTCCTGCTGGTCATAGGATCAAAACAATAGGCTTGCTCCTAGGTGCATTTAGGAATTTCCTCTCAGACTTCTTTACAAACTAATTAGTGCTAATTTACCAGATAAGAGAGACAGGACAGGGTATTCAATCCTCCCCGTTCAAATCTGCTAACCAAGAGTACTAAAATGATGTTGGTGGCTTTCTTTTACTAAAAAAAGAAAACAAACAAACAGAAAAATCCAAAACAAAAACACCTCAACAAACTACAAAACAAAAACTCCCACACAACTAACAAATCATTCAATTTTGATGGCATTAGCTCTCATTTTTAAAGAGACCTATATAACTTAATTAACTCTCATTTTTAAAGAGGACTATATAACTTAATGCCCACAGGTTGAATACAAGGTGTGGTATTACACACCTAAAGCAAGTTAAACACTAATTACCCTTGCCTGCACATTCTTGTATTGTCTTTGTGCCATCTCCACCATTCATCTAACGCCCTAAGAAAGACTAGCAATAAAACTAAAACTAAGGAAATCTAACCAACTTTTCAAGCCATGTTTTTTAATTTGCCTCCCTGGCTTATTTCCCAAGAGGTAACAGTCAGTATGAAAGATCTGTGGACAAAAGAGGTGCAACACATAGCTGGTAGGACAAGGCAGGACTATCCCCAGCAGAGATGGCAAACTGTGAGCCCAGGCTAATCTGGTCACAGAAGCACAGCCTTCAGGCACACGCCTTCCCAGGCACCTCTAGCTAATATTAGCGTAGGCTGTCCTGAAAGCACACTGTCACCCTACTGCACACCTACCCTGGAGCCATATATCCTTGTTGCTCCTTTTTCCTCACAGAGACATCGCTGCTTCTAGCACTCCACATCAATGAGATCAGGAATGCAACCTGGTTGGAAAGGCTAAGCCGAGGCGATGGGGGAGTCAAACCACTCAGAGGCACTGTGCTGGCTTCAGCTGCGTGGGTTTTCAAACACTGGTGTTGCAATGCATCCTGCCAACCTTCATTGCCATGAAAATAGCAATGAGGGACTCAAACCATCAGTCCCATAATTGGTGTGTGTGCTTAATCATGACACCAAAGGGCTGAGGGACACCACTAGGTGAACGGCCAGAACCAGAATTTACAGATCCTACACAAGTACCAATCAACCCAAGACTTAACAGCAAAGGCCTCCTCTGCAGTTACAGAGAGATGAGGTTTGTTTGCCCAGACCAATCCCATAGCCACTGATTAAACTGATGCTGACGAGCTGACTGGCAATGGAAGAGACAAGAAACATCTCTGGTCTTGTTGAATTCATACTTACTGGAAGAGCAGCTCTGCTAGACTTACAAATCCAAGAAATAATCCATTTATTCCACAATAATCCCTTATTAGTTGGTAGAAAGGAAGAAAGTTGATTTTTTCCTTTTAAAAAATCTTGGGATTAAAGCTGACCTATGATGAACAATTAGGACTATTTAAAAGTACAGTTTTGTCCACCTGAATTGAAACCTCTGTCTAAATACCAATTGCCAAGTCATGTGAAATTTTTGTTAAGGAAGCATCAGCTTTACTTTAACAAATAAAAGAAACTGATTTCAGTTCCTAATTCTTACTGTAAATATTCACATAGATCAACACAATGCATTTCATACTACTTTTTGACAAAAACCCCAAAACATTCATAGTCACATTTCACAGAGTCATAGCTATACCTTGGGTTGGAAGGGATCTTGAAGGCCAACAAGTCCAACCCCCTGCAATGGGCGGGGGGACACCTTTCACTAGACCAGGTTGCTCAAAGCCCTGTCCAACTGGGCCTTGATGGCATCCAGCATCCAGAGCTTCTCTGTATGTATCATTTAAGGTCCTATCATTATGATAAACTTCCTGTCATCAGGTCTACTCAACAACCATTTGGGAACAAGAATAGGCAAAAAATATTCCTCAAAGAATGAAATAAGATTGTAATAAAGTCATGCATGCTGAATTTAAGGAATTCATTCTCATATTCAGGATCTATACCTAACACGCAGCGACATCAATCTGCCTTTTCCACCAGGGCTGAGCAGCTCTTTATGAGTTAGGTGACTACTATGAACTGTTAATTCTATGTTTATTGTCTTCAAATTACACTTGGTTATGATCTTTGCCTTTACATAAAAACACTTCTAGATTTAATACATCACTCATTCCAGAAGTTATCTATATTTATTTTTTTAAAGACAGTAATACCCCCATGAACAAAACAAAAAAGATTCTTGTCCTTTCTTTTAAGTCAAAAATCCTATTTCCCTCCTC
This sequence comes from Pachycephala philippinensis, assembly GCA_013397055.1. Taxonomy (NCBI): domain Eukaryota; kingdom Metazoa; phylum Chordata; class Aves; order Passeriformes; genus Pachycephala; species Pachycephala philippinensis. The sequence continues at coordinate 66,513 of VWZT01008757.1, forward strand.
TCTTTCCTGCTATTCAGTATAATAGTACAGAGCGACATCAGTGAGAAAACCTTCCCGTTTTCTTCCTTTATGTCAACATAGAGCAGGTGTCCTCTGAAAGTTGATAAACAGTACAGAATGGGTGCAGTGTTTACTCTTGGAAGGCGGATGTTAGTAAGTCAGGCTCAAGAAACTGAGACTGACTTACCTTGAACATTCATCAGTGAGCAAAGTGAGATAACTGTGTGTTTTGGAAGTGCTCTGTTCCCAACCTGTGAAATCTCAGGCTCCTGTTTAGAACACTGATCTTTTTCATAGCAATATCCCATTGTCAGCTTAACATTCCAGCTATTTTACTAAAAGAACTGGTGCAAAAGTAGCACCATCTTTTCCTGCACAACCCATCTGCCAGACACGTGTTTAAAACTTCTATAAAATGCACTCAAATTACTTGAGCAAGTCATATACTCCTCAGGGAAGGGAAAGTCTTTAGGGCCACCTGAAGTTTTCCTTTTGTAAGAGAATTAGTAATGCACACTATCAACCCTAGTACTGTAGGAAAAAAAAGTGCAGGTGTAGCACACATGTCTGCTGGAGTTGCTGCCTGTTTCACATACCCTCTCAGGCCCTAAATAGCTAGAGAATGTGCCAATCCACTGACCTCAAGAGACTGATAGCCTTTTAACAGAGATTCACAAGAACTGGTTTTAATTCTAGTACTGGCATGAACTCCTAAATTACCTCAAATGTTTTGATCTTGCTGCCCCCCTTCATCCATTGCAAAGTAAGAAGACTGATTTTTGTGATTCACAAATGCTTAAACAAACTCAGTTCATTAGAAGTTCACATTGAATATTTTGCAGCTTTTGCAATGTAAAAGGGCAAAGTATTTAGGAAAGTTGCATTTGCCTGAGGTACAACAGTTCCTAAATGAAACCTCATTTAGTAGATAAAAGCAGTACAAGTGAATGTCATGGAGAAATCAATATTCTCTGAAGAAAAAAAAATGATAGTGTAACATACATCCAATAATATGACAGTACACACCTCTCTGAACTTTGGGACAAAGTACTCTGCCAGATAAATGCAATATTTAGCTTTTCTCAGCCTTTTCGTTCTAATGGCTTTTGATGTCTTGCAAAAATACGGTTTTTGAAAAAGCCGCTACAGAGTAAAATTCTAGTGAGCAAATACAAGAATAATCAAAGCTTACAAACATTTCAGACAACTAGAAAAAGCATTTTCAGGTAAGATTGCCTTATATTGGAAACATGTGGCTCTCAGGTCAGCCACAAGTCATGGGTCAAGCCATAACATGCTTATCTACCCCCTGACAACACTACATGACCCTCAGGAAATGCAGGCATAAAGGACTGATTTTGACACGGCCTTCACATGTGCAGGTTTGCAGAATTCATTACAAGACCAAAGGCTCCAAGAAGGTAATGTTGGTGGTTAATCCTGGTCTCCATCCCCTCCATAAATACCTGGAAGTGATCATTACTGCAGTATTACCCAAACACAACAGAAGCCCACCATTCCTTTCTGACAGCAGTGCAATTTGTAACTACAGCAGAAGATCTAGTGCAGAAAAACCATGTTAAAAGAAAGATTGATTTCAATCCCATCACTTTACATCAACAGTGCTTAACACCTCCTCAGAAATAGCTAGTATGATCAGAAATGGCTCCAGAGAAAGAAATTCCATTTAAAACAGGTTTAAAGGACAGTCTAAGGACTTGGACGTTGTTCCAATGCCTTCCAATGCTGCTAATTTTACAGGTATCACTGTGGCAATAGGTTTGCATGGATTTGAACTGCAAGGTTTCTGCTTACTGCAGAGGAGTGTCTGCTGCTCCCCTGCGAAGTATGCAACTGTGCAGGATCTGATAGTGAAATCAGGCTTTCTGGGACAGGCAATGTTGTTAGTAACACAAGCTCCACTTACATAAACATTAAAGAGGACAGAAAAAGTCTTCATTTCCCACAGCAGACATTGATGAGATTTAAAAAAAAAAATACCCCTCTCTTGAAACAAAATTGCAGTTCAGTATCCCCTAGGACACCAAATTGTGGCTGCTGTCAGACTATAGTTTATACAGGGTCCTGATCTGCTTGAAATTAGATTCCAATATGACATTACCAGCAGCTGCCTTTAAAAAGATGAAATTTAGAATTTACATGAAGATAAAATGCAAAAATGCACTGTTAGATTCCAACAGCAGTCAACTAAGCTCTTTGAAGAGGCACATGTAACTACCTCAATGTATCCATAGTTTTCATTCTTCCCCTCTAGGCTATAAATGTTTCCACTGTATGAACATTTTCCTAACATTTGGTTTCGATTAAAAGATGGAACAAGTCAACTCAGCATTATTTTAAACTTCATTGAAAACTAGTGATGAGCAGTTTTTCTGTGTTTTGTTTGAAGCGTGGAATTATTACCTAGTGGAGCAGGGGGTTCACACATTTTTTCCTTTAACTGGGAAACTAGATGAGAGGTGATCCTTCCCCTCTAGTCAGCACCGGTAAGGCCATACCTGGGGTACTGCATCCAGTTCTGCCCTCTCCAGTACAAGAAAAAGATGGACATACTGGAGAGATGACAGTGACTGGCCACTAAGACAAAGAAGGAGGACCAGGGCATCACTCCTGCGAGGAGAGGCTGATGAGCTGGGACTGATCAGCTGGAGATGAGAAGGTTCAGGGAGATCTCATCAATGGGTATAAATACCTGCAGGGAGGGAGGACGGAGCCAGGCTCTTTCAGTGGTTCCCAGTGACAAGACCAGAGTGATGGGCACAGCCTGAAACACAAGCAGTTCCAACATCCAGGAACATTTTTCCCCTGTGAGAGTGACCAGGCACTGACAGAGGTTGCTCAGGGAGGCAATGGAGTCTCCAGCCTTGGAGATACTCAGATGCTGTCACGACACAGACCTGTGCCAAGTGCTCTAGGATGACCCTGCTTGAGCAGGGAGGTTGGACCTGATGACCTCCAGAAATCCCTTCCAATCTTAACCATGCTGTGATCCACCAAAGAAACAACTTTCCTACAGAGCTCAGTAATTCTCTTTTCTGTTCATACAGGTGCTTGGAGTCAAGAACATGCCATAAGCACAAAAATACAAAGCAGGTTATTGTCAGCCTCAGTATCTCATCTACCAACACACAACTAGTGATGGTTATATCAGAGCCTGGAGTGCAGCAGTTTCAAAATCCGCTCAAGTTCACTAAAGGCTATTCTCTCCTGACACCGAAGTCCCATCCACTTACTGTTATTGCTTTCTTTGCTCCCAGCTAACAGCTGCTCAGCTGCCCAGGACAGACAATCTGAGAATGAACCTTAAAAACAGCTCTTGCCTGCATCAAGAACTCAATTCCAAGCACCATAATATGGAAGGGGATAGAAGAGGGAATCCACAGCCATGGGAAGATTTGCTCTGCTGGGCAACAGCATGGTCTAATGTCAAAACAAGCCAATAATAAAACTTTGCAAGAGCTTTTAAACTAAGCTCTTCCCACATTTCCTTCCTTCTTTCTAGGACTCCGCTACAGTGTTCTGAACTTCTGCTATAAATGCAAGCAGAAGTTCAACAGGACTCTAACATATTAAACTATCAGTATTGTTACAAAAAACCCCAAACACACACACAAGAAAACACGACAGTGATAGAGTAGCAGTCTTATTTAGGTTTTCAGCATCTAGTGGAAGGCAGGGTTAGACAATCCTGTCCAGAGAAGCTGCAAGATAAGGCAAAGAATCAACTCCAGTATGGCCACTCACTGATTTAACTAAAGCAAAGCTGCCAACATAATTGAATCTAAGAATTATCTCTGAGCTAATCTGTTTGTGCTATCAATAAGCCTCTTAGCTGGTCAACCATAAGCAGGATGACTATATAGCATGACTTTCTGCACTGTAATCAATAGGCTCCAATAAAAACAGAAGTATTGATGATTCAAAGTTCAGATAGAGGACAGTTTTAGACAAAGAATAGTATCAGTGAACTTCTGAAATTTATTTAGGAAACATCATGCTATTCACTACAAAGTAAAATAAAAGTGCTTGTAAACTCACAGCTATCTCAGTCAAACCACAGAGTAAGCAGGAAGGCTTTGAACCAGACAAGGTATCTTGGAAAGTCTATGCTAACAGGAAGTTCATTCTCAAGATTTTTATCTCTCCAAGTAGCACTGATACCACAACCGAATCCACAAAATTGAGCCCTCCATACAGGTGCAGCATTCCAAGGTGTCAGTGGCATTGCTTGTGGAGTTTTAATGATACACATATGACCAGGGAAACATACCTTCACAGCACAGGCACTGCAGACCATACACTAGTTTTACAGTTCCAGCCTTACAAAGCTTCACACAGTAACTGAGCTGCCTACAGCTGACATTGTCACTGTCATTTAGTGACTAGAAAGTAGTTCTACTTACTGTGTTTTTATGGTTAACTCTGAAAGCCACCTGGTGTGCAGTCACTACCAGAATCTGTTCCTTTTCATAGCCTTTCTGAAGCACACCAGTGACCATCTCACTCCCAGAAGAATCAAGGAACAATATGAGCATCACAGGGGAAAATGCCAGTATGCCTTTGGTCATTTTACATGCAATTTAAGTATATTTATTCTTGAATGTTGATCTTGATGGCAACACTAAGCTTCTTACAGAGGTAGAACTGCCAGGTACATCTGGAGAAAAGGAATAGCTCAGAAGGAAAACAGAACTAGTTAAAAAAGCCCACCTATCAACAATATTTTTCTGACCAACAGGCAAATGCACAGCTCCTATTTCCCTACTGTGGTTATCACAACTCCCACTACAGACCAGTTCTACTGGTCTGGCTGTTCCTGCATTAATGTGGAAGTATTGGGAAATAAGTAGTGTGTGAAGTCAATGACAGTTTTGTAAGAGTTAAAACCAGGTTATTCAAAGATACACCAATTAAATACCCAGCCTAATACTGGAGACATATTAGAGGAGGCACTCATTTTTACTGAGGCAGAAGGAAAGCTAGCTGGTTCAAAATTTTAAACACAGAACACACAATTTTCTGTGAATTAACAAGAAATCACCAACCTTGACTTGAGTATCACTCACAACATACAACATCTAGACAACTCAAAACAAATTATGTCCTACAAATGCTATTTCTGGTCCTGGCAGAAGGAGCACTAAACCACCCCAACTCTGGAAATCAATAAAATTTTAAAGACTTAGGAAAGAAATGTATTTCAAACAAATGTAACTCACAACCTGCCTTCCCCCTTAATTATCTCTCCTCTCCCAAGGAAAATTTTAAATAACATAGGAAATTGTTATGAAGAAAAATGTGTACAGCTTTTAGAAAGGGTAAAAGGTTTGGTTTTAACCTCTTGCCTTTCAGTACTGCAGGTGCTGCCTCAACAGCACTCATTCTGAGAATCCTTTCTACAGAGCTATTTAAAAAAAAAATGTACCTTGCATTCAGTTTACAGTCTATCACAGCAGATAGAGTGCAAAGTTTTAGCATTTTTCCTTTTCAGTATTACAGCAACAACAGTAAGAAACAATAATATTGATCAAGTATACATTTAAAACAAAAATATTTAACCTGTACTAATTTTTTCAATACTAATCTCATTATTCTATCCCAAAGCAGATTGGCTAGAGCTAGGACTAAAATCCTCAGAGCACACGGAAAGATTAGGATCAAATTACTTCTACAAAAGCAGCTGGTAATCTGTTACAGGAGACAGAATGTGTGAAGCAGCAAGGAGCTCAGGCGTGAGCTGCAGCAGAGAGGAACAACAGGAGTTCCCACCAGTTCCAGGCAAATCCTTCCAATGTGATCTTGCTCTCTGATACGTGCAAGTCCACTTACTCCCACCAGCTCTCACCTGTGTTCCACAAACGGTCGGAGTGCCAAGGTAACATCCATTAATATACATGGCAAAACTCGTGTAGCACATCCTGGTCCTGCCCCATTAGTCACGACTCTGGATTAAACTAGTCAGATGCTCAGAGGCTGCTTGCAGCAGCTTGATATTTCACCGGGATTTTAAGCACCCACATATCAAACATGGAGCAGCGTATATATAAATGTATGTGCCTAATCTCGTTAATGCTTCCTCAGCATACTCGTGTGCTACCCAGTGCTCTAGAACAGGCACCAAGTTGCAGTATGAATTTTTTGTTCATAACTGAACAAAAGATGAACAGAACAGAAGATTTTTGTCTGGTATGGGGTTTTTTTGCACTAGATCCAAAGATCCCACTTCTTTCCACTACTGTCACCCATCATGCAGTTTAATCTGCTGGCAAGTGGGAGTTCATTCATGCAACTGACAGAAACTTTTGTTTCACTTCAACAGAAATTTAAATTCTATCCATTCTATCTGTTCCTACAGCCATCTGGTCTTCACTCAGTAATTCACATTAAAAGCTGAAAACTCTTGCCTCTCATTAGGATTTTTACCATCCTGGTTTTTCCTCCCTTACAATGATGCTCATTGAAAAACAGAGAAGTAAGCTATAATCACGGCTTAATATAATTTTCTTATTGCCATCACAGGTTGCTCTGCCTCAGAGAAGGCACAGTTTTGTGAATATAGTCCCTGGGCTTGGAGACAACACTCCCTCCTCCAGGCTTCTTATGGTAACTCCAAAAGAGCCCTACTAGGACAAACATGTTTAAACCCGGAGAAGTTCCAGCACAGGCAGAAGCCAGGGCATTACAAACAGTACATGCAACTGTGTACGCACAGCAGTAAAACAGGCACATATGGCAAACTGGTCATCATAACTGTTGTTTGGTTTGGTTTTAACTTTTTTTGTTGTTGTTGTTTGCTTTTTTCTTTTTTTGCTGTTGCTTTCCTGATTGCAAAAACCATTACACCCACGATTTAATCTCAGTGGACTGAAAGGTTCAAATAAGGTTACAGATTACAAGGCACAAAAAGTGTCCCCACGGAGACTTCTCCTGAAGTGGGAGAGAGGGAGAACATGAACCCTGGCTCCCACTCTTTAACAGATGTTCCGGTTTTTTGGACATTTCCCACTCTTCCTAATTTTACCTGACAAAAACCTCATCTATAGAAGAAGGTTCAAAATCGTCAGCTGCAAACCAAAAGAGGCACTAAGATCTCAAACTTGCTAAAAAGCCATAATGGAATATTTTAGTCATTTTAAACAGCGGAATACTGCCAAAAGCTATCCATAATCCCCAGCTCTGAAGAAACCGAGTCAGTATTTGCAGGTCCCTCTGCGATGGCTAGAAAGCTATTCCTGCACGCCGGGGCCCTTGTATGTGACAACAGCAGCAGTTTAGCTGTAAATAATGCAGAGGCACAATTCTGCGAGCGATCCCTGACCTTCGGTACGCAATTCCACTCATGTGCTTCTTTCCTTTAAGGGGGCGGAAGGGACAAAAGAGCACAGGCAGCAGAGCCAGGCGCAGCGCCCGCATCCGAGCCAGCCGGCTGTGAAGGTCGAGGGGCCCGAGAAGGAAGAGCGGCTGCACCTTGCTCACCCCCCCGTTCCGCTGCCCGGCGAGCGCTGCAGGCCTCGCCCGCGCCCCGCAGCCCCCCGGGCGCCCGCCGCCCCCCGCAC
>VWZT01008757.1:74274-123775 GCA_013397055.1 Pachycephala philippinensis
GGGGACCGCTGCGAAACCCTCCGGCCGGGCGGCAGCACACGTGGGGCGGCTGCCGAGCGCTCTCCGCCGCCACTGCCGGGCGCGGGGCTCCTGGGGCCGCGCTGCCTCCTCGGGAGGCGGGGCGACGCGGACACCTCGGGGGCTGCGGCGCCGCCCGCCGCCGGCGGGGCAGCCGGAAGGGGCGGGAGGCAGGGAACGCCGCCGGCAGCCACCTCGGCGGCCGCTGGCTCGGTAGTCGCAGCACTCCCTTTCCCGCCCCCCGGAGGCCATTACCTCATGGCCCAGCCCCGCCGCGGAGGAGGGGCCGAGCGTCGCCCGGCAACCGGCCCCCTGCCGCGGGACGGGCTGGGCAGGCAAGGGGAGAGGGATGTCCGCGGCGGGAGACGTTTGTCGCTGTGCGGAGCAGCCCGAGCGCGGCCGCGGGCAGCACTGCCCGGCACTGCCCGGCACTGCTCCCACAGCTCCCGGGACACGCACAAGCGACCTGGGCTGGTTTGAGAGGCGGAGAGGGAAAGAATGATTACAGGATATATATTTAACACCAGAAAAATCCTCAAAGGAAACGATTAGCTATGAATATCCCACCTACAGAGAAAAGCTTAAAGTCTAAGTTCTTTTCCACTCTTTTTGGTGGTGCCTCGCGCCAGGATAAGGAGCAATGGCCATAAACTAAATCACAAGAAGTTTCACCTCAACATGAGGAAGAACTTCTTTGCATTGAGGGTGGCAGAGCACTGGAACAGGCTGCCTGGGGAGGGTGTGGAGTCTCCCTTTCTGGAGACATTCAAAACCCCCCTGGATGCGTTCCTGGGTAACCTGCTGTAGGTCACCCTGCCTTGGCAGGGGGGTTGGACCAGATGATCTCCAGAGGTCCCTTTCAAACCTAACCATCCTGTGATAAATGTAATAATTATTAAAAAAAAAAAAANAAAAAGGAAAAAATCAGAAATGAGGACTTCTTATATCTGCAGCCCACAGAACTATTTCTTAGAGGAGGGTTTGATCGTTTTTGTCTGCCGGCAAGCGAAGAATAGAATTGTGTTCAAGGTTACAGCTGGTAAGACAAAAAAAAAAAAAAAAAAGTTGCAGTCATGCTGGTGGTGACAGGATTCCAGAAGCATGGAATAACCTCCAGAGAGTGTAAATGAATTCAGGACTTGACCCCGAATAACCCATAAAAAGAAATGATCCAACACTTCACAGATGCAAACAAAGAGAATCCCAGATGGGGATGCATGCTTTTGGGTGACAGAAAAGAGAGGAGAAATACTGCAAGGACAACAGAGGATTCTCAGGCAGCCGCCTTCCGAACAGGCGTGTCTACAGAGCAAATCCCCTGCTGGTGATTTAGATGGGGCATGTGAGTCAACCTAAAAGCTTGGTGCTGCTGCCAAAAGCAGAAGGCTGCTCTCCCCACTTCTGTGGAGGAGCCAGGCACTCCTGGTTTTCCCAAAGGCTGGCTCTGCTGCTTAGGATTCCTCAGTGAGTGACTCAGTTTACTAACCTCATACAGAACTAACTGTACTTTTTTCCTTGTCGGTTTTCTGCCCCGTTAGTGAACTGAACTGATTCACCCTAAGATCATAGAAATATCAGGAGTGAGCACAAAAGATGAGTTGAAACCATTAGTCTGGGAGGAAAAGGACCATCCCTTTGGCAACCTTGCACTCTTAAATCATCTCGGTAGTCTCATCTAAATCCTCCCTAAAATAGAAACTTCTTGTTACTGCTAAGAAGTCTAACACAACAGTATCGCTGAAAAGGTTGGTGCTTTCCACTTCTCACCCTTAGCTGAGTGCTTCCATTGCTCCCTTTGTTCCCAGTCTTATATACTTGTGATCCTTGCCAGTGAGCAAGCTAAATCAGGAGGCTTTTAAAAAGGGTTGTTTTGTGATTAATACTGAAACAGCTAACTATGAAGTCAGATGAGTGACAGAGGTTGCACAAGAGAGGAAACAAGACTGAGGTTGCAAAAGACAGACAGAGCCTCGAAGCAGCAGCTGGGAACTTGTTACAATGTGTAACATAAGGCCAAGACAGCAGTGAGGACTAATGGTCTGTACAGTGAAGGACAAGTAATTTTGAGGAACAGGAGTTTGCTCTGTGCTTTACATAATGTAAATGAGAAGCAGGGGGGTAAAAGCAAAGATAGGCTGGTAAGGGGTAAAAAAACCCCAGAGCTTTCAGTTCCAGAAAACAGAGGAAGACACAGAACAGAAGCACCTTGGAATCCAGCCCAGGAAGAAAATCAAATGCTGAGAAAAAAAAAAAAAGGCAGGCAGAGGGAAAACCAGGAAGTAGAAAAGTGAATATCCACACCAACAACAGCAAGAAACAAGTGTGCATGATTGTAGGTTTCTTATTGAGAAGAACCAATTGACCTGTCACGTCTGTAAGGAACAAGGATTTGAGATGTACTGCTGAGACTGAAAAGACTCTTGTTAAAGTGAGCAGAAGTCCTTCACAGTGGGAGAAATGGCAATGACACGCACTATTTACATCCAAACACAGTATGTAGAAAAGAGAACTTGGGGCTAAGGGATTGCCAGGCCCTTGCATGCAAGGTGTGCATCTGTACCCTGGTCATATGGCATGGTAGCAATTGTTTGGTGGTGCTGTGCCAAATCCTCCTGATAATTTTTTGGTCATGTGGTGCTATAGTACGTGTAAGCATACTCCACTGCATTTCTATCACCAGCTCAATTTATCCACCTAATAATTCCAAAGCTGGCAATTGACACGGTAACCAAATACTTTCAAAAAGTTTCCTAGATTTCTCTGCTCTCTTTCCATTTTCATTGTCTTCTCCATTTCCTCTCTCTTCTTGATTATCACATGATAATTATCATACTCATTCTCAGTTTTGCTTCCTTGATTACATCTCTAGGAGAGACTTTATTTCCGCCCTGCTAAAATACAGCACCATTCAAATGTCCTTTTCAGTGAGTATGCCGTTGTTTTTCTTGCATATTCCTCACTCGCTGTCCCTAGAACCTCTTTTATAGGCCCTGTAAAGCAATTAAAGAATACAGTATTGCTTTAAAAGCATTTGAAACCAGTTTGAGAAATCTCTGGTTAGTTTGCCAGCTGAAGACTCCAATTTCAGCTGTGATTGTGGGGTAAATGATTTTAATCTCAGAGAACAAACTAATTCCAGTGGGTATTAACAAGTGTTTGGAGAGAAAAAGAAAAATCACTAAAACATACCCTGTGTTTCCGAATACCTGTCATGGAGTTAAGAAGAAAGGAGTTGCAGTGCTTTCTCTTTTTGTTCTTCCTGCTGGTACCTGGTGTTACTGGCCCCATTTCTCACACTTTTATATCAGCACGAACTAAGTAACGCTGCAAGTCCTTTAAAAAGATCTATGAAGTGTCTGCATAACACCACCTGTACAACATCTTTTCTCGTTTAAATGGTGTTTTTTGTAAAGCTGCCATTGCTTTCACCTGAATATCAAAACACACAGATTCTTGCAAGTTGTCTCACTGAGCATGTGAAAATTTAAAATGTAAGTACTTTTAACTGATGTTTTCTGGGTTGATGTTTGGAGGTTTTGTTTGTTTCGAGGGGTTTTTTTTTTGTTTATTCGTTTAATTTTACAAGAAGTTATGCAATGCTGCCTTTGCTGGAAGAATCAAATCAGCAGAAAAGCTTCTCTTATTCAGAGCTCTGTGCTTCCTTCAGCTAGCATCGGGCAGCACCAATGCCTTCCCCTTCTTCAACTGCATCTCTGGTAGAAATTTCTTTCCTGTGAAGGGGCTGCATCTTTCAGGAGCAGTACCAGTTTATGGAATTGGCCTGAAGTGTTGTTGCGACTGTGACGTAAGGAGAGCTGACACTGATTTGAGCAAGAACACATGGAAAATGAGAGGCTAAATAAAAATAAAATAAAAAGTAACTTTATGGACCAGCTAAAGCATAAACACAAGCTGAGGAGAGAAATAAAGTGAAGATTAAAATATTTTAAGGAGAAAACTCTTTAAAAATTTCTTGCATAGTGGATCATAAATAATAATAGTGGCACAAGAAGCATTATTCCAGATCTTACAGTTTGAAAAAAAACAACAAAAAGGAGGCAAACAGTGACTCAGAGGATGGGGTTTTGCACATATTTTGCATTAATGAGATGCAAGTTGGAATAAATAGCTTGCAAAGCTCAGATTAGCATCAAAGTCAAGTCAAGTACACAAACAATGAGGAAATTAAATTCAAGATAGTGGGATAATGATAAATGTGCCAGGCATGCATTTTGCAAGAAAAGGAAAAAACCCATGTAATCAAGCAAAGTCAAATGAAAATTACACCGTGAAATAATGATAATGCTTTTGCCATTGTGAATTTTAATCAGAATGCAAAAGATATCCTGAGTATACAGCCTGAATCTTCAAAACATGCAACATAAAAGCCACTGCTTGCAGATGAAACAGTGAATTTGTATATGTGATAAAAAAGCATGACTCTTGTGTGAGTATAAACTGCTGGGCGTAACTGAAGAAAATGGGATGTTCTCCTGACGTGTTATACCTAGATCAGATGAAAGTAATTCAGCCAGCATAGCATGCTTTACACGCTATCTATTGCATTAGAACAAGGAATAGTTTGAATATTGAAATATACACAAAAAAAAAATAATTTTACATAATCTTAAAATTACGTAAGCAGAATGATAGTCAGTGAAAGAGTAAAATATTGACAAGGCCTATTCAGCTTTCCTGTCTCAGCAAGACAGTCATCATCATATTTCAGAAGCCAGCAAGTAGGCTTAGGTGTTGAAAATGCTGTTAGTTGTGAACCTTACAGCAGAAGAGTATCAGCTCTGCCAGCCAGGCTCACAAAGCCAGTATCAGAGCTGATTATACTGAGGAATGTGATATGAGAAATGCCTGGCAGAAACGGGGTAATCCATTACAATTAACCCCATCTCCTTAGCAGTTAATACAAACAAACAAACAAACAAACAAACAAACAAACAAACAAACAAACAAACAAGTTGGTCCTGACTGCAGTATCATATACAGAGCAGTTGCTGACTTCTCGGGAACCCAGTGATTTGGGGAAGGTAAAAATACCTTGTAATATGCCAACTTTTAAAGGTATTAACTCAGAGAATATTAACATTTTCAGCATATCTCACCACATCTCTTTCCAACATTAGACATATCCAAAGCACTGAGACCATAATAGAGGGAGAGGAAACACAAGCACGGCATACATGTAGTATTGGTGACCTTGCCAGCTGATCCAGTGAAGTGAGATTTGGAGCCCTGTTATTGTACAAGAAACCACTGGTAGTTTTTTTTGCCTCACCAGTGAAAAAAGCTACAAACTTTTTTGCAATAATGTTTCAAAAGTGTAAAGGTCAACTCTTTGATTGAAAAAACAAATTTTCAAACACAAGTCCCAGAAAGCACCTAAGAATTTGAAAGGTCATTGCTATTCCCAAATATCAGAAAGATATGATAGTAAACCAGTAATGTTTGAATTTGTTCAATGAATTTGAGACGGACCAGTAAGTACAACAGAGTTGTACCAGAAAACCAAGGTGACAAAATAATAATTAATATCATAATCACATATTAATGTTACCACAGAAATACAAAAATAAAGCAGAACAAAGTTTCACTCAAATGATGCAAATATGTGCCAGTTTCAAGAGGATGTGTGAAAAGAATCTGAAAATAAAAAGCACAAAATAAAGATGTGCCCATGTCCACCATTCTGCCAAAAAGGTCAAACACCAGAAAAGTGGCTCTGTGTACTTCCCAGGAATGACAGTACTGTCAAGGCAAATGGAACATAAAAGTATTTTATTTGAACAACTGAATCATCATACCCTAGATGCCGAGAATAGAAATTCTCTTGAGAATGGGGTCAGTCTGGAATAGAAATAAACACCGTGTGCTAACAAGATGGGATAGAGCATGAGTAATCATGATTATCTGAAAAANNNNAAAAAAAAAAAAAAAAGAAAAGCTAGTACATATGGCAAAATAAAACAGAACTGTATAGCATTTTCAATAGGCATTAGAGCAGACTGAAGAACAGATCTTACAAAACATGGAAACACACCTTAAAATTATAGGCTATTGGTCAGGCTTTTGAGAACCAGGCAAAATGTCAGAGGCTTACGCAGTACCCATTGAGGGTAGAGCAGTGAAGTATTTAAGCATGCCTGAACTATGTGCTTGCAGTCACGAGATCTCAGTTTGCCTTAAATTAGATCATATATTTATTTGAGAACAAGAATTTGATTACATCTGACTGTCCCGTCTAATAGCCAGGCAAATAGCAAGGCTGAGTTTGTGGCACAGATTGCTAAGAGTATTGAAATGGTGCAAACAGCACAGAGAATATTTTGCATTCCGTTCTTGAATGTTGAAAATATTCCCATAGAAAAGTTCACTGCAGTTGAGTACAATGCTTGAAGTCATGTTTGGTAACAGAATAAAGGAGTAACAGACTGAAACAATAAGTAAAAGGCCAAAGATAAGAGTTTCATAATTACAACCCTGATCTGTATTTGTATTTACTTTATTTCTGCAAGGTAACTCTCATACCTGAAGCAATGTGTTTGAAAAGAGAATCCTCCATTCTTACACCAAATCAAACAGAAAATTCCCCATGTGTAGTATATTGAAACTGTGCATCCAGATTGTAAGAAACATACAGACATGTAATGAAATGTGTATCAACAATAAAAAAGTGCCCATGGTTCCTAATTAAGAGGGGTTGGAAAAAAAAGTGGTATAAGTCAACATGTCTCCCTATGTCTGCCATAATTATACTGAAAATATTTTATCATGGAGACATATAATTTCAAAACCTGTAAACCTCTGGTTCAATTGTTACTAAACATTGTTTTTTTGTGCGTTTCTCTCTATATACTTCGTAGTGCTATTGCCACTATTATATGAAGACGTCAACAGACTTTATTAATGTTAAAGTTCATACAATCTCACTCCCCCAAAACCGGGTATTTACCCCCTTTGCATAAAAACAATCCCTAACCTGGACTAATTTAACAGAAAGCGTACATAGGACAAAATATGAGAAATCTGGAAAAAAGACAGTAACTTGGTAGTTGTTGTGGCTTAGTTTTATCTTCTTGGACAGGGACAATGAAATTGACTTTTCTAAAATGTGGCATTGAACTGCTGCCAGGACTTGTGTGCAACTGAGCTAATACTCTATTCGTTCTTTATATCAGTCATCCTTATCACAACCAAAGATAAAATACACATTTTTCTAAAATCTAAATAAATCCCTCTTCAAAGCATACTTTTCTTGTGCTTATTAAAAGAAAGTGATGTCTACTTACGCGCTTGGTTTATTTATATCTAGTCAACTACTCATTTGCGTTAAAAAAAGAATGGAAAAATTATCTTACTTGTGCAGCTTCAAAGCTGTAGCTTCATTGATAATTACAGGTCACCTCTGCAGTTACTGAAAACTTACAGTGTAAAATGGGACAGAGCCTCAATTTTCTCTGCCTGTCTTCATAGGGGAGGTGCTCCAGTCCCCTTATCACTTCACAGCTTCCTCTGAACTTGCTCCAACAGTTCCACATCCTTCTTATTTTGGAGGCACCAGAGCTGGATGCAGCACTCCAGGTAGGGTGTCACAAGAACAGAGAGTACAGGGGCAGAATCACCTCCCTCGCTCTCCTGGCCGCACTCCTTTTGATGCAGTCCAGGATGGACTTCGGCTTTCTGGGCTGCAAGCCCACACTCCCAGCTCATGTGGAATTTTTTGTCAACAATAAAGAGGGGTTCAGGGGGTGTTTTTTTTCCCCCTTTTCAATATTACAGGGGTTTAAATTCATACAGAAATCTCGAGGGTGGGAAGAAAAAACCTGACCACCTGTTGTCACGCTGCCTAGAAGAAACATTGAAACCTTCCTGTAAGTGTACTACTTCTTGTATCAAATTTGGTTGAAATTGATCAATAGGTTGAAACCTGTTAGGAGGTCAAAATAAACGTGAGACAACGAGAAAAAACAGAATTCTTTACAGCTTGCTCTAGAGCAAATGTTTTTAAATGTTTTGTTAGAATCACAGAATGGTTTGAGTTGGAAGGGACCTCAAAGACCATCCAGTTCCAACCCCCTGCCATGCCCAACCTTTCACTAGACTAGGTTGCTCAAAGCCCCATCCAACCTGGCCTTGAACAATTCCAGGGATGGGACATCCACAGCTTCTTTGGGCAACCTGTGCCAGTGCCTCATCACCCTCACAGCAAAGATTTTTTTCCCTAGTATCTAATCCAAATTACTGTCTTTCAGTTTAAAGGCCCTTGTCCTGTCACTACAGTTCCAGTTGCCCAAGAGAAAAGGATACTTGGATTTTTCACGGGCCTTACAAAACTAACACCAGACAAGCAAAAAAGGAAAAAGAAAAGCAGATCTCCATAGGATGAAAAAACAACTGAAAACTCCACTAAACATAGAAAACGCTTGTTTCAGCAGCTGAATTTTGTCATAAAAGTGTCCCTCAGTTGGGCGTTTGCAGATAACCGTGGCAGGGCTGAGGACGCTACGTGCAGTTTTGACTACGAAGGTTGAATAGAGACGTCCCACCAGCACAAGCTGCCGGCAGCACCCGAACCCTTCCCGCGAGACGCACCAGCCCCTGGAGCTCCCCACAGCGATATCCGGGAACTCCTCCCCCCCGCCAGTCTCCGCCCGGTGGTCCCGCCCTGACGCAGGCGCCGCTCAGCCCAATGGGGCTGCGCTCTGCTTCCGGCGTCCGGCGCCGTCTCCTGGATACGGGCGCGGGGTGCCGACCATCCGAGTGGCGCGCGGGGCGGCGGGGGGACGCAGCTCGGTGGGACCTGGCGGTGCGTTCCAGCTGGAATAAAGGACAGCGAAACTTTCCCGTTCCCGCAGTCACCCTGCCTGCTGAGCCGGTGCCTTTCCCGCTTGCCTGTATTTTGTGGCGCGCCGGGACCGGTGTCCCATCCGGACACTGCCACTGGGGCATGGAAAACTCCGTCCCGGGGGCGGGGCTCCGCCGTTTCGGTTGATGGCGGCGGCGTGGCGGTGGTCCATCGTGCGCCGCGCTACGACTGTCGCTCCCCCCCTTTCCCGCCGCGTCCATCCCCCGCACACTGGTGCAGCTGTCGTTCCCACCCTTTCCCGCCGGTCCCGTGCCCCGGCACACAGGTACGGCTGTCGTTCCCACCCTTTCCCGCCGGTCCCGTGCCCCGGCACACAGGTACGGCTGTCGTTCCCACCCTTTCCCGCTTCCCCGCGCACGTTCGCAGCCGTTACCTGGCGGAGCGCGCGCGCCCAGCAGCCGCGAGCCGCCCCCCCTGAGCCCTCACCGCCCTCTGGCTCCCTCAGTCGCCGTCCCTCGGTCCCAGTGCGGGAGCGGACCCGGGGCGGGGCTGGGACCCCCCGCTGGAGCGCTCCTAAGACCCCCTGGCCCTCTCCCGTGTGGCGCAGGTGGCTCGGGAGGCGGCTGTGTCTCTGGGGGCCGCCGTGCAGCGCCTCAGCCCTGACCGCCCTCGACAGAGCTGGGAGCGCAGGAGGTCGCGCGTCGTGCACGGGCTGCTCAGTTCGCCATCAGTTCTCTCGTAAAGAGGGGGAACTGCGTCTCCTTGGTGTACTGGTCCTGTATCCAGCCCAGAGCAAATGCAGTTCCCTCGGTGCCTGGAGGCTGCTGCTTTGGGTGCTTCTGTGGAGTTTCACACCTGCTTCGTTACGGGTGGTGGCGTGTGAGGCTTCCACGACGGCCATCCTTCCTCATGTTTTCACTTCTTGTGTCACTTTATTTGATTTCTTCGTACTTTATGTCAAAATCCAGCTGTTGAAAGTCTGTTTTGTGTGTTAGAGAAGCTGTGGATGTCCCATCTGTGGCAGTGTTCAAGGCCTGGTTGAATGGGTCATTGAGTGAAGTGTTGCAGTGGAATGTGTTCCTGCCCACGGCAGGGGCGTTGGAATGAGATGATCTTAAAGGTCCATTCCAACTCAAGCCATTTAGTTTGTGTACTGAAATAAAGGCATAGCCATTACTCTTGAGAACCAGAGACACTTCTCTTTCCCCTGTAGCCTCTTGCATTTCTACAGATACACCTTTTAGAATTTGTATGTACTAGCCCATCTGTTACTTTTTGAATGTGTTAAGAGCTTTGGAAGTGTAAAATACACCTGTTCAAAATTTGGATCGCATTTCCTGAGAGGTCTTCTGTAAAGTAATTATGTTCAGTCTTTCTGGAAGTATAGAATCCCTATTCATGGTAATTGGGAGGGTGAGTACTATACATGAATGACTATTAAATTTGAAGATTTCCCCTTTTTCGTTCTTTCTTTAGGTTTATTTGTTTATGAGACTAATGTCATGTTTCCAGTCTATTGCCTGTGAAGCATCCTAAAGCATGGAGAACTTCGTTTTGTATGACGAGATTGGAAGAGGAAATACAACAGTTGTTTATAAAGGAAGAAGAAAGGGGACAATTAATTTTGTTGCCATTATTTGCAGTGATAAGTGCAAGAGAGGTGGAGTAGCAAACTGGGTAGGTAATGAGGGGTTTTTTCCTGCTAAATCTGGGGAAAAAAATGCAGCCTACAAAATTCTTGTAGCGCAGGTTACAGAAACGTACCATGTGCTTCTTTAGATGGAGTTTGTCACATTTAGATCAGCTTCTCAAAATGTTAAGTTCTTAGGTTTTAAATAGAGTCTTATTTTAATGTATTTATTTCTTCATGTGATTTTATTTGTTTTTAGATTGCATGCATAAACCCATGTTTGCAGTCTTACTGTTTCTATGATGTGTCAGTGAACTTGTAAAAATAGTTACGTGTGGTGGTTTGTTTTATTTTGTTATTAGTTGTGCAAATCCAGTGGTAGTAGTAACTTCCAGTAAACAATCAATTTCTTACTTAGCAAGAAGAAATAAATTTTGATGAAAGAATACCATTTCTGCTCCAGTGAAGATACTTTCCATGGGGTGCAGTCCCTGAGGAACAGGCTGTTCCAGTGTGAGTTCCCACAGGGTTACATGTCCTGCCAGCAAACTGGCATGGGCTCCTGTCTCTGTGGGTCTGCAGCTCCTGCCAGGAGCCTGCTCCAGCACAGACTTCCCACAGAGGCACAGCCTCCCTTGGGTTTCCACCTGCTCTGGTGTGGGGTCCTCCACCGGCTGCAGGTGGATCTCTGCTCCACCACGGACCTCCATGGGCTGCAGAGGGACAGCTGCCTCACTGTGGTCTTCACCAGGGGCTGCAGGGGAATCTCTGCTCCAGCTCCTGGAGGACCTGCTGCCCCTCCTTCTGCACTGACCTTGGTGTCTGCAGGGTTCTTTCTGTCACATGTTGTCACTCCTCTCCCCTGCTGCTGTTGCACAGGAGTGTTTTTCCCCCTTTTTAAATGTTATCCCAGAGGTGCTGCCACCGTCACTGATGGGCTGGGCCTTGGCCAGCAGTGGGTCTGTCTTGGAGCTGGCTGGCATTGGCTCTGTCAGACAGAGGGGAAGCTTCCAGCAGCTTCTCACAGAAGCCAGTGCTGTAGACCTCCCCACCTGGATACCAAAACCTTGCCATGCAAACCCGATAGTTTCATATTCCCTCTCATTGTTTCAATGATAGTTTCTTGGGAACTTTTTTTGTTCTTAGAAGTGTATTAGTTGTACAAATCGCTTGGGGATGCCTTACATACCATTCTGGCAAGAAACAGAGGCTTCTGTAGAGATTAGGCCAGGTAGATGTTGTAGAAATACATATTTTCAGGGTCTCTTGAATGGCTTTCCTTGCCTGATAAGATTAAGAATGATGGAAAGATTTTTTTTTTTTACTTCCTCTTGCTGTATTAGCTCTCATTTGTATTCTTACTAAAAAAAAAAAAAAGTAGGTGTGCAAGTTTGACTCCAAATTCTGATTTCCAGTTTGTTGTTGTTTCAGTGGTGCAGGAAGATTAAATAAGAGTTATAATTTTGAGTTGGGGAACTTCCTAATTTTTTTTTCTCTATTTTAAAAACAGGTGAGTTGGGCAGGGTGTGTGAGGAAAGTTATCTTTTCTTAACATACATACAAAAACGAAAATATTTGAAGAATAATGTTAGTGCACTAGAAAAGGGAAGAGAACAAGTAGCTAATCTAGAGCAGATTGTATTGTTTCTTATTCCCATGCCTTAAGTCCATATATATATTTTTATTTATGTCTTTCCCCTACTTAAGTATGTTAAAAACTTTGTTCTAGGTTCGTCTGACTCAGGGACTCAAACATAAGAACATAATGACATTTTATGAATGGTATGAAACAAGCAACCATCTCTGGCTTGTGGTGGAATTATGCACAGGTGAGATAAGCTCAAAAAGTAAACATTTATAGAATGAGTATTTATAAGAGATTTCTTACAGCTTCTTTACAAGAAATGCTTAGATCTTTGAAAAAAGCATAGTTATCTGATTATTACCTTGAGAATCCTGTTTATATATAAAAGTGTTTTTTGCTCTTGGAAACAGTTTTAGAAATCAGTTGAAATCATGCTTCTCCTCTGCTTCACTGTATGCATCTTTCAAAAGTTAGTTGAACATAAAAGCAAATTGTGAATAGTCACAGAGTAGCTCAGTAAAAATTGCTTGAGCAGTTTTCTAATGACTGGCAGCTTTGGCATTCTCTTTTGAAAGATATCAAGGAGCAAATCAAGTTTTAATGTACTAATGACTTAGTATTGCTCACAATATACAGGGCGATTCAGCAGCTAAAGTAAATGATATAATTTTTTTTCCTATTCAGTACAAGTATTTTGACTTCCATGTTAAAACCATAATTTGGGAACTCTGAGAACCCAAAACTGCATTAAGTGATTGACTTAGTTTTGTAAGTTCTTATCAATCTATTAAAGGAATCTTGTAAGGCTTTCTTTAATTGTGGTGACTGCGTGTTTTAAACTTCTGATAGCATGCTTTCCTCCACATGGAAAGGAAAGAAAAGAAAGCTAATATGCAAGTGATGCATGTTAAAATTTTGGTATCTGGAGTTTGTTTAATAATAAAAATCCATATTACACCCAGCCTTTTTATTTATCCAGAATTCTGTTTGAAAAATTACTGAAGAAGAGAACTTAAAAGTTCTGAGAAAAAAAGTCTGGTCATTCTTTCAGTGATTAAAAGGGAAGTTAGTGGCTCATATGGAGACTTTGGTCTTCTTGCTTAGTCTAACTTAGGGGCACATATTTAAGTTATTAGACCAGCAGCTTTTTACTGCTGAACAATTATCAGGTGTTTTACCTTGCAGTGTTATAGTTTGCTGCAAGGTGAGTGTCTTGGAGCTAATTTGCTTATACGTGGAATAAGACATGGATTTCTTATTAATTTTGTTGAGACTTGAAAACTGCTTTTGAAATATGGAAGATTTTTCTCACTTGTCTCAAAGATAGTTTCTATTATCAGATGCAGAGTACTTCTGTGTTGCTGGTTTCACTACTTTTTTCCTTGTGTGTTTGGCCATATTATGGAATTGTTCTATACGTAGTCCTCTGAATTACATTGTAAGAAACAGTAATTAAACATGATGGAAAATTCTTTACTATAGCTCTGTAGTATGGGCTTGGTTTTAAAGGAATGACTGATTCACTAACCAACATAAAAAGGCTTAGAAATAAAATAATTTGAGGATTCAGCAGTGTTGAATAATTGGAAGAATACTGTAAAGACAGACCCTCTGAAAAAAATGACTGATCAAAGGGAAAAAAAATTCAGGAAAATCTACTGTGTGATTTGGAATAAAAGATCTAGTATCCTTTGCTATGAAAAGCTTTCCTAATCCCTCTTCCATTCAGGGTCTTAAATTTGTGGTTTGTTTTTTGTTGGTTGTTTGGTTTTATTTTTGTGGTTTGGTTTTGGTTTTTTTTTTTNGCATGATTTGGCTAGGATATAAACAGCAGATAACCCAGGAAACTTACAGATAACTCAAAGCATGCAAACTGTGGTCTCGGGCAAACAGACTTGGTGCAGGATTAGTAAAGGACCAAATGGGGTTGAGAAAAGGGATTTTGAGCAAGATGGGAATGTGGTGTTCAGAATAAGGGACTGGAACAGGAAGGAGGAGAAAGAATGAGCAAAGAACTTGTGGGAAATGACATTAGAAGAAATCCCAAGTCCCATGAATATTTAGGACGGGAATGACTCAAATGGGATGACATACCTGAGAATCAGTGGGAAAATGAGGAAGCAGGTGGTGGGGGAAGAAGAGAAGTTTTTGTAAGGACACAGAAACAGTAACAATTAGTGAGGAGAAGCGTAAAGAGTGAGTGTGAAGCCCAATGAAGAATACAGGGGGTAGAGGATATATGTGAGGGTTATTTGGAAGGCTTTGTAAGTGTAATCTGATCAGAAACAAAGGAAGGGTTGGTTGGAACTTAATGGAAAAGGAGAGTGGTGATTTTGGAAGGACAGAGAAGGGGCTTGTGTTAGGATAACAAGTCTGGAGAGCTATGGTTAGGACTTATTGGTACCTGGAGCTGGGATTTGTGTGAGAAACCTAGGAAGTGAAACACAGCAAAATAATTTATCTTTTGGACATTGTTGACCTCAGACTGTTACACAGTTTTACTATTTCTGTTGTCTCTGAATTCAGTGGAAAATTGCCTACCCTTAGTTTTAGCAATTGTTCACGGAAGTTGATAGCCTGCTGTTGCTAATATTTATTCTTTTAACTTATGCAGCAGGAATCTGGTTAAGGAATTTTAATAAAAGCATGGGGTACTATTACATTGTGAAGTGACACTATTTCTGGATTTCTTTTTTCCCTTCTGTTTCCTTTGTAATATAATATTGAAGTAATTTTGAAGTCATGCACTCAGTTTTATTCCAGACAAAATTAAGATTTTGTCACAGTATTGAAAATAATTTTTTTGTACATCTTGGATTTTGTAACTATTAAGATATCGAGAAATATTTTTATTATCCGCTGATAATGGTTTTTGAATGACATCATTTGAAGAAGTTTATGTAATTGGGCATTACTTGTATGATATCTTCTTTATATGCACTTGCTGACTGTGTGTATTTCAGGTGGTTCTCTAGAATCTGTCATTGCTCAGGATGAATGTCTACCAGAAGATGTGGTGAGAGAATTTGGTGTTGAGCTGGTTACTGGTTTATACCATATTCATAAGCATGGAATTATCTATTGTGAACTGACGCCTGGAAAGGTGAGGAGGGGTATTATCTATAGGGACACTGGATGTTACTTTCCATGCCATCAGCATTTAATTTACTGCTTGTATTTTACTGTTTGGAAGAGGCTTACCTCAGTTAAGTTTTATAATATATATGAAGACAATCAGAGACAAGTCTGTAGCTTGAATATTTTATTATATAATTGATTTCTTTTCTTGGTCTTTCCTGTATCTGATACAGTGTGATACATTCTTCTCAATTTGGTGTACTGGTTTAATTTAATGAAGGATTTTAATTCTCTGTCCTTGGACACATAAATTTGTTATTATTCTATCGTACTGCAGAATATTTTGCAGTCATAGAAAATGCTAATGAGGGAGTAAAGTTAACTAAAATTTCTTTGTTAATAACCTTCTCTATTGTTTGCAGATGCCATGGAAATTATCATCTTATTCCTGTATAAAAATACAAATCTTTATGTAGTTTCTCATTTTGTGTATGTGTGTGTGATTTATGTAGATGGTTTGCCAAAGTCTGTGTTTGTTTTTAATTCATGTAGTCACCGGAATATGACTATAGTAAAAAATTTTTGCTTAACAGTAGTTGGTTTTGGCCTTGATCTATAAGTGATCAAGTTGCCATTCTCTGAATCTTCGGTTAAATCTTCCACAATTCTACCCAGTTCGTGTCATTTGTGGACCCAAAAGCACTAAAAATACATGAATAAAGTATAATGTAGATGACTCAGTAGTCTTCCAAAGAAGAATATTGCTGTAAAGTACTCCTTTGAACAGAAAGTAAAACGCTAAAATTAAGGCTTCTTCTGTGCCCAGCCCCTTGCTTCTGGCTGAATGGGCTGTTTCTTCAGACAAGGTTTTTGGGATTATGAAGTCTTTAATTGCCAAGAATAAGCACTGATTGGCCAGAGAAAACTCTCATCATTATTGCATATAATCTGTGGAATTTTCTGCTAAATAAAATTAGAAAAATTCCTTTTTTTTACCCTCAAATGAAGCCATGTTTGGTTTTACTAGACTTTTATTTTCCTATGCAGTTTTACTCTACTTTAACTTTCTTTTCTCTATGAACATAATTGTTTATTTAGATTTAATAATGAGTAAACAAAAGTGCACATTGAACCTCTTAAGGGTTCTATTGGGATAATTTTGGTTATAAGGAAAAAGTATTGGCATTGACTTAAAGACTTCAGTGATTTTGGTTATAGTCATCATCTCTATGTCCTTAAATATTTTGAGATTGTGATTATTTTTATAATAAATTATTTCATACTTCATGTTGGAAGTCTCAGCAGTTAGCAGTTTTAGTATATGATACTAGCATATTGGATTTTGTTTGTTCTTATAGATTCTACTGGAAGGGTCTGGCACTTTGAAATTCAGTAGTTTTTGCTGGGCTAAAGCAGATGGTGAAGACTTGGAAGAAGTTTTTGCTTTAGCTGGAGCTGAAGAAGGCGAAGATGCGAATGAAAGCACTCCACAAAGGCACTTTAAAAATATAGTTGGGGGTACGAGCTTTTTACTATCCAGAATTAACGTACACCAAAGAGACAGAATGAAAGTTGGAATATCAATGATTACAATAAAGAAAAATGGTTTAGAATTAATCCTGTTTTGTCTCAGAAAAAATGGAGCTATGGAATTATTTATGAACTTTTTAAAAGTCTGTGCTGCATATGGTCTCTGTAAGGTCTGGAACTAAATTCCATTAAGTTAGTGTTAAATGTGTACAGAAAATTGAGGAAATACTACACAGAGCTACTGCTTCTTTCATTGGGGACTGCACTGCTGTACTTTGATTGTCCTTTTTGATGCACATGGTCTAAGTTAATTCTAGTTTGAGGTCAACTGTTTCACTACCTTAAAGAATGATAATTTCGTTTTAAAGTTATGAGCAAGTTACTGTGCTTCAGTTTCAACAGGCAGATCCATACAAATGCAGTAGACTGCAAATACTGTGTTATTTTTTCATTGAATAAGAAAAATTCAGAAACTTGTTTTTAATCTTCTGAATCTTTTATTAGTCGTTATCTTGGAACATCTCACAGACCTCTATTTCCAAGATAATGATGTCTCATATATCAGTTACTTTTCTCAGAAACAATTGAATTTTTGGTAATATTTTATGAGAACAAAGAGAGCTCTCCTTACTGTCTTCTTCTGAAAGTCCACACTGGAAATAGTGAGACCAAGATCAGGTCTTTATTCAGGAAGAAATACAAATCTAATCTCTTTCCTGTTGCTCTTCAGAATAGCTGTTTTGATATGTATGGTAATGACCTTTTGTCACTTAAAAAAATAAAACACAAGAAGAAAAGAATCCAAAATAAACTTTTTAAGGGACTATGGAATTTACCCTTTTACTGAGTTTGTGTAATTTTTTTAGAGATTTTTGAGAACTGATGGGAACTACTGTGGAAATAAGAACTGAATATTTTTCTCCTGTATCAAACAAAAGAGATTTGTGAATAAGCTGCTGTAGTTTGATATGTGATGTTTTCATAGTGTTTTGGTGGGAAAAGAACCATAACTGTTTAGATCAGTGATTTCCTTGGCTAGCTACCTTGTTTTTTGTAACACATCTTTATGAGTTCGTAAAGGTTTATTTCTTAGAATAGCTTTAAAAAAAGTTATCCCAAATCTGATGTAACATAATTATTTTTACTTACATGAGAATGGTTTCCCATTCTGCTCAAATTACTTGGCTCTGAAAGCTGTTAAAACAAATCAAAACATTCTTTGCATTAATCACTGTGTTTGAAAGATGCAGCACAAGTCAGTTTGGTTAATAGAAGTGAAATAAACAACAAAGTACCATATATAATCTTACATAATCCAGTTAAAGTATAGGAGAGAAGTTCCTTTGAAACTACTTAGCTTTGCTATTTCAGTTTTCTTATATGTCAAGTGAAGATAATCTCTAACGCAGTGAAGTTTGGAGACAAAGTTTGAAATGTTGAAAAGGAGGAATGCTGAATGAATAATCAAAGTGCATTAATTATACACACTGTGTTTTGTAGGGTTTCCATTATACACAGCTCCTGAAGCAATAAAGGGAGATAACTTCTGCAAAGCCAGTGATCTGTGGTCCCTGGGATGTGTGCTTTATGAAATGTTCTCAGGTTGTAAGTTTGTATATATATTTAATATCTGTGATAATGGAAACGTAGGTTGCGGTCCCAGAGTAAATTCTTATTAACTTTCTAGGGAAGTTAGGACATAGAAAAACTTGAGACAGGTTTTGAAGATTCTTTGAAGAACATACTAACTGATCTTAAAAGACAAAAAAAGTGTCTTTATCCAATAATCAGGTGAAACAATACTGTTAAATGGTCCCACTGACAACAATACTAACCAACGTGTAAGGTTTAAATACTATGATTCAAAATTATGGCAGCCCTCAAATTCTGACAGTGTAATGTTTTTAATCTCCTTGGTGTTAACCTCTGTGTGCAGTATTTTAACCTTTGAAAGAGAAAACTGCCTCGCTATTGTAAAGCTAGAGTAATTTGGTTCCCTGCAGATAAAGTATCCATTAGCTGCAGCTGGAAGGAATGGAAGGAAACTTCATCACAGAAGAGAATTCACTGCAGCCTTCTTAAACCTTAAGCAAAGTGCTGATCTTTTGAATCAACACAGTAACACAGATACTGAGATTTCTGCCTTTTCCTGTTATCTCACTGCAGATTCATACAGGGCTATCTATCATGGTCACCTTCATCAAGCCATCTTTGCTGCCCCTTCTGTCCTTGGTTTCTTTTGCTGTACATGATAAAAGAATTTAATCCAAGGTTTGGAATTTAAATTGACAAGAAAACTTGACAAATAGTACTCAGGCTAAGGTTGTTTATTTCTTTGGATGCTTTCTTAGGAAAATGACCTCATGATAAATCATTGCACCTTACAACCATTTTGGAGTTTGCCTAATCTGTGAAATACGCTTCTGTTTGTTTGTAGGAAAACCACCATTCTTCTCAGAAAGCCATTCTGAATTAATTGAAAAGATTTTATCTGAAGATCCATTGCGGCCAGGACCAGAGGGTAGAATTCTGTTATTTTTTAGTGGGTCAAATCACAGTAATACTTAGAAAGTTAAAGTTTTGTTTTGCCCTTTTTCTTCTGAGGCTGATTGCAGGGAACAGTTAGTTGTCCGAAGTGTGAATGTTATCAATGCCTTCCTGTGATAATTCCCTGTTAGTCATGAATGCTTGTTTCTCTTTTGACAGAGACATATATAATTTACTTTTAATTGTTAATATTGAATCTACCTACTGGGATGGAATTTTTGATCTTGGTCATTCTGAGCATCAGTATTATTCACAGAGATCCTTATACATTAGTCACTCTCTTTCAATTTAAGCAGATTTTAACTCCACTTAATTTCTTCCTGGTGGATATCTGATAACTGGAGAGTTTTTTTTTTTTTTTTTTAAGTTACAAACAATTTTAATTAGTTTGATGACCAAGCATTAGTGGTTTGTTTGTGGGGTTTTTTTAAGGATTCTTTGAAATGCAAAGACTGTATATTTAAGATTCTTTATACACTGAAATTTTTTTCAGATGAAATTACTATCAAGAAAGTTTTTTAGCATGATCTGTAGATAATAGTGTGGTTTACATTGGGTGATGGTTGTTTTTGCTGTCCAATACTGATCTTAAGTGCTTCTATTTACAGGTTCTGTTTTTCACAAACCTTCTGCTGAGTTCATCAGTTTGCTTGATGGGTTACTTCAAAAGGATCCTCAGAAAAGGTAAACTGCCTAACCCATGACAGCTGTTTATGTTGTCACCTCTGGAGAAAATAATTACTATGATACTGTATATTGTAGTATTTTGTAGATGACAAAAAATGGAAAAAAAAATTCATCCCTCAAATGAAAGAGCAAACTGTGCTTTTTATTACATGAAGATATACAGAATTAATGTTTTCATTAAGTGCATCTTTTTTTGATTTTTTTACCTGGTGCTAAATAGATAACTTTGTAACAGAATGAGAGGCAGTTTAGAATTGGATGGCTTTGCTTTTCCAGAGCAATGGGCACGTGTATTTTATTAGGCTTTAACTTATACCTGATACAGTTACATTGTTAAATAATTTAAGACTAAAATTTATAGGGTATGTCAGATAATTTACATGTGGGATTGACTCTGCAGTTTCCTTATTCATATTCTCATACCTCTGTTGTGTGAATTTTCCATTCTGATTTAAGGCAAAAAGTTTGTCGTATAAGAAAACTTACTTGTTGTCCAAATAAAAGCAAACAACAGGATTAATTGCTCTGTAGTGTCACTGGGTTCAAAACCTAGTCTGGTGTGTGTCTGTGGAGCTGTACTTAGGCACTGCTTTTACAGTTTGTTTGTTGCTTTTCAAAAGGCTGAATTGGACAGACCTATTGCAGCATCCCTTCTGGAAAGGATCCCTTGGACATTGTGGCGGTGATTCTGCAGACAGACAGGGCACAAGCTCGAGGTACTGAATGCTCAAGGAAGATTTTTTTATTAAATATAAGCAAAGATAAAAATTTTATTAAGTTTGTCTGTAAATTTTATAATTTTTGAACTTTTCCTTAGAATTTTCATGAATTAATGAATGGAGTTTTACACCATTCAGTGGGCAGTTTTGGATGTTTAGGAATTTTATTATCCTATTAGTGCATTGCACTGTCCATTCACTTTCAACAGACTCCTACCTGCTGGATACAGAATGCTTTAAAATTCACTTCTGAGCTAAATGCTCTACTTTTTATTTATTTGTTTATATATTATATAAAATTGTTGTATGAATCTGACGTAAAATTTTTTTAAAGCTTTTGTAGAATCTTATAGATATGGGTCAGTTTTATCTTTAGTGATTTTTTTGTTTGTTTGTTTTTGTGCATTAGGCTTAGAGCATCACAAAGCCTATCAGTGCAGCATCTTAGAGCTGTGGTTCAGCCTTATAATCTTGCAAATGCAGCTGACCCATATTCTTTACTTATGACATAATGCATTAATCTAATAGTAGGGGTTTTTTTCTAAATTTTTAATACTCTCCAGTGCTATATATGCAGAAACACCCAAACCTTTTGTGAAAATAGTTTCTATGTATTAACAAATTAGGCTTCTTCTAAACTCCTGTTACCTTGCTTTTTGTGTTTCTAATTTTGAATTATAACATTTAGCATTGTTTTTTGTATTATTTTGTTCTAAATATTTGAAAGATACTTCAGGTTCCAATCTGGGGAACTAGTGTCAACATAGTTTTAGAATGCTGAGTGTTTTTTGTTATATCTACTTCAAAATTCTCTTTCATGTTGTTCAATACCTATTTCTGATACCAGTGCTGCAGTATTTTTGTTATTAATGTTTATTATAGTTTGAGATACAGCTCTGTCTTTTAATTTTATTACTGCTTTCACCTGCAATAAGAAATTAATATTTAAAGTTTATACTGTGAACTAAGATTTCATTCAAGGTTTTAGCAAGACTTACATCAACATGCTGATAGAGCTTATTTTGGGGAATTTTCTGAGAACCAGAGGAATCTTAATTTCCTACAAAATATTGGGCTATTTGGCCATACTCTTGAGGTTTTTCTAATGTCTGTGAAATACCTGCTGATGTATGCACTAATTGACAGATATGACAAATGTAAAACATTGGCTTGACATGCGAAGGAAGCTCAATACTCTCTCTCTTCCACTGTGAGACCCATGTATCTGTATTGTTCACAGTCAGGGTTGGATTAATGTTTGATATCCTGGAGAGCCTTCATGAAGGTTTTATGACCCAGTTCCATGTGAATAATATAAGGACATGTTAAACCCCAAACAACCAAAGTCAATAAAATTGCATTTAAGTGTGACATGTAAATCATTACACACACAAAAAAAGTGGTTTTAATCTGGTGGTTTAAGTGGTTTCATTGTTGGAGATAGGTTTGTTGTGACTTTTTACTGTGAAGAATAAAATGTCTGGAATGCTTTTAGTATTTCTTTAGTATCTCTTGTATTATGGGCTAATAATTTAACTTTTCTAATGTCTTTCAGTTAAGTTCTAATGACAGAGAGAATTTTAAATATTTTCCAAGTTTTTTGCTGTAAATTTATTTTTCATCATTGCCATTACCAATATAAAAAGTATGTGCCAACACATATTTCAAGAGTGTATTGTTCTAGAGAATGACAGCTAAACTGTGCGCTAACAATTGCAACAGATAATGGATATGATCCTTTTTTTTTTTTTTTTAATCCGTAATCAATATCATTTATTAAACAGCAGGGAAGACACAGAGTCATCAGTTTCTTGGAGTGCCAAAGAGTCAGTGGATGCTCATAAAAATCTAGATAACTTGTCATCCTCAAGAGCAGGTCTTAAACCACCAAGCAATTCTTTCAAAATAGGTAATATTGCTCATTATGTTATTTTTGAGTTATTTTATCAATCCTACCAACATGCTTATTCCCTATGTTTTATTTCCTTTTAACTTCTGAATGCAAGTTCATGTTCTCTTTTCGGTAGAAACTCAGACTGAATTGCGCCCCAGAAGTGTAGCTGATGGTGAATCAAATGAATCCATATTTCTTCTCAGGTATGAAAACTGCCTTGAAATCCTGTATGTTTGGTGTTGGTTTTTTTCCCCACTGTCTCTTCAAACATTTTATTATTATGACTGTAACACTGTGTCTGTGTCTCCTTTTGAATTTTCTATTACCAGTTAATAAATATTAAAATACATTTGAAGAGCCATGAAAGTAGTGTGTGTAGTTAAGCTTATATGACTTTATTATTCTCATTTTTGAAAGTAAACTTTTGATTACTTAGCTTTCTGTCTAAACAGAAAAATTTATTTAGATCTTTCTTTCTTACTTACTTCATACATATATAAGAATAGGCTTGGAGCATGGTTGCTTTAAATACATAAGAATAAGCATTCAGCATATGATCTATTAATAAATTCTACCTGCAGCTTTTCATCACAAGCTATTGCTAACAGTCTATTAAGTACTACATGATATTAAATTAAAAAATAGTGATTGGTTTTTTAACAGTGATTTGTTTTAGTTGAGGCCTGATTCTGAAACTTTGTACTAGCTTACAAACCACTAAGA
Organism: Pachycephala philippinensis; assembly: GCA_013397055.1. NCBI lineage: Eukaryota > Metazoa > Chordata > Aves > Passeriformes > Pachycephala > Pachycephala philippinensis. The sequence goes on from VWZT01008757.1 coordinate 97,504, forward strand.
TTGTCTAGTGAAATACTTTTCTTATCAACATCAAGCAGAAATATTCCAGTTTGAAAATACTCTTTTAAGCTTCTTGCATAACCTGAAATAGGGTGTTTGTACATCATACTGTGTACAAAAGTTATTTCAGTTGATTTTAATGAAGTATTACTTCTCATCTCACTTACAATTTTTATCATCACAGCTAAACAGATACGATTAGTAATTTCAAGTAGCATTTGCTTTAGCAATCTACTGAAAAGAAAGGCTACAATGATATTAAAAACTGTATAACATGTAATCCAAATAGTGTTTTTCTAGCAACATAATTTATTTATAAGTATATTAATTTAAATACAAAATTTGAAATGCAATGCAAACAATTTAAAAAAATCTGTTCTGAAATTATCTTTGCTTCAATGCTATAACTTCTGAAAGCAGTGTACGTGATGTCTAGTAAAGTAGTAAAACATTGAAGTGAAAGAAACTTGCTGACCTAGCACTTGGCACCAGAATTTGATTAGCTGCTAGGGGGGTTAATCCGCTGTTAACAGCAGTGGCTTCTACTTGTGCAAATGGAATAGATCTAATTCTTTTTAACTAGTTTAAGTCAACAATCTCTTGTCTTGTTTTAAGCTGAGAAACCGTCTCACAACTAAAAAATAGGTACTATTTTCTGTATCTCAAACACATATGAAAGGAAATTAGTTGAATTAATTGAAAAAAATATATTTAAAAAATCTACATGTTTTGAAGCATATGTCAATTTAGAATCATTTGTCCAGCCTCCTTGCTAGAAATCATAGAATTTTTTTTGTTTAGGAACTAAAATTCCAAGCAGATCCTGATAAATTTTTTTTACCATAAGAATCAGGATATTTCATGTGTTTTTATGTAGGTAATATTTTGGCATTCCTTCATTGTACACTTTAAATTTTAAATTCTGTTGAAACTAGATGGAAGATGAGAACAGTTATGTTAGTAATTTGATCACTTGATTTCCTGAGTGTCTTTAATTTTGTTTGGTGTTTGTATTTTTAATTTTGTGTTTTTTTCTAAAACAAGTATCTGATTTGCAACTAAATATGTCTATTACTTTCTGCTAAGCAAGAAAACATGTTCATTTGAAGTTCTTGATTTAACTAGTTTCCTGGCCTGCCAATTACAATAATTCTAAAGTTGATCTTAAATGCTTTTATTTAAATTGATGTGGACTAAAACCCCAAGTTCACTAGCAGCTTTATAGCAATCACAACTTTGCAGTATTCTGGTCTCTCCTTCTTAATTTTCTGATTAGCAGACAGGATTGTAAAAAGGAAAGTAAAAGGTAAACCCAGGTCACAATGATACACAAAAATTAGGCAGTTTTTAAATCTCATTACTTAGCCAAGACTTGGCAGTCAGAAGAGAATAACATAAAATAAATTGCAATTTTTGTCAAGTTAATTTGCTTTGTATGTTTTTTTGTTATTAGGAGTTAAGATAATAATGGTTTAGCATCCAGTTTGTGGAGTCATTATGGTTGAGAAAATAATCAAATTACATTCATTTAACAATTACAACAAAATACCATCTTCCCATTTCTAACTGGCAAACAAATCCTAACCTTGTCAGAACACGTCTAAAGACAGAAAAATTGTGTTTAGTTGATGGATCAGGCATAGTGTAATTTATATTTTTCAGCTTTGAAAATTTGCTGTACGGCATGAAAGTTTGAAAAGAGCAACTAAAAAGTAGTTTGCCATGAAACTTAATCTGTAGTCTTTACTGGGTTTTAATTACGTTTTTCTTTGTTTTGCTAAAGTTCTCGTCCCACACCTAGAACTAACTCTGCAGTAGAAGTACGTGATGCTACTACTGCCCCAATCAAAAATACTTCACAAAGAGATTCGTGCTTGAAAAAAGTGAGTAGAAAGTTTATATTGAGGGATGATGGTATCTCTATACTTAGAATGTTAGCCTGAAGTCTGTGGCAAAGTCAACTTTCTTCTGCATCCTTCCACAATTAACAGTGTGCAAGTTGTTTGGAAAAAATATTTGCAGAACTTCAGATGTAGGAGCTAAGAAAGATTCTTAGTCTCCTTTTTTGCCCCAGTGCATAGAAGAGATGTTACCTTCTTTCTTCTCAGTCTACATTTTGGCCTAATGCTTTTTCTTCCACTGTTTCTACTACCATAATTTTTAGTTGGTCTTATCTGCTATTACATTAAAAAAAAATAAGTTAGGTATCTTTCCATGGCCAGACCGCTTGGTATAATGTTGAAATGAAATATTTTGTGAATAGATAAGAATTAACTCTTTTTTGGTACAAAACAGTTTTTAAAAAAACCTTGTTTTTGTTCTAGGCTGAAAATATGTGCTCAAGTCAGCAGGATATGGAGTCAAAATTGAAAGAGCTCGTTTACACTGAATCTGATCTTATCGTGACACCAATCATTGACAATCCAAAGGTAAAGCAAAATAAAATATAAGATTCAGGAACTTGTGGTTGAGGCTATTTTTGCAGATAAATTTTTAATCAGGGTGAAAGTCCTTTCCTGTATTTTATAGTTCTCATTTTAAAGCAGTTCCACCCAATTATCTGGCAAGCTCTCATGTAATTTTTTGGCAGTCTTTATAATCCTATTGTGTTGCAAATTTGGAGGAATGAGTTATTTTGGGATTGAATAATAATATTAAATAATATCTTACAGGAAATAGAAGCTACTAAATGCTATGTTCAGTACTTTCGTGGATTTGTTTTCTGATAACTTGCTTTGATATCTGTTACTTAAATGAACACAAAACTTTGGTTTGTTATACTCAAGACAAAGCCATCTATGAAGCCTTCTAGATTAGGAGTTAGACTTCTACAGAATAACTTTTGTTACTCTTTAGACTTCAACTGTGATAATGTTTCTATTAAATATGAATTGATTTTCTCTTTAAAAGAATACCTGAGATTACAAGAAATGTCCATCCTATTTCCATCATATGGATTCTAATGTGCTAACAGTTTGTAATGAGTCTCCTGAGCAGGAAACTGACAGTTGTTTGACAGTAGAGCAAACTAAAAAAAGAATCAGATCTCTGCACTGCAATGACAATGTAATGTGCATTTATAGGCAGATGTATTGGTAGAAGGAATGGTAGGAGCCCCTTTAGTCTTCCTTTTGTTTCTGTGCCAGAAAAAATGAAGAAATTTTAGCAACTTTACTCAGTAAATTGCAGGTGTGGGGAATGCAACATTTTTCATTGTTGGAGAATTGAGTGGAGAATTTAAAAGGTAATTATGTGTTTGAATGCTACCACAGTTAATTTCTCAGTTCTGTCTCAGGACTCTGACACAAAGCCTTAGTCCTTCACTGCTTCTCTTCTAACTACAAGTGTAAGAGATGAGATTAGGGGAAGGTGCACATACTGATGTGCTCATGTAATTATAATCTTCTTACCATGCAATGCCAGACTCAGAATTAATGCAAAATAGCCCACTAAGTTCCAGGGACATGTAATCAGAGTCACTGCCTGCTTGGTGATGACTCTTTAGTCTGCTTTTCAGACTAAAGGATGATACTGACACCTGGTAAATCTGAAGAGCTTGCAATTTAATCTTCTGGAAAGGGATTTACTAGATGTTGGCAGAATCTTAAAAGCTGAAATGTCAGCTTATATTATGAAATTTCCCTCTGTTCTGCAGATCTCTGGAATTGAAGACCTTTTTTAGAAAATAGCTCTCTACTTACACTCAGACTTCATCTGTTAAAGGCTAAATTCCATTGCCTTTTTAAAAATCCTTTATTTACTGAAAATCACACTCAAATGCTCAGTTACTGAGCAGTCACCCAATTTTGTGATCTACCAGAAAATGATGGTTTTGCAGGGAAAAAATCCCCATACCTTATGAATCATTAGCTGTTGATAACATGACTTTTTATATTCTGGAATGGTCTAGTGTATACATGTATTTAATGTATGGAAATTAATTGCTATAACTTTTCATGAGCTGGCACCTGCATAGTTCCTTTAGGTAGCTTTTGAAGCCCAAATGCCAGTATTTTTCTGCATACAAGCAAGATATAAATGTAAACTGAAAAAAATCCTGTAATTTCCTAATCCCATTTAAAAAATCACTTAAATGGAAATACTAGCAATATAATTATATAAAAACCATAGAGTTAAATCTCAAATGTTTGCTTGGAAGAAATACATACCAGAAAACAATGGAAAATTCCTCAGTAATGAGCAGTAGTATGTACACCCATCCTGTACAAATTTTGTATGTTTGTGTTCTCACGTTCAACTACTTAGAGTTTTTCTAGAATTGTATTAAAACTAGTTGTAATGTGTTTGTTTCTTTTTCCAGATAATGAAGCAAGTACCAGTTAGATTTGACTCGAAAACTTTACACATACCAGCATACTCAGGTATGGATCTGCTGAAGATTTTAACAAGTTCTGCATGTGCTGCTGTAACTAGCTAGTGTAAGACCTGTAGCCTCTCCTTGTAGTTTATACATGGTCACAGTTTCAGAACTCTCATTTTTTCTGAAACTATAGTTGTGTATGCAATGTTTTTAGCTAGACCAATTTTGAGTAGCCTTTTCAAGTACAAACAGTTAAATGACATTCCTTTGTCTTCTGCTTTCTTCAGTTACAAGCCCATGCTCAAAAACTTTTGCCATGAGACAGTCATCAGTGTTTTAGTGTGGGAAAATCAGCAGCTTTATTTCCAGCTGAGAGATTTAAACTGAAATATTCAACCAAATATATTAAAATTTGACAAATGCAGGGGAACAAGTGGCAACAGGATCTTAAAATGTGCAGTGTTGATCAGCCACAATACTAAGCAGCCTTGCCAGTCCCACCTTTAATCATGAAATGTTATGTCACTCATGTCCCAAAAGATAACATGAAGTTACTTGGGGTTTGTCTTTTTGTTGTTGTTAATTTTCATTGTCTTGAAAACTAAAGTTTGATCATTGTCATTAGTGTAGCATTTCTTCTCGTGGAATATTTCCACTAGTCTTTTTAGGGAAAATACTGGACTGTGCTTGAAGAGGGATATCAGGCAGATATGTAGTCCTTCTAGAGTTCACATAGCACCTCTTCCTAGGCATAAGAGTTCGTCTTTTCTTTCCAAAAAGTATGTATTTTGAAGAGTTAATTTGTGGAAGAAGTTTTATAGTTGGAAAGGACATCCCTCAATCTCCCAGTCAAGACTGTAACCGAAGATATTTTTAATTTGATTCATCCAAAAATGACCAGATTCCACTGCCTAAGGGGAATATTCTATTTCATACTGCATTTAAGTAGTTATCACACTGATGTTCTTATATGCTTAACTGTTGTCAGTATTTATTTAATATGGGGTAGTTTTTTTGTTGTTTTAATGCTTTCCGAGTCGTAGCTTTTTTCTGGGCAACTTTCTGAATGTTTTTGAAGATACTGTATTTGATGCTGCTCATCAGTAATGATTAAAGATAATATGGAAAAATTTAGATGAATACCTGAAAGCCAAACCTATTTTCATCTCTACTGATGAAGGTTTGCCTGCATTAGAAGGTGGTGTTACTTAAGTGTAAAATTGGCATAAAAGACAGAAAACATACCTTTAAATATTCTATACTGGAGCATATCACGATGGCAGATGAACTACCAAAACTGAGGGAATGTGTGGCTGCTAGATTGAAATTAACTGTTGAGACTGGTAAGGAGGTCTGAAAAAATCTCAATTCATGTGCAGTGGTCAATGAATTGAACCACAGGATATATGTTAATTGTCCAAGTGACGTGATTTCTTTGTGCTCTTTATGAAGTCATCCATGTTCTGATTTGCTAAGGCTTGGCTAGGTGGATACCAACCTATAGGACTGATTATACATGTTTTCAGTTTATTTATTATGGGGAGATTTCACTGACTTTCGTTAGGTTTTGCCTCAAATTTACTTTCAGGAAACTGCATTTACTTACTAAGAATTAGTAATGATGAAGGACAACTGCTACCTTTCCTAAATATAATGCCACTAAATGTTTCATTAAATGAAGGACTTAGCAGGTTTGCACTTTCAAAAATGTTTTGAGGCTTTTATTGCTGAATTTTTATCCTTTGTTTCTCTTCTTGCTACCTTTTTGATTTCTATAATCTTCAGACATGAATTCTAATATGCTTCTTTAATAGCTTAAGTACTAAAATTATAATTAGATTCAAACTTTGGAAGTTACTTATTCATGGTGATGTTACTTTGTAGTGTGTTAAAGCTACACCAAAGATCCATTATCTTTAACTATTTGTTTTACTCTTATGGTTAGTTGAGAAATTGTCATCTATGAAAGACATGGACTGGAATAACTTCTTGAAACGAGTGTGTTCCCTACTTGATTCCAGCGAGAAGAATACAGGAGCAGCACGTTCGAAACTGAACTTACTGTACTATCTCTGCACTTTGGTTGTCCACAAGGAGATTGCAAGCAGGCTGGTTAGCTCTCAGCTGGTAAATAATAAAGCTCTGAAAGAATCAACATGGTTTACATATTTACCATTGTATCAAAAATTAGCTGCTTTTAGTTGTATTTGAAGAAATTAACAGTGTACTGGCAAAAATATGATGTCAAATTAAGTAAAAAAAAAAAAAAATTAAATTCCATGTCAGGTTTTTTAAAAGAGCTTAGGGAAACTAATTCTTTCTCTGAGATTTCTGATACATTTACATGTAGTTTTGTTGTATTAGGGAAAATGTTGGGGTAAAAACTAACCTTCATGAAGAGTGTAAAATAATGTATGATTAGTCTTTGTAAATCATTAAGTGACAGAGGATACTGTAAAGAGTTCATGAATGAATTGTTAAATTAAGTTTATTTGGTCATATGTCTATAAAGAATAGCCAGAAAGCTTTCTAAAGAACAGGCAGTAAAACTTACAGTAAACAGGGCTTCAAAGAGTGACCATGCTCTCTGAAGAGTCTGTTTTGGGGTTTCATGTTTCAAAAACCATTTTCTACCAGACAAATAATTTTACTAGTATGTTGTGTAGTGGTTTAACGTATTTCTTCAAGTCTTGCATGTGCAGAAGAGAAATAGACCTTTTTTTCCCCCTTATATAAAGGTATCACAGAAGCTATCCTAAGATGAACACTTTTCATTTTATTTAATAGAAAGTAAACTACTTTGCTCTCCTACATTTGTAATAATCTACCTAAGTCAAAAGCTGACATGTTATTTTTGGATATGAGATACTGAAGAAAAAATTGCACTACCAGAAAACTGGATGAAGTGCATTTAAATTGGAAGCAGTAGTAGGTCTTATGCCATAGAATTGTTGTGAAAACCACAAACAGAATTGCTGGAAGGTGTATTCTATTATCATTGGAGAATTTGGAGCAGGGGGTACAAGAATCCAATAACCGAATTGCCAATTAACAGAATATTTTAGAAATGAGTTAGTAATTATGCAGTTTGGTGTTTAAGTGGCTGTTTATATATGTAAACATTCATTATTCTAGTATTTGCCAACTATTTTGATACAGACTCACAAAATTATTTAATATTTGTTTTATAATACTATATAATGATCTCTGGGCTTGTAGGTGAAAGTATCAGACCTTTTTCCTCTGAATAGTGTTATTCAGAATGAGAAAAATTTCTGACATGCTCGTATATGTTTAGTAGTTAAGTTTAAGGCAAAAATATAGAAAAATATTAGTATTTTTCCATTCAGGCTTTTTTATTTTTTTATCTTTATTCGGTGTTTGCACAATATCTGCAGTATTTGTCTGTGATAGTACTCTCAGCAAATGTTATCCAAATAAATTTTTATGAAATTACTGATATTTTGATTTTTTGTTTATCATTTGGAACTATCATATCATTGAGATTCACTGATGTTTATTTATCTTCTTTAAACTATAGTTTCCTATATTGATACAGCAGTTGCGTGCAGCCTCCAGCTGGGATATGTAAGTAACAACTAATTTAAATTAATATGTTCAAGTAAAGAATTGTCACTGAATTCTATTAAATCTATTTGTTAACATGTTATTTGAGGAGTGTTTTAGCTCATCAGACTGCTGTGGTATCTGACTGGCAGTATGACGGTGGATATAAAATGGAATTTTCTCAGCATTGAATTAATATATTGCTTCTCTACAGCACCAAAGATTATACAAAATCTCAGAAATTTTATGTAGATATTATATAACTTAGTGTATCAAATAGTTACTTAAAATCACTGAATAAAATAACTCCATATCACAATAGAGTAAAATAACTGATGGCAGCTTTTTCTTCCAATACCTGTCGGGAATTGTTCAATGTGATAGTGCCCTCTGCTGCTTGTATCGTAAACACTGATTTTATTATTCCAATTTTTTCCTTCAATGAAACATTTAAAACTGATTTGCCGATACAGATTTAATTTCTGTTTTGTCAACTATCCTGAAAAGTCTAAATTATCTGTAGGGGTTTTCTGTATTATATAAAAACTGAACATGAGCATTACTATTAGTAATCCTAACAAACTAAAGAAGCTTCACTCTTCAGAGCTAGAGGAAAGAAATGTCTTTATGCATATATTTACTGCTAAATTGGGCTGAAACATTGAAATAACTTGTTGATACAAAGCAAATGGAAATGAGAAGAAAATCTGAGCTGTAAATAGGATGGCAAATTTTTCTTGCCCTTAGTAACCTGTGTAGAATATAAAGAAGATATAATTGTTTTTGTAGTATTTTGTAAATACTTTTTCTGCACCTACAAAATATTTATTTGATACACAGACGTGCTAACGTTGCTCGAGTGATTGGTTTACTGGCGTTACACACATCTGAACTTGGAGAAAATGTACCTGTTTCTGAGGTAATTTTCCTTTCTTTTTTTTTAGCAGGGAGTTTTGTTAATGCTTTTACTATTTATGTGAGAAGCTTTCACAGCTTTTTTTGTTTTGAACCCTGCTTTATTTTTAACTCATATGTGTAGAGTGTAATATAATCAATTAATTAGATGTATAAATTTACAAGCTTATTCTATGCAGTTGTAGTTCTGATCTTTACTAACCTGTGACCACCAATGATAAAATAGATTTTTTTTCCCCTTTTCATAAAATCAAGTAGTCACTGTCATATTTCTTGTGCACGTAGAAAGAAGAAACTGTTGACACATTTGGTTATCCTGAAATGTAATCATTGTAATTAGTATAAAAATAGTACAACTGATTCTTAGAGATCTTTTTTTCAGAAAAAATTTATTGAGATGAGACTAATTTGAGGTTTCTCACAGTTCTTGAAGATTGTGTGTAATGAAGGGCAAGTAATTTTTTTTGGAGAAGAAAAGTATTTTTAATTCTTGTTTGTTTTTACATGGTCAGTAGTTGAAGAAATGGAAGACTGATAAGAGTAAGTGGTCTTACTGTCCTTTTCTTATGTGTGACATATGCACACAGATTGTGAAATCTTGACAGAATGTGCTATTTAATGTCTGTTTCAAGTGTGATTGTGGCATCATTTCTACTTCATGAGGTGAAGCCAGCACTTGAATTTAATGGATGTTTGAATGTAAAACTTCTAAACACAAGCTGTAAATATGCCTGTGTGCTGTGCAGATCTGGCATGTGGGAAGATACAGTTAGTGGTTAATGCCCGACTTTTTTGGAAATGCAGCTAAGGAAGTTTTTGGTGGTTTAGGTACCTCTGGTTTCTTCTTAATGAATATTAGAAATTATTGTGATTATCGTGCTATGTTGCTTAACATTCCCATTCTTGAGTGAAAGCTGAACTCAAAACATTATTGCTTTTATCTAGGGTTTGCTGTGTGTTTTGTAAAGTTCCAAAGTGGGGCAAAAGTCCTCATAGTTACAGTCATTGAAGTTTGGTCAAAGTCTTTCAATACTGACAGTTGCATGACAGTTGAATTCCAGGTCACAATTTAAATGTGCTCTTTTATGTGCCAGATTTTGTTGATATTTAACTTTTTAAAATTCCAGTGAAAATACTCAAAAGTAATGTTGAGATGTCCATATAGCTTTTGGCTTCAGGTGTTTGTTCAGGTGGTTAGCACTAGTGTGTTTACCAATAGCTTCCCTAACTTCCCAGTTTTCATCAGAAAGCACATATCTTAGTCAGCTTTCTTATTTAAAAGCAGTAGATTGAAGTAGTTATACATTGAACTGTAATATTATTTTGTTCAAAATGTTTCCAGTGCTTTTTTTTAAATTTGAACATACAAGTCATTCACAAATGGAATTTAGCATTTTTAGAAGTATCTGTATACTTCAAAAACCAATTTAGGTGCAAGACCAGTGACATGTAAACTGAAGGACTAGAAAGGAGAATTAACTTTTATTTTAACTTTCTGGCCCCATTCTTATGTTAATTAAAATTAGTTTTTATACACAGTCATTGAGAAAATAAGGATTTTTTTAAAAATTAACAAGTCTGAGTTAAAAATGCATCTACTGTGCTTTGTTTAATGACAGTCATTCCAATTTTTTTCTCTCAAAGTAATATCTCTGAACTAAAAATATTTTAGTGCTTACACAAAATTAGAATGAGGGAAAAAACATTGAATTCTAATATTTTCATGTCTTCAAATTTATTTTTGCATATATAATGTAAAATCAAATAACTGTAGGCAGTACACAAAACTTATTAGCTCATTTATAGGAAATGTAGGAAGGAGTAATTTAGGAATTTCTCATCTACAGAGTTGTGTTCCCCTCTGCTCCCTTCAGAGGAACCTGTGAGCTGGTTGAACATTCTTGTTAACTCTCAGCTATTTTATATTGTGTGATGCTTAAAAAAACCCACCATAAAGCAAACCTTTCTATCAGCATTATATACAGAATTAAATACAATGCTGTAATTTATCCTCATATATGAACCATCTGATGCTCCAGGTAAAGTTTATTGGTGGCTGTTGTGATTTAGGAAATGTCAAAACCAAGCTGTAGCTAGTCAGAACAACATAATGTGAAACGACACTCTGTGATCCAGGCCTTACAGTCTGAAGATTTAAGAGATCTGTCTATTGGTAGGGGGGTTTTGTATTTTCTTTCCTCTTCCATTCCTAGTAACTTCTAATACTGTTTGACTTTTTGACCTGTTAAATAGAGGTGATCTCCTTTACCTCCAGAATTTGTTCCTAAGTGTGAGAAGTTGGTTGAGACCTTGTGAAAAAGTGATTCTGAAATTATTTTTGCCCCATATGTGTACCATGCTATTTATATCAAGATTTCTTTATAGTTTTTATCACTCAGTCACGGCCCCTTGGCAGTTTTTTCGTTACCTCATTATATACTCATCACTTATTTATGATTTCTTTCGTACTTTTAAAGTAGCACAGGACCTAGTAGAGACTCGTGCAGGTTGCCACTGCTGGTCCTTACATATTAAAAGCTGTCTCTTTTTTTCTACCCCCTACTGCCTTCTACCCAGGTAGGCATTTATTTAAGGATAGTTCCTCTATCTTTGAGGTTGAATCTGTACCATTACATTTTTGTTGTTGTTAAAATGGTTTTATAAATAGTAGTAGTATTAAGCCTTGAAGAGGCAGGAAACTTCAGGAAAGAAAAGAAGCCTCATCTTCCTTTTACAGGTTAAAGTAAACTTTCATGTACTGCATGCCAAAAGCCTTTAATTTGTTTGTCTTTGAAGAATTAATGTTTTGGGGTTTTCTTAAAGTTTTTTCACGCAGTTGGGGAACAGCAGTTTCCTTTGAATGTAACCACCAGAGGTCACTAAAACACAAAATAAAATGCAAGTAAACTACTGTTTCACAGACTAGACAAGTGTGGAACTGTGTACTATCTTTATTCTGCTGATGTATTCGAGTATGTAGGTCATATTAGAAAAAATTAGAATAAATGAATATTTATATCTGTAAATTCAATTGCAGTTGATCTATTTCCAGTTAAGTATTTTTAAGAAGTATATTGCATTGATTAGAAAAAATGACACTGATCTTAGAATACAGTAAGGGAATTGATCTCTTGTATAATTGCAGATGAAGACATTTTATGTGCAATTTCTTCTATTGTACAGCTGCAATAAAAGATTTTAATGGGTCATATTTTTTTCCTGACTTAATATAATTTTTTCCCCCATGGAATTGCCCTTTATAAATCTGAAATATAATTTGCTCTTATTTATTTCTAGTTATCTTAGGAAAACACCTACACTTTAAAGTTTTATTTTTGTATTTAGATTTTGAAACTGGTCATTAAAATTCAATGAAAAAGCACCATTCTTTCCAGGATTCTGTTCTTCATCTTACAGGAAACAAATCCTTCCATAGTTAGGAAGGCTTGTTTCCACGTATATCTAATTTGGTGTATTTATTAACAGAAGTGATTGTCCTTTCCTTTCTATGAATATACTGGGCCCTCTGCCACCTAGGATGCAGCCACTCTGATGTGACATTTCAGACTCAGTCTATTACTTTACTAAGACATGATAAAGCAACTTAACAGTTTGCCTCCATGTCGGGGAGCAATGTCCTTCTCTGTCTGGTGGGTTACCACCCTGGAGTCATTGTATGCCTGGCTTTTTTGGTGGCAGAATCTAGTCCTTTTCCTTACCTTTTTCAAATTTGCTAATTGGGAATATCAATCTCACACTATGGCCTAGGCAGTTGTGCCTGTGTTATTAACAGACCTGGGTCCACTGCTCTACTGAGTGTTTAAAGGCTTCAGAGAACCTGCTGCAGCCTTCGCACTGCAAGCTTCTTTGCAAAGCCTTTGGCTTAATGTATTCCACGGCCAAATTAATAAACTAAATATCCCATATGGACGACAACAGCATATCAGAGTATCTCCATAATATTGAGCTTTGATTCCTTTGTCAAAGTGGCAAAATATCCAGATTTCTGTTTTCATCCAGATTGAAACTCCATATAATTTGAGCATTTTTATTTCTGACGTTTTATTAGAGTACAATTTAGTGGTTGTTTTTCCCAGCTGGAAAGCAGCTGTATTGTTACAGGTGCAGTTTTATGACCTGTAAACTCTTATATATACTCTGGCTAGCTGATTGTGTCTACATTGTTCAAGGTCTAGTTTGTTGTCATTCAAATTCATACAAAATGCCAATTTTAAGTCATGTTCCTGGCTTACCTCTCTGATAACTTGCATTTCTAGGCCTGTCCATGTCTGCCCATGTTGCAGTGAATTTCAAATAAAAATGGTTTGATTCGGCCATTTATTCCAAACCTATTTAGTTTTAATGTTGTTTTATTGTAAAATGACTTTTTATGTCTTCTCACAAATGATAATAGTTTTAGTGTGTCCTTGTTTTCTCCAAGGGCCCTTTCCTTGTTTTGATCTGATAGCTCTTATGTGGGAAAAAAACCAACACACAACAAAACCCACCCGAATTTAAAAAATCTGAAGGCAGGTGATAGAATCTGTAGGAGAGTGTGTGTGTATTTACACATGTTCATATACACATGTATTTTGTAAATTGCTTAAAACCCTACAGTTATCCTTCTGACATAATCAGGATTGTCACTTAATACTTTGGTAATAGTGAGAGGGGGTTCCATTTAAGTTTTTGGAGTGACTTCTAGTAACCTTTCAACCTCTATAATAAATTTATTCAATTTATTTTCAACAACCCGGTTCACTGAATTATAACTTACTTGCCTGGGGCACGTGGCAGGAAAACAAATGAAAAACTGACATTTCTCAGGTAAATTAGCAGAAACTCATGGTGTGTTTGAGAAAAGTTCTGCTGAATTAATAAATATAAAATGAAAATATAATTAAATTAACAGTGAATATGTCAAGTATGGCAGTTCTGGATCGTTGGAGAAAATATTAAGACCTTTTATCGTAATTGAAGATTCTCCTTTTTCCTCTCTCAAAAAATTATTTTTATCAACCCAATTAATTGGGCTTGTGTTGTATTTGAAGTCCAAACCAAGCTGGTAGTAGAAAACAAGGAAATTTTCAACTAGGAAGGAGAAAACATACATTGCTGATTGCAGGATTAAATCACTTTTTGCAATTTTCTTAAATTAATTGCCTGACTGAAGCAAAGACTCTACCATTTAAAAGACATTTAATTGATACTGTTTTCGTAGTCCATTAAATTTACTCTATTTTCTTTGAGAGATGAAATAGTACATTTTTCCATTAAAATTTTATCATTGGTGCTGCCAGTATATGTGTTTGTAATAGTCTTCAATTTCATTCTTGTGATAGTAGAACTGCTGTGTTGTTTTTGGTTTTTTTCTACAAGTCTGTTATTTTTGGGATGATGAAGATCTGTGCCCATAGGACCCTTTCCTTCAGCAGATAAATATCTGTATCTCTGGAAGTGAAATGTATATATGTCATATTTGTCATATACACTGGAGATACATTTGGGGTGTGAAAGGCTGGGTGAACTAGATGGAATATTGTTTCTGTAGTTAAAATAACTTAGCAGGAACATTTTCTTTTCTGTGAAAGAAGTGAAATATTTGCTTTCCTTACATTGCTACAGTATCAGCAGAACCATCAAATACACACAGAAAATGAAATGTGCAGTTGGCATTCTGTCTATGAGCAAGAGAGACCACATGGAAAAAAATTTGTGCCTAAGCTTCTTGACATGAAACAAATTATTTTTTCCATTAACTTTAGAAAACACATGTAAGGCCTTAAATATTTCTTGACATAATTTTGATATTGTTTGTGTGATGTTTGCAAAGTCAGATCATCTAACATTGCAATTCTTTGTGGCATACTGTAAGTTCTTTTTTTTTTTTTAATTAAAGCTTGACATAGGTGAGAATTTGCTTTTAATATATTTTTGGTACTTCAATTTTTTTTTGCACCAACCAACTGCGGGTCTATGCAAGTTATTGTACAATTTGCACACTGAACTGTTTAGTTCTTCCAACTAAGTGCATACCTTAAAAAATTAACCTAAATGAGAGCCCTCCTTCCTTTTGTCTTGCACTTGCCAATTAATCAAATCATAGACTAGGAACAGAAGAAAATAATCCAGCCTTTTCCTCTAAAGCACACACTTGCTTGATTGACACAACTGGGCTACAGCATGTTTTTGTGATAGAAATTGCACACTGGTGGTAGCTGAAAAGCCTAATTTCCTGATGTCTTCTGATTGCTGCACTAAAAGACACTCAAACCAGACTCAGTGTTAGGCAAGATCACTTGTTTATTAGTTGTAGTCCTAGCTTTTCCTCTAAATACCAGACCTTTCAGCTATCATCTGGGGAAAGAAAAAAAGTAGTTTTAGTCTGAAACACATGTAAAAAAGAATTCTGTAGGGAAGTACTGTTGTTTCATCCCGTTCGCATCTTCTCTGAGCAGAATGAAGGGATTTGCAGTAGATTGCCTCAAAGGGAGCTAATTGCAAAGAAAATTTGTGGAAAATCCCCTATATTTTTTTTTTTTTTTAATATGAGATATTCTGTGTAGAAATGATCAATCTAAAATATTCTACATGAATGTTTTATTGCTGGGCATTGGTCTTTGGGTGTCATCAGCATGGCTTCTAAGAAGTGGGTAACAGGCCCACCGCTTGGAAGAAGATGATGACTTAGAGTAACTTCAAATCAATTTATGAATAAAGTAAAAACAAGGAAGAGAACAGGAAAAAAGAAAGAAAAATATCACTTCATTGGATGTTCCTGACAACCCTTATTCTGTGGAGACTGATTTCTAGTTTCAGTTTGCACCTCTAGATGTAAACCAGCTTTGGTTGGTTGCCACTGGCCTCAGTTCTGAAGGCAGAAATCTTTGGTTTTTGGGCTCCTGAGCAATCTTTTTCATTCCTTGCCCTAGGCAAAAATGAAAGCAATTTGCAGTTTGAGGCAAATATTTTTACCTGGTTCTTCCTGTCATTAAAAAGCTTCAAATTTAAGGGCCGGGGTGGAAATCAGATGCATTCATGAACATCTGCAACTGAGCTCACATAATCATACGACTTTCATGACAGACTAGAAGAAATAACTTTTTTTTTCTTAAAAATAAAAACCAGCAAACAAACAAACTCCAAAGCTTGTTAACAGTACTTTTACATGCATTTTTGATTTGTTAGTAAACATAATAGATTTATGAGGTAATTGCTACTATTTGTTTCTTATTTTATCCCTTTGGGACCCTGAATTGTTTCCAAAGCAAGTTGAACCTCCTTTTGAGTTTATGCCATCTGGTTTGGCTACTCATCTACTAAGACCTCTTCCTCCAGCAGTTATGGAAAAGTTGAAAAGATAAGAGTTTTTGTAATGAATCAATTTTGCATTGTATTCCACTTGGAAAAGTGTTACGCCTCCATCTTTTATTGTTCCATAGTGGAGTTCTAGAGGAGTTGCAATATGTTTTTCATTATCTTTCTTTCCCCCCCGCCCCACCTCCCCACGCATTCTGGAGAGCAGTAATGTCATGTCCATAGTCTGATGGGCAGACTTCTCTTCAGTCCTCCTTACTTTATGACCCAGTTTGAGTTGAGGTGATTAGAGAAAGCTGGTAGTTTTTTCTTCTCATGTACCCTTTTAAAGCTGAGTACTTGGTATGAATATTACTCTGGTTTCTTTTCTGGTTAGTGGCAATAAAACCATGGCATACTTTCTCAACCTGGTGAGAGTGCTTTTCTCAGAGGAAAGTCAGATTGCTTTGCCATTACTTGCCCACATTACATGATGTGTATGTACTCACAAGAAAATGAACTAAAAAATAATTTCCATTATGCTCGAGGCATAGACAGCTTTTATCCCTGTAAGGGTTTGCGGAATTACAAATGTATTTTAATTTCCACTAATACCTGCAGACAGTCATACCAATAGATCAAAGATGTAATAATATTGCAAGTATTACTGTACATTGCCACTCTACAGCTTAAGGAATAAAATACCTTCTTTTTTTGAATATGCTCTAATTTTCACTTCTGGACTCTTGAAACTGTAGGGAAACCTCTAGATACAGCTTGAAATAGATTGAGAATCTGCCACAGGTAATAGATCAACTCCACACATTATTGTTGTAAATGAAGGCAATGATTGTCTATCCAGATATGAAACTTTCTTCTTTCTTTTTTTCTAATAGCTATACTATATCTATTCAGTTTGGCAGCCAGTGTAAAAGGTGTAGATAATTTATTAAATTTAAGATGCTTTTACTAGACAGTGTATGACTTGCAGTTCATTACTATCTACTTCTATGAAAGGGAAGATGTAGGCAGGTTGAAAAGAAAAAGAATGTACTATAGATAAGAAGGAGACTTTATTTGTCAGTCTGTGGTTAAAATAAATTTGATTTTTCTGTTGTGCATTTTCCCCCACACACTGTGGTACTTTCTTAACCTAAAATTTATACCACCCTTTAACATTGAATCAAAGTGTCTAGGAAGATTTTTTTTTCAAGTCATATTTTTGCTTATGAAAGGATAAAAAATATTTTAAATCTTGTACAAATCACTATTGTCAAAATTAGAAGTGTCCTGTCAAGAGCAGGAAACAGTTTGTCTTCCTCCTTTTAGGTAATTTAAAATGTGTTTGTGAAATGATAAACACTTTATATTATATAACATTAAATATATTTTATAAAAATATTTGTGTTTCTGTATAGTTGTGATTATAATACAGAAAATGAATCACAACTTCCTGTTTCATAGCTTCCATTGCAGAGGACACAAGAAGATCTTAAATAGGTTATTGGCACAGACACTGTGCCAGTTCAGTATTCTGTGAACCCTGTTTCCTGCACTTGTATAATATTTGATTATTTAATTGTGTTCAATGAAGGGAGGGAAATCATAGGGCAATTCTGTACTGTGTGTGCTCTCTAGAAAAAGTGAGGCCATTATCTGAGTGTGGTAAATAAAGTCTTGTATATAAGAGTAATTATTTCATGTTCAGTGCCATCTGCCATAGTACTTCATTCTTGTTACGGATCTTCTTATAGTTACTAAAATTAACCCTTAATGGACAAATGTATTTTAATATATAAGAACTATAAGATTTCAGGCAACTGCTGTTTCTCTTTAACAAAGGTCTAACAATTTTAGCACATCGGTCACTAACAGCTCAGATTTCTTCAGACACATCTTCCCTCTTGTTTAATAAACAATTTATTTCAAATAAAAACTTGAGTTTATTGCAGTGTTGACTAGATTTTTGGCAGGTTTTTTTTTAATGCACAAGAAAGGAAATTACTTCTTAATTTTAATTTTGTTAACTCAGTTTTACCTCTTTTTTCATTCATATATGAGAAAAGAGTAGGAACTGGAATATGAGAATAATTACTTCCTTTTCTTTTCACTTTAGAATAAAAATAATAACTAGAATCTCTTCAGAATAAAAATAATAACTTGTCCTGGAATCTTGAAGGAGAGTGAGAAACAATAATTTGTGTTCACCCATATGAAATATTTTCTTGGATTTAATTTTCATTCATTTTAAATCTTCAATTCTTAATTTTAATGACCAACAAACGAAAAAAACCCAAAACACAGAAGATGGATAATCTACGCAGTATATTTAATGTTAATGACTGTTTTGTTAAACTTCAACTGAGCAGTAAGGCAGCCAAACAGAACTCAGTACACGTGAATATAGTGAATACGTAATTTACTACACACAAAGGTTAAATCATGGGGTTGTTTAATAGAATGTAGAATTTAGAAAATTGTAGGGCCACACACATAAATGTATTTAGATAATATGTCATCAAAATTTACCTAAATTGGTATATTATATTGACCATGCTTTGGGAAAACAACTATTGCAGGCGCAAACCAGTATTAGTGTTGATACAGGGTTTTCTGCTGGTTGAGATTCGTCGTTAAAACTGATAATTTTGGGCAGCCTGCCTTGGTCCTTTACAGCAGATGTGCAAATTGATTTGTACTTTCTTCAAGTTCTGCCTGCAAACAAACAAGCGTAACTTACTTGTCATGATGATTTGATGTCTCTAGCTAGTCTGCTGGAACTATGGTCAGCAGCTCGTGTTACCACACAGTTCATCAGTTTTGGATAGTTAAATACTAGCTCATGGCAGGTTCACCCTCAGTCTGAAGAGGCAAAATTGAGGGATGTTAACTGGGTATGTGTAATCTCTGTTAATGCCACAGTGAGAAGGTACTTTTAATGGTCCTGATTTCACAATCAAAGAGGTTCTCAAAATATATTTCATCACAAAAGCAAGAATGATTCTGTATCGCTGTAGAAAGGAAATCTAATAAAGGAGAAAATGCTGTCATTATGTGTTCATCATTTAGCGCAGAATTGCACTTGAATCAACTTGACTACTACTTTCTCAAGCTGACATACTAGAATCTTTAAAACCTACTGATACATTAATTTCTTAAATATGAAAGTAAAGTTCTCTCTGGAATGGCGGATAATTAACGTCCCTGAATTAAATTTGTAGAACTGCTCTGAAAGCAGTTAAGGAAAACAGTTAATGACCATACCACTACATTAAAAAAATGGGGGCAAGGTCAAAGTTTGTTTAGTAGATCTTTTTGCTTTGATTTGAAGACTGCATTTCCAGTTTTGATGTGATTTTGCTGTACAAAGATTGGAGTTATGAAGCTGCTAAGGTCAGAAGGTGAAGTAAAACAAGGGAAGTTGAGGATAAAAACTTGGTGCTCCAAAGAAGAAAAACTGCTTTACTTTTGCATGGGAAAGTGATTTCTTACTAGGTCACGTGCACAAGATGAATCAAATTTTCTAATTTCTTTCCACCTCCTCTTTATAAATAACACATCTACACACACACACACACACACACACACACACACACACACACACACACACACACGTGTATGTATGTATGCTTTGCATACAGAAATTCATGAAATACAAAAAACCTAAAATGATATGGCCAGTTCTTACACAGTAAGTCACCTGTAAACCTAGAGATCAGGAGACAAAACTTTATTAGTTCCTATCCTTTGATATAATATCTACACAAAAGACATCATTAGAGGTTTCTTGTTGTTTGTTCTTTTTGTAACCTGATGGTGAGAACTTTCAGATCTTCTGACAGAAACACAGGAACAGCAAGTAGGCATTTTTTTCCCTGGCAGATCTATTTCTATTGCTCTGAAGGAAATGAAAGAACAGACAGCTGATAATTTGTCACCGTGACTAATTCCTCATTGCATTTTTCTCCATATTGCATATATAATGTTTTGTAATAATTATTTTTTCTTTTTCTCAATGCTTACTAAATCCCTTGGAAATGGCTCTTTAGCACAAATGAAGAGTGTATCAGTAAGATGGCATTTGAGATAAAGCTTTTTACCTTCAGCAGTATGTTTTGCTTGACAAAATACGTGTGTTGTTCTATTGATTGATTTTTTTAATTTAGGCAATTACACTTTTAACCGAACTAATCAGAGAGAACTTCAGAAACAGCAAATTGAAGCAATGCTTTCTACCAGCACTTGGGGAGCTGCTTTACCTCATAGCCAGCAAGGTAAGACTGCAAATGATCCTTACAAATTTGGCAAATGTGAAAACATTTCCCATGGAAAAGTAGACCAAAAAATCAAATTACTTAGTCATTTGTATAGTCAACAGATTCTGATCCTTCTGTCTTCTCTAATACTTATTCTACTTTAACAAACATGCTAGTTTGATTGTTTACTTCATCTGAGATTAATTAAACAGCATTCTTCAAGTGTAGAATTTTAACTTCATAAAAGGATTTAATCAACCACCGTAAACACTGCTGGCCTTCAAGTGGCAGATCTAAGCATTCGAACATCTAAACTAGAGATGTTGATTAAACGGGATGTATCAGGACAGCTTATAATATCAATAAATCAGTATATTAGTGTATAGATATATCTAGTTCATATTAGATCTTATTGTAGCATGGTTGGATCCACAGAACTGCGGAAAAGGAAATGGAATGATCCTGACTAATTCCAAATGGACTTGTGTTTATTCCTGATGAAAACTGATTTAAACCTTCAGTCTAGAAATAGCAGATTCACATTAAAAGTTACATTAATAGTAGATTCACGTTAAAATCAGAGGTTATTTGTAGAAAAGGAATACTGTTAATATTAACAATTGAAGTTGAGAGCCCCTTTAAACCATCACATCTTGGCTTCTCTGAACCCTTTGTATTATCTGCATTATCTAATAGCTCTGAATGCTGACACATTAGTGTAACAAGTGAGTTGGTAATGGAGTGAAAGTAGCAAATGAATCATTACTTTGGCTTTAGTTTTGCGCTGAACTTCCAAGTTCTGTTTTCTTTATCCTCTAGCTCCTTTGCATGTTCCACAAGATGTAGTGGTTGTCTTGGTTTTTGTAGAATAACAAGCATTGTCCTATTTTCATTGGACAATTGCCAAAGTATTTGTCAAATACACGCTCACAGAACATATAATGAGAAACTAGGTTCTGAAAAATGCATCCACAGTCCCAGTTTATGTTTTAATACTGTCTCAGTTTTCCTCAGGCGAAAGGATTTGTACCTGCTATCATCAAACAAACTTTAAACTCCAACTTGAAAATTATATTTGGCGGGAATATTTTGCATGGCCTGATTTTATTTCGAAATTAAACTCTGATAGCTGAAACAATTCTGTTAACACTGGTTATATAACACCAAAATGATTTGCACAGGTTTTTCCTTCTGAAAATGTGAACTGACAAATTTTTGAGTCTGTGTATGAACTTTGCAATCTTTGAAGCATGACAATTTGCGTATAAATGGCAACTCTGTCAGGTTTCAAGGTTGGTTTTATACATATATATATATATACACACACACACATATATATGTTAGTGGGTTACATTATGTTATAGCTAAGAAATTATTAGAGTATAGGAATAAATATTTGGACACGTGTGAACTCAAGACACCGTGCCATGGTAAAATTTCAAAAATATCAGTGTGATTTGTATGCTTGGAGATACTTCAACTTTTAAGAAAAGCACTTTTCATTTTTCTATTCTATATGTATTTGTCTTCAGAGTACTGTAGTGTTGTAGGCATTTTGTTGCTCATTAAACTGCTGAGCAGTAGTGCTGAATGACCTTGCCAAGATCATATAGCAAGTCAGGGGTAATACAATAAATCAAACAAGAAAGTTTATTGCCAACTTATATCTTTAAACAGCAAAGCCTTATGACTTGATTAATAAAGAAAAATAAATCATAACTGCATCTAATTCATTAAGGACAAAACCCTTGTTTTTCTTGTTTCCTTCCATTTTGTGCTTTCTTTGGCCCGCTTGATTGTTTTATCAAACTGCTAAATATTTTCATTTAAACTGTAAGTTTTTGAGGGCATGTCTGATTTTATTTATTTGTTTATTCCCTCTGGGGTTTTGTGAAGTATTTCTAGGGCCAGCCACAAATTTAATATTAAATAATGGTAAAGGTTATTTCTTTTTCACATGAACATTTAGTAAATCATAAATTATCAAATACTTAAAATCAAGTTCAGCTGTTTAGGTGCAGGTTTATTAATTAGGTAAAATACAGGGTCACTGTTTGCCACTTCTATGACTTAGAAATACTGGGAAATGTCCAGATAATTGTAATGGTCCTGTGCAATCCTAAACTCTTGATATTGTGTGTGTACTTGCATATGAGATCTCGTAAATAAGATCTTACACTCCATCTCTGCATTTTTATTCCAAACAGAAGCCAAGAGCAATTCACAAGTAGCATGAGCAGACTCCAGGGAGCATGTTCTGATACTCTTGAGTGGATTGCCTTGGGGGAAAACTTTCAAGTTCTGTGTAATATTTTTATTCATTTTGTGCTGTTTGTGTTATTAGGGCGCAGAACCTAAAGTTTAATCAAAATCAACATGGGCTGTGAGCAAAAAGTAGGAAGATTCCCCAGTGTTTGGTGATATATTTAAGTTTATTAAGCATCAAATGGTATACATTATGTTTAGGTAATTAAGAATGGTACTAAGTTTCATAGCCCTTTTGCCTTATTTAATTTCTAAATAGAGATTAAACCTTGCAGAAAGTCATTAATCAGTTTGAAGAATGGAAGAACTATTAATGTTTTAGGACTGCGTAATTTCTTAAGGCTTTTTATTTTATAGTACCTTTAATATGTATGGTTACAAAAGACCTTGAAAGAATTTCTGGTTAAATGAGGTGAATACAGTGAGAAACAAACCCATGCTAGTTCCACCATATATTGTCATTTTAACTCTGTTTTGACTCCTAGTCTTGTACTGCCTCTTCCAGGTAGAAAAGATTCCACTTTTGTCTGTTTGAAAGTAAACCACCTTTCCTTTCTTGAAACTTGGACTGTGTTTTCTTAAACTTATACACAGTTCCTTGGAAGGCAAACTGTGATTACTTGTCAGCGTGTTCTTACTCAGATGAGATGGAGGAGGTGGAAAGGACTGGATCTGATGTGTCTGTTGAAGGTCAAGCCATGCTTATTGTTACTGTTTCTATTGTCCCATACCTCCTGATACAAAGTTAGCAGAAATAAAGCTTACAAATGGGAGATTTAACAAACTCATTTTCTCTATGGATATATGTGGCAAATAAAGTTTTGTTTTCAATGAAGAAGGAAAATTAATTTTACTAGACAATTCAGTAATAGTCTTCCATGCTAATTTGCCATGCTTTGTTAAATGCCTGAAATGATCCTATCATATATGTTGAATTACTGTAAGCCACTCAGAAATCAGCAGATTTAGAAAGTATCATTTGTTTCTGCATCATTAATCCCCACCTTGCCCATCCTATGCCTTTTATTAAAACCAGTTAATTAAAAAATAATTTGAGAATATAATTAGTAGAGTTCAAGAATTGTATAATTTCTGAAGAAATTCTTGCTTGTCATCCTTTGTCTTCTTACTAAAACAAGTTCCTCATGATTTCATGGCCTGTCATCTTCACATCATCTAATGCCTATTATTTCCCACTTTCTTTCCCAAAAGAGGCTTTATTTTTTCCACTTGCTAATAGTTCTGTGTTACTAGCCTGGATATGGAAGTTGTTGCATTTAAATCTCAGTGATATCCAAGTGTCTCCTTTTAAACTTAAAATTTTACAATAGGCTATTGCAGGGACAGGGGGAAGTGAAGTTCACTTCTAATGGAAGAATTAAGCCCCTATGCAACTAGTAGTGAATTAGCCTCTCTAATAGGGTGATTTCAAGGAAATACATATTAACATCTTGGAACAGTGTTCATATGTGTTGAAGGCTATACCATACAGTAAATTTTCTTAAATACTTTATATGACTTTGAGCATTTTTTTCAAAAGAAAGTTTACTTTTTCTTTTTTTTTTTTTAAACTACCAAAAAAAATTAATTTTGTTTGTTTGGTATAATTAAATCACATTTAAAGAGAAGCATTTCTAGTCTTAATAGTCAGTTGTCTCTTTCTGAAGTACTCAAAGTGGTTGAGAGGAATGAAAGAACAGACAATTTCTTGTGTCTGTGTGAATTAGAATGAATTGATGAAATGCAGAAATATTAGGACAAATTCTGTTATGGATTTTGGAGACTATTTAAATAAGCTAATAAAATATCAATCTCTGTGTTGCACATGAAATAACATTAAATAGTAATAATGTCCTGAAATTTAATATATTGAATTGCATATGTTAATTTGAAATGTGTATAATATGAACCTTACTAAGAACATGCTACCCATTTTTTTTTGTGACTGAGATTGTTGTGATTTTTTGATTTAATCAATTGTGCCCTTGGCTTCATTTCAGGAGGAAAAAGGGGAGCACCCCAGGGAGTGCTGGGCTGTTCCCTCAGCTGCTTACACGGTGCTAATGAGGTGTCTTCGGGAAGGGGTAAGGCTCTTTCATGGTCCTCAGTAGAATTTCTCCACAGTAATAACCCTTTAGGCATTGCGTGAGGATTGTAGCCTGCAGCACTGCAGTACCTTGTCAACCAAGTATTGCTCTTGAATTTAAATAATCATAAGACCATGACCTAAGCAGGGGATTAATGCAGTGTTGTTCTCTGTACGTTCAACTTTTATGTATTGCTGCTTGTGTTGGGGGAAATGGGATAGTAAATATAAATTGCTGTTAATAAATGTGAAATTTATTAATGATGTAGGCATCTTTTGAGAAATGTTCTGACAGTTTGTGCTGCCCTCTTGCAATTTGATTTTCATACATCTTTGTAAATCTTTGAGCAAGATTTAAGTTTCTTTCTTGAAGTGGATGATATACAGTTTTTTAAAACTGCATTGTTATCCTACTGGCTTGTCAGCATTCTTTTGAGGCAAAAAAGTAGTAGTTAGGTTTATTCTCATACATGTGCTATACTGTGTTCTTCATTGGTTTTGGTGATGGCTTAGCTGTGCTAGAAGAAGGGAAGAAAAATACACATATAGTTCCATTTGTAAAATGAAAAAGAATTGAGTGGAGGGTTTGCATTCACTGTTTGTATGAGACCACCCCACCTGACTTTATTTTTGCCCAAGGCAAAGCTCAAGGCAGAAAACATGTCAGAGGTTGCTAGAAGGTGGAAAGCAAGAGGAAATACCTTTTTTTCTTCCTTTTTGAGATCTTTATTGCCTACAGATTGTGATTAATAAAGAAAGAGCCTAGATGCATTTTAATATCTTCAAACCATCACGTGACCAAGAACACAGGACTGAGTTTGTATTGTCGATGATTTCCAGCTCATAATTAGAGTAAGATGTCACTCTAAGGCACAGTAGTGAGATGCTATTTAATTATAAATTTAGTAATGGAAGACTTGCTTTTTCTGAATATACAGTGTACAGAAACTAAATCAAGACATCCATAAGACACTAATTTATTCCTATAAAATAAAATCCCTTCTTAGTCCTGAAACATGTCAAATTTTTCTTAATAATTTATCTTGATATATTTTTTTCTTGAAAAAATGACACAAAATAGAAATACATTTGCCATGCAATAGTTCAAATTAAATTTAATTAAGCATAAATTCAAAATTATGTCTAGGCTGGCTAAGTATGGCTGCGCATTTCTACACTGAGTTTGTGAGGATGCTCATTTGTAATGTAGATACATATTTTTTAAAACATGTTTGAAGCTCTAAAACAATACAAGACTTTAGGATGGAATGGACCTCTGGAGGTGATCTAATCCAACCTCCTGTTCACAGTAGGTCTAAATAGATCAGGTTGCTCAGGGACATGTCTATTTAATTCTTGAATGTCTCTAAGAACTATGGTCCCACAATATCCCTGAGCAACGTTGGCACCTCCTTCATAAGGAAGGGTTTTTACTTGTTTATGATTGGAGTTTTCACTTATGGCCATTGCCTCTTGTCCTGTGGTTATGCGGCTCTGAAAACATTTGTCACCAGCATTTTGTTACATGTAGGAAAGCTTTGCATTCTTATATTAATAATTAAAAAA
>VWZT01008757.1:123814-135533 GCA_013397055.1 Pachycephala philippinensis
ATTAAATAATGAATTCATTGGAATTATTCTAAGCTCAGTTAAGTAAATTTTACATCAGGATGTTTTCTGAAGTGATTATTGGCATATTGTCTCAGTATTTATGAAAATGGCAGACTAACCTTTTGTAATAAAGTCTGAATAACCACAGTGCATTGTATATGCATTATAAATACTCACTTCTAGTTTTTATTGCCAGTTAAGAAGCTTTATTTGAGGTATTTAGTGAAAATTCAAGAAAATAAAACCAATTAATGTCATTCATTACTGTAGTTTCTATAACTTTGAGTTTTGTAAGGTAAGTCACTGTTCTTGACTTTCATTATGAACTACTCTGAAGTGTTCTTGGATTTCTGAAGTGTTATAAGATTTGTCATTATCAAAGCAGAATTGCTCTCTGAAACAGAACAGTAGAACAGGAAGAAGTTTGAAATATGTGTGTGTCCCTTTTATTTGCCTATAAAGGAACAAAATGTTCATAAAACACAGGTAGTGTCATTTCCACATACCTTCTGTGCCTGAAAATCTAACAGTGACAAAAAAAGTGTATGGGTCAGTGAAAGGAGTTTTAGGGTGATGGAGTAGAAGATTGGGAAAGTCTTTTATCTATAGGGGAATGCAAGTTCAGATTTCCTGCATTTCAGTGTTGTTAACTTTAGACAGAAGCTGATTTTCAACTCAGGCAAAGAAGAGTTTAGTTCAATTATGTGTCAAAATAAGGGAATTGGTACACTCATAACTAAGGAAATTATAGGCTTGATTTGACATGTTTAGTCTTGGTATAATGTTGTGGTCTGTCAGAATGTAGTAAACATTCTGATATTTATTTACTAATCATTTCCAACAACTCTTTCCAACAGTGACACAAAATACCTGTTCCAGGCATCTGTATTTGTCTAAGTTCAACTTTTAAATGTTTGTGTGCAGTCTCTAAGATAGCAGGGTCCCGATTTCTACTGCCTAAAGTGCATGGCTCTTAGAGTTCCTATGTTATCCAGTCATGAAAGATACTTTCTGTTTCAGAAAGGATATTTGTATTTAATATTAAGTACCTAATGCTAATATGACAGCCATTTTCCTTTTATGCATTTTACTTTGTTTATTCAAAACTCCTTTGCTAAAGTTACCCTTATGTACTTGACCCTGAATGGATCATCCTGTCTCTTATTTGAATCTTGTCATTGACTCTGCATATAGTTTTTTCTCTTTATTACATTTAAGGTTCAACCTACTCTTATCTAAGTGAAATCTCAGCTTTAGTTTCTGTTTTACATTTGCTTCTGTTCACACTTACATTCCAGTCAATCCTTTCGCCTTCTTCTCTGATTTATCCCTTGCATTTGCCCCTCCCTTCCTTCAGATCCTCCCTAGTCTTAGACCTGATAACCTTTCCCATATCCAAACTACTTTTTGATGTGTTTTATAATTTTTCTTCTCTGATTTGGTCTGGATTATGTTGCTTGGATGAGATCATTCACTGAAACTGAACAGTGAAGTCAGAAACTGTGCAAGCCTCCTTTTTTAGTTTTCCTGAGAGTGGAACCATTGAAAAATCATTCAGAAACTTGATATCTGTCCATTTCTGCTCACAAATGGCATGTAAATATAAAATACACAATTATATGCAATTTTAGTATTAACTTCGTAGAATCTCAAAAAAAAAAAATACAGGCAACACACTTGCATGGATAAATGAATATATACATACTAGCTGTATCTGGCTTTTAAAAGGTACATAACCCTCTCATTTTATAGAGTGGCACATGGAGAATATATTTGAATCAGAAATAGTGAATGAGTTTACAAAGGATAATTTTCTGTCTCTTGGATGTGCAAGTTACTGTGTAAGCAAGATTTTTAATAAATTAGATCTTGCCAGAAGGCTATATAGTACACATTTCCCTCTTCCATATGGACTTCTTCCTTTATGAGGGAGCAAGATACAAGTCTGAGGGCTTTGGTTCTAAACAAATGAGAAATTTTAATAATAAAAGAAATCTTTAAAAAATAATTGCCAATATATAAGATAAGGCAGTATGTTTTATAATGTATACTCTTAGCCAGAACTGTTCCTTGATAGTGAATTTGGAGGAGAAAGGAGAATTTTGAGAAAAGGAGAATAAAATCACAACTGTTTTCTCAGAAAGTATAGTACAGCCTATACTATCACAGGGTCAGTTTGAATCATATGTATTCTCATTTTTATTTCTTCTTTAGACATCAGTTTTATTACTGGCAGAACTGCCTGTAGGATAATTCTCTGAATCATATACATTATCACTTTAATTTCTTCTTCAGATATCAATTCTCCAGTTTACTGCCAGAATTTAAAAAAAAAAAAAAGAAAGGTATTTTAAAGTTTCGTTTCTACATATTTACTCTTCTCTCTGAAGGCTTTATATGGCAAATTGTTGCCAAACTAAGATTTAATTCTTAGAATCGTGAATGCTTTGGAGGATACAGCTTTACTTCATTAGGTTGAATTTGTAGTTTCTTTTTATTCTGTCTTCTTAGATTAAAGGAAGAAGTGTATTTAAAAGTTGATTTAGAAGAATTGTGTGGAATGCAGTGTTACTTCCTCAATCCTTCAGCTTTAATGTTTATCTATCAGTATTATGCTGCTACTCAAGTATATGTATCTATATATAGTATAGTATAAGATCACAGAATCGTAGAATGTCCTGAGTTGGATGGGACCCACAAAGATCATTGAATCCAACTCCCTGCCCTGCGCAGGACACCCCAAGAGTCACACCATGTGCCTGAGAGTATTGTCCAAACTCTTGTTGAGCTCTGTCAGGCTTGGTGCTGTGACCGCTTTCCTGGGGAGCCTGTTCCAGTGCCCAGCCGCCCTCTGGGTCTAAAACCTTTTCCTGTTATCCAGCCTAAACCTCCCCTGACACAGCTTCATGTCGTTCCTATCACTGGTCACCAGAGAGAAGAGATCAGTGGCTGCCCCTCCACTTCCCCTCATGAGGAAGCTGTAACTGCAGTGAGGTCTCCCCTCAGTCTCCTCTTCTCCAGGCTGAACAAAGTGACCTCAGCCATTCCTCATACATCTTTCCCTTGAGGCCCTTTACCATCTTAGTTGTCTTCCTTTGGACACTCCCTTAACAGCTTAATGTCTTTTTTGTATTTTAGCACCCAAAACTGCCCCCAGCACTCAAGGTGAGGCCACCCCAGAGCAGAGCAGAGCGGGACAATCGCCTCCCTTGCCCGGCTGGCGATGCTGTGCCCCCAGGACAGAGCTGGCCCTCCTGGCTGCCTGGGCACTGCTGACTCATGTTCAACTTGCCATCAACCAGGACCCCCAGGTCCCTTTCCACAGGGCTGCTCTCCAGCCTCTCATTCCCCAGTCTGTCTGAACATCCAGGGTTGTCCCAATCCAGGTGCAGAATCTGGTACTTGCTCGTCTTAAACTTCATATGGTTGGTGATTGCCCAGACCTCTTTAATTTGTCGAGGTCTCTCTGCAGGGCCACTCTGCCCTCAATGGGGTCAACAGCTCCTCGCAACTTAGTTTCATCAGTAAAACTACTTTAAAAAGATCATAAAGTATTTTATCCTAACCGTTAATAAAATGAAGTTATGCTATTTCTAGGCAGTATGTTGGTTAGCATAGTGACTGTAACTTCAGGGCCTCCAAAATTTTTGGTGCACTGTTAAATTTATAACAGTCAGTAAAAATATCCAGTAGATTCAGTTATTTCAAAAAAAATGGAAATAGACTTTCTGTGATGTTGATTTGCATTCACACACCCCCCTCCCCCCCCTTCCCCACCAATTAAAATGGAAAGACTTGATTAAAAGGAGTTTTCTTTCAGTAGTTTGCAGCTTTTTATCCTTCCGGTATTTGCATTTTCACTCAGGGCTCTTTTTCACTAAGCATCCCTGACTTCACTGGGAACAGATATATCTGCAAGTGTTCAACATGACTGAAAATTAGGAGCTTTAAGTGTGCTTTATAAAAGTAGTTGAAATCTAAACCCATTGAAAATAAAGTATGTACTTCTTTTTTTTATGCAGTTCTATTCATAGTTTTAAATTTCATGCAGTTCATGATAAGGAGAGAAGGTTACTGATACATGGAACTGCTTTACTCATATCTTGAAGATCCATTTCTGTTCGCTAAAATAGCTTATGTGCTAGTAGTATCACCGGATGACTCCTTTAGTGTAGAGACCAAATATTAGTGTAGATCAGGCTTCCCTTGCAGACAGCTAATTAAGCAGAAAATGGTACAAGGCATGTTGCTTAGATAGTGCTAGGGAACAGATATCAGAGGAGTTGAAATGGAAGGTCTCAGGTGGCAGCAAATAGAATTACTTCAGCAGCATCACTGAGTTTTCAGAGCACAGTGATAATACATGACCATTTTCTAGTTAAAGTAGCAGGACAGTCTGGAACAGGGCATAACTCATCAGCGGCTGAGAGGAAATAAAGCACATCTTCAGTACCAAATTTTGAAAAGAAAGGCTGTAATTGCATCTGGAAATTTGTTAACATTAATAATAGCTATTATCCACTGTATATTGCTTTGATTATGATTAATTAATGGGATTATAGTTCATTTATTAAGTGTTTATGCCTACTTAAATTAGGAGTAGAGTCCCAATTAGCAGTCTCAATAATCACTTCATATGAGAGACTTAACTTGACTATTACATTTCAGTTACAGATTCTATTGTTAAATGCGTGTAGTCAATTTGTTAAATCCATGTATTTTTAACCTAACTGAACCCCCCAAAAAGACTGAAATGCAGAAGTATAATTCACAGAAAAAGAGTAAAACTGAACATTATTTATAAAAAGTTTTCAGAAGTTTAATTTTAGTAAACATATATGAGTATTTGTGCATTTAGGTCTTTAGTGGGTTATTTTGCAGTAATCAAAACTGTAAAAAGAGAGAAGCCTAAATTCTCTTTGGTTTTATGGCTGCAAATAAGAAGGAAGACCACCCACCAGTGGAGTTTTTTATATAAGAATGTAACCAGTTTAGATGGAAATTGACTTTTATATTTCTGTTAAACATTTTGAGTAGAGCTGCAGTTCTTTGGGAGAACAGGATGGATTATCATGAAAATGATGAATACAGCCTTTTTTTTTTTTTGACAGCATTATGCTAGAGTTTTCAAATATTTCTACATCTAAAAAGTGTGTTTTAGAATTACTAAGTCAGTAGAAGGAAAAGTGGATATTGAATATATTTTTAATGAAGTATAAGTTCTCCCCTTCTGCAAGGCTTTTGTACTACTTCCTGAAAGGTTTCATTATCGTTGTTCACAGTTGTTGGTGGCTCCGATTGTAAAGATAAATGTCAGAAATCCAAAGCTGAGTAGGCTAATACAGAGATTAGTTTAAGTAAGAAATCAATTCGATATTATGATAAATAATTTGTGAAGCCAGACTATAAGGACAAATTGAATTATAAAAATCATATTAAAATTCATTCGTGCTGAATTCAAAATACTATTTAAGACATTGTTGAAAGACTTCACTTTTCTTTTAGTTCAAGACTGAGATGAGGTGAGGCAATGCAAAGCAAAAATTACACCAGCAATGTATCTTCCAGTCCTGTTAAAGACTCTGATTTTAAGTGAAAATTATTTGGTTAGTACAAAAAACATGATGGATTCAGACTCCTGTATGGAAATTTAGGACTTCTTGTAGTAAATGGGACCTAATAATTTATCTTAAGCATTGATCAGGATTGTCTGTTTCAAGAGAAAAGAAGGGAGTTAAGGAATAACTTAATTTGCAAGATGTCTTTTTCTGTATCCCAGGATTTGCTGACTTTTCTGAATAAAGAGGGTTTAATATAATTTTTTTTTCCTAATATAACTGTGTATCTCATACTTGTGCTCCTCAGAGCATGTTGCAATGATGAGTGTTGACACAAATTCATTCATTTATAAAGCATGGATCATGAAACACCTCTAACATAACAAAAACTTTTCATTTTTAATGACTGCATTTAATTTGGGGTGATTATTTGGAGCTGAGAGGTTTTGTATTAAATTATACTTGTATTAAATTATCTTTGCAGCAGAAGAAAAAGTGGGGGGAAGTAGAATCTGTAAACATAATTTTGTCACCAGGTGAAGTTTCTTGAAAAATTACTTTTGCAAGTATCGAAAAGAATGAAGAAACCACACCAAGAGAATATACATTGAATAAAATGTGGACATAGGTGGTAGTTTACAAAGCAATTAGAAACATTTGCAAATGAGTTTTCCTTTTCTATTCTTCCTATAGGAAGAGCGGGTAGTGAACCATTTAGCAGCAAAGATAATTGAAAATGTTTGTACTACTCGCTCATGCCATGCACAAGGATTTATTACAGGAGAAATTGGACCTGTCTTGTGGTACCTCTTCACACATTCTACAGGAGATTCTTTGAAGATAACTGCTGTTTCGGTAAGGAATTTCCTTTTGTGGTAGTGTAATGCTTTGGCATTTAGTCTGAAAAACATTCTGAATTGAAACTGAAATATATTTGAGCAAGTTTGCTGTAAGGTTGTGTTTTTATATTTCAGACTATGTTAAAATATATTTGAAAAATTTCTGAAATTGAAAAGTGCATTTATTACAGTTCAGTGCTTATGAATAGTTCTTGTGATTCATCATTTTCCAGAACATATATTTCCTTATGTTGGTAATAATGAGTTAAGTTTGAAAAGTTTAACCTTTCAAAGAATATATTAAATTCTTGCAAAATTGAAAATTCTCTTTTTGTATGATGTTTCAAATGAGAACTGTTTATTTTCTTTATCAAAGACTTGTTTAGATGACTTAGTTGAATTCATCATGTTACTTTTTATAATATTGTCAGTCTTTGCCCTGAATTTTAAGGCAGTATAGAATGATAACAAGACAAACAGAGTGATGACATGCAAGCAGAAGGTTTGGAACAAAAAGATTTATGAGGTAGAAAATAACTAGCACGACTGTGAGTTTAACCATATCTCTTGGACTTTTTACAAGAGCATGTAGTGACAGGACAAAAGGAAATGGATTCAAGCTAAAAGAAAATAGGTTTAGATTAGATATTGGAAAAAAATTCTTTGTTTTATATGAGGGTGGTGAGGTATTGGCACAGGTTACCCAGAAAAGTTGTGGATGGCCCCTTCCCTGGCAGTGTTCAAGGCCAGGTTGGATGGAGCTCTAAGTAAACTGGTCTAATGGAAGCTGTCTCTGCCCATAGCCGGGGAGTAGGAACTGTATGACCTTTATGGTCCTTTGCAACCCAAACTTTTGTATGATTCTCATTGAGAAAACAAGAGCATTATCCACCAATACAGGTAATATTTCAGAATGGAAAAATATGTTGGCTTATTTTAAATTAAGTGTGATAAGTGGATGCTGATTTTCTGAGTAGAGTTCAGGCTCACAAATGAGTTTATTGTTGTTTTCCAAGTGAAAAATGGTAATGTCGCTGCTGCAGCAGTATGCACATAGACACATCTAGCATAGAGGTAATAAAAGAGAGAGAAATAAAAATTTATTTGAAATGTAGCTGAAGAGGTAAATGGTATAATAAATTTATATTTTTTAAAGATATATCTATTTATTGATTATTTACCTCAGTGTGTATTTGTGGCAGAGTCTTGCCTGGAATATAAACTGCTCAAATATTGGGAAAATGTCTTGACATTTTAGAACAGGAAACCTATTTAGTAAAATAAGTGTTATAGAAACCTTTGCTCTGTAGCATCTGAAATTCTTGGAAAAAAAAACAGTCTTAGAACTTTCATGGGTAGAGAATGGTCTGTCTCTAAATATGTAAAGTATATGTGTGAGTCTGGCTATTATGCTGCTTTTTCAGAAAGGGTCTTTTTGAGACTTTACCCATTTGATCTGTGAATTTTATGCTTACATCACAACTGCATATATGGGAAAAGACTGGAGATAAGAGTTGCGATTTCCTTTACTTACTGAATTTTTAAAGTAGCCTGCTCGATCCTCTCTCCTATCACTACTTTTGCTATAAGGGTTGTTTTGTAGCATGTGCCTTCTGTTCTTGTCAATCATTAGACTGGGCAGTTGTTATTTGTTTGCTACTAGGTCATAGTATTTTATTTTTTTTGTCTCTTTCACCTCATGCTGAAATTTCCCTCTTGTTTCTCTGCTATCTGCGTGGAGAACTTTGCTTTGTCATTTACCATTCCCTTGATTCTTACAGCAGACTTCCAGGGCCTGCTCCATTTGTAGGGGCCAATTGGCCAGTTACACCTGTCTTGTGTACTGCAGTAAGCAGCATATCCTGGAGAAACTGTCTGTCTCAATTGCATTCAGACACCGAGCTAAGAAAGATCACCAGAGGAAGTGTCAGTGGGCTTTTTTCTTTTTTTTTTTTCTTTTCCCCTCCTGAAAAGTCGGTTTCTTCTTGGAAAATATAGTATGCTTGAAGTGGGCAGGAGTTTTTTTTTCTGCTTAGTAATATGCAGAAGTTATACTTCTGATTGTCAAGAATAAACTTGTCATCAGTGAAGATTCGTTATGGCTTTCTGTAGCAGTGGGTTCAGAGGTCACTGTCATCAATGCCGTATGGTTTGCACACTTTGTCCTTGGATGAGTGTCTATGAGACGAGTAGGTTGTTGTTTGTCCCTCTGTATCCTCTGCCTCTTTTGAGAGGCACTGGATCCAGGTCACTGGATCCTCCCAAGGCTGTAAGGTTCAGGTGAATCACTTTGTCGTAATGTTTATATGAAGTGCATTGAACAAGGAAGCTTCTAAAGTAGGATGCACTAAGGTGGTACTTTAATCCTTTTGCTGCTTTGTAGTGAACCACTAAAGTAACAAGTAGGTAAACGTATTGCTCAATGCCTGATGTAAATCATGGTTATGTGTTACTACTGCTGCGGCATTTGGGTATATAATCTTAACTTCATTTGATAACAATCAATTGATATTGAAATCTAGCGCAGGCAGATCTTTTCCCAGCTAAAGTTTATGGAGATTTTAGTGGCATGCTATTTTAAAAAATAAAATACTAATGTATTCTCCAGCTGTAGTATACTGTATGATTTCTACATTCATTAAATTGTTGCTACAGATATGTAGGCATTTTTATCCTGCATGACCACATAAATTGACATAATGAGTATCCTATTTCATTTTATTATGCAGTCATTCCTGCCTTGTTTGAATGTATCCTGAAGAATTTATTCTTAACTGACATCTATATTCAAATGTAAAAATACATTTCTGTTAAGAAATACATCTGTCATATCTTTATACTTACAGTTAGCAGTCTGTCTGCAAAGTGTATCAACAGTAAAGGGCTATGGAATTTTACTTACGATTATTTCAATCAATAATAAAAAGATATCAAGAAGGTTCTCTGTCTTCAGTCTCTGGAGTCAAGAAATGACACTTTACCTTGTCCTGCCTGTCAAAGGTGGCAAACGGGGACTGTGTCTCAGTATTTTTTTTTTACTTTGGAGTCCGACATGCCTCAGGTAAATATCACAGACTTTGCCTGTAGGAAAGCTGTGTCTTTTTATCATTTTGCTAGACTCAGAAAAAAAAAATCTGTAAGATGTCAAAGTGATATTCTGACAAGCTCAGCAGCAGGAAGATTATTTTATTTCCAGTATACTGAAAGTTTTTTAATTTAAAAAAAAAATAACTTAAAATTTTGTTTCTAAGAGATAGCTTTTTCTGCTGGAAGCAAAGTAACAAAACATAAGCCACTTAAATGGAAACTAATTTATGAAAGCTCAACACAGTCTTTTTGGGGATTTGGTTTCTTTTGTTATTTTCCGAAGTAATTGGTATTGAATAGTTTCTTTCAGAGACTTGTGTATTGCAGATGCTTTACTGCATTCATTCTCAAACTTGAGAGAGCCATGGAAGGGTGAATGTTAGCCAGTCACATGTGGCCTGTAAGACTAGAAGGATAGGGCAAAGATCATAGAATCCTGGAGTATCTCAAGTTGGAAGTGACCGATAAGAATCATGAGGCAAAGGTTGGAGCTGCTGAGAGAAAAGGTGCTCGTTAAGGCTGTGCAGAGAGCAGGGATGGAGAAGCCAGTTCCAGGAGAGGCTCTGCTGAAGCCTAACTCTCACTAAGAACATTCCATGTTCCAAGACTGATGCCTGGAGATGGTGGTAAGAGCTCTGCTCTTACCTCTTTCATCATCTGTTTCCAATTCCTGCTCCACCACTTTTTGACCTATCTCTATCTGTTCTCTCCAGATATTGGATCTACTGAAGTGATTTAGAATGCTTTGTTGTCTATCCGCTGTTTGAGTCCTACTGCTTTTCTGCTGAAGTGTTAGGTTCATTCATACAGCAGAGCGTTCTGTGACGTACAAACTAACGGGAATTTAAAGCTTCTCCCCTTGACTTTTGGTGGGCTGGAGCTCTTCTGCTGCCACCAAAGCTGCAGTACGATCCTAGAAGTCTTTCCTATGAGATTTGCCTGGAAGTCATCTGGTGGCCTGTGACTATGGTCAGCCTTTTTTGGCAAGGTCTGTAGCAGAGATCTAAGGCAGTGGAAAGTCTGCGCACACCATGTTAGCACACAAGTTAGCTCCATGTTGCTTTGGCACAGCATGTCCCGGGGTCCCAGCAGTTCATTGGGAGTATGACCCTCAAGGATGCTTTTAGTGAATGCACATACCTCCTGCCCTCTCATTTTGAAAACTCTGAATAGAGGTGAAGGGCTGGATTGTATTCTGGGAGAAATAGAGCATGCTGTACTAAGAAACTGAGATTGAGTGTCTGTGTTTTAAAAGAGGGGGAAAAAATAATAAAAGAAGAACAGTAAAAGGCTGCAATCGATATGGTTCCTGGACCATAAAGGACAAGGAAGAACAGGAGCAGAGTAGATGAACAGCATCAATAAAAAGTCTGTCAAGTTCCTGATTTACCATCTTTATGCCTTTTTTCTTTTTTCTTCTATTCTTTTCTAGTTTGTTCTGAGTAATGTTTCTAAGGGCACTGGTGAACTGGACAGTTTCTGGGGTTCTTACACGGAAAGACTTTTTCTGGTGATAGTATTCTGTGTAATTGACTATAGTTTCTCCTAAATGAGACCTTACTATTGAGTGCACACCAAGTAAACAGCAATTTCTAAATATAGCTGGTCTGAAGAGAGCAAAGAAATCGTAAGTATTACCTACATTTCACAGAAGGGAGTCACCTTCAAAGTTTTTCCTGAAAAGCAATTCAGATTTTCATGTGAGTCCAATATTTGACATAAGCTGTTCTTCTATGCTAACAGTTAATTGTGGTGGTTTAGTTTGCATCTTTTACTTTTTGTGAGATAAGAATTAGAAGAAGGGCAAAGCAGGCTCAAAACTTTAAAGAATACAAAGAAGTTTATTAGTAACAGAATTGAAGGTAATAAAAAGAATGATAATGATAAAAATTAAAACAAACCCCCCCTTTCCCTCCAGCACCTCCCCCTAATAATCTCTCAACTCGCACAAAGGATAACACATGTGATTTTAGGTCAGAATTGCAGTTCTTAAGTCTCTTTCGTATTTGAAAGAAAAAGAGGTTTTTCTTCTGCTCCAGTGTGGTGCTTCAAACTGCCACTAGCAACAGACCCGCCCGGAAATCTGCTGCTGTGAAATATATTTCTCTCATGAATTCTGCAGTCTTCCCACAACTGCTATCATGAACCAAGAATGGGGTATTCTTTTTAAGGATAAACGATTCCAGCCTGGAAAGCAACAACTCTTTTAAAAGTCTCTTACAGCTCCCAAGTGAC